>CM055116.1:981098568-981488568 GCA_029206835.1 Rana muscosa | reverse complement strand
GGATGCTCCACGGTGCTCAAATTTGCCGCAATCGCCCCATATGTTCAGTTAATTTGCAGACAAATGAACACCTGATGTTCTAGTCGAACTTACATCGGTACCATCCCTATATATTAGTGTAATTCTGATTCAGAGAAGCCTATCCTACCCACACCTAACAACTGTATTTTCATTTTTGTCCAACTGATCATCCCCCACAGCTACTACCCTTTGTTCCACTTGACCCTCCCTTCTAGACTGTAAGCTCTAACGAGCAGGGCCCTCTGATCCCTCCTGTATTGTAATTGTATTGTGACTGTACGGTCTTCCCTGATGTAAAGTGCTGCGCAAACTGTTGGCGCTATATAAATCCTGTATAATAATAATAATGTATCCATACCTGTGACCTCAAATACTCTTTTATCATATCTGTGATCTTTTCCTGTTTGTAAGCCTTCAAATTTAATTTCCTATCCATATATGGCAAAGATTACCAACTAAAATTCTACTGGAATATATCTCCGGGCTCCGGAAGGCACCCTAGTGTCTCCTAAGAATGGAGCTTGTGGAAAAAAAGGATTTCACTGAGATTCGACCATAACGCCCAAAGCGCTACAAAAAGGAACCCACTCCACTAACATAAAATCTGATAATATGAAAAGAACACTGTCTATGTTTTTGCCACAACAATTTTATTTTGAACAAATACTTGGCAGTGATCTTGATAATAATTGTGAAGGTTAAGTAATATATCTCAATTACAAGCAGTCCTTTAGGGCAAAAATCTATAAAACTTGGATTACTAAAGAATCCTTCATATTTCAAAGTACTTAAGTACTTATTCCTTTACCGCCGTTTGTTCCACAGGTATAGGTATCCAAGGCACCATTAATAACTTTAAATGTTTAAACCTTTTACAGTAACTAAAGGTAGATTTACTTCACTAAGAGGCCTTTGCATTTTAAATTAATGTCAACTGTCTTCCAACATTTCAAGAATGAAAAAAGGGGGCACAATATGGGGCCACTTTCTTGAGATTGTGGCCTCCCCATCCCAGGATTTAATAAAAATTATTAAGCAGCATTAGGTGTTAGTCAGTCAGGTTACTGCCTCTTTAAGAGGCTAGGGGGAGTTTTCAGGAGTAGCCAATGAGGTTTCAGGGAATACTCTGGAAGCAAGGGGTTGGGCTATTTAAGGGTAAGCAGGTGTGGGGCTCATCCTCTTGCCTGCAGGACAACTGAAGAAGATTGGAGCTGACAGCTGAAGAAGATTGGAGCTCCCTCCCTCCCGCCCTAGTCGCGTACACCTCTTATGTGGTTGGGTCACCCCGGATTCTGGGGGGGACTGTTATTGTTATTTGAAGTTTGAGCTACTGCTCGAGTTCTAATAACTGAGCAGGTAGAAATCTGTTATGTGATTATATATCTAAAGTTATGAGTGATAATAAATATGAGTGATAATAAACAGTTATTGGAAATTAATTGTTTAAACCAATAAAGGTGTCGCGGCCAAAATTTTGCCAAATAATGGTTCTTGAGTGTTTATTTAATGATTTGTATCTGGGGAAGTTTTGGTCCGGGTGGGTGTGGCCTACAATCTCATTCAAAGAGGTGATCCTAGGATTAAGAGACACACCTGATTTACGAGTTGCTGTGTAGCTACAGGTTTAAACATGTCACATTATCCACTGCTGGCATGCAAAGACTGGTAGAAAGCGAGATACTTTTCCTTATAATCCAGCTAAATATCTTTATCCCGGTGAACGGAATCACAATTTAAAACTGCAGAGTAATTCTGGTTAAAGCAGTTACAAAAGTATAAAAAAGAAGTAGGGATAGTATCACCCAAACACCTAGCCAATGGGGACCCTGCATATGAAAAAGAGACCTGTCACCATTGGGGTTTGTAATCTTCTTTAAATAAAGACTATTATAAATTGTAAATGATGAGCACAAAAAAAAATATATAACAAAGTATGGCAAAAAAGAGACAAGCTTGTTAGAAACAGTGTGATACAACAGTGTGATAATGGGGTTGATTTACTAAAACTGGAGAGTGCAAAATCTGCTGCAAGTGTGCATGGCGGCCAATCAAAGCTGATTGGTTTCTATGCAGAGCTGCACCAGATTTTGTACTCTCCAGTTTTAGTAAATCAACAAAACAAGTGATAAACCAACTGAATTTGTCAAAGAGGTTTTACTAATGATCTGGTATAATGTGCTAACTCTGCATTTACATTACAGTTGCCCAATATACATACACTATATTGTCAAAAGTATTTGGACACCTGCCTTTACACGCTCATTAACTTTAATGGCATACCAGTCTTATGCCCGGTACACACGATCCGAAAATCAGACGTAGAAATTGAATAGGTTACTAAAGTCACGAAAATTCCCGTACGACAGAAAAAGAAATGTGTTGTAATGTATTTGTATTGTATTTCCGGATGACAACTATGCTGACTAAACGAAAATAGTACGATTTGGTATCGTACAAGGAAAATTTTCGTGCTTGTCCAAACAAATAATAATGGATGAACTGTCGTGATCCGCTCTCGAAAGCTCTGTACGAACGATCCGATTATCGTACGATCGCATCGAAAGCGGTATTTCTCGTCCGATTTTTGGATGGTGTGTACGGGCCATTAGTAAGTAGGGTTCAATATTGAGTTGGTCCACCCTTTGCAGCTATAACAGCTTCAACTCTTCTGGGAAGGCTGTCCACAAGGCTTAGGAGTTTGTCTATGGGAATGTATGACCATTCTTCCAGAAGCAAATTTGTGAGGTCAATCACTGATGTTGGACAAGAAGGCCTGGCTCGCAGTCTCCACTCTAATTCGCCCCAAAGGTGTTCTATCAGGTTGAGGTCAGGACAGTAAAGTTCCTCCAACCCAAACTCGCTTATCCATGTCTTTATGGACCTTGCTTTGTGCACTGGTCCAAATCATTTGGTGGAGGGGGGATTAATTTTCAGGCGTTGGGCTCAGGCCCCTTAGTTGCAATGAAGGGAACACTTTAGGCATCAGTATACCAAGACATTTTGGACAATTTTTTGTTACCAACTTTGAAGGAACAGTTTGGGGATGGCCCCTTCCTGTTCTAACATGACTGCGCACCAGTGCACAAACAAGGTCTATAAAGACATGGATGAGTAAGTTTGAAGTGAAGGAACTTGACTGGCCTGCACAGAGTCCTGACCTCAACCCAACAGAACACTTTTGGGATGGATTAGAGCGTAGTACTTCTCGTTCAACATCAGTGCCTGACCTCACAAATGCACTTCTGGAAGAATGGTTAAACATTCCCATAGATACACTCCTAAAACTTGTGGACAGCCTTCCCAGACGAGTTGAAGCTGTTGTAGCTGCAAAGGGTGGGCCAACTCAATATTGACCCCTAAGACTGGGATGACATTAAAATTCATGTACGTGTAAAGGCAGGCGTCACAATACTTTTGACAATATAGTGTACATGGCCCAATACCCTCCCGATACAAAGACCTCTTGCTAGAATCAAGCAATGTAGGGTTTTCCTACAGGAAATAGCAATCAGTTATGACTAGAATGAAAAAAGGCTACAGCTGTAGTACTTCCCATGGCTCATCATTGAAAAATACCAAAAAAAAATCTCAAATCAAGATCAGAGCTGACCTTCTTCCTGTAAATCGTGATATGCTACCAGCATAAAGTCCTGTATTCTCTTTGTACTGCCTTCAGCTAGTATTAAAATGAGTGGCACAGTATTTAATAACAGATAATTTTACAAGCATATATCTGATTAATTGTTTCAGTATCTAATTATTATAGCTGATGACTGATTTTCTCCTAGGACATAATATATTTGCTTATTTTTTTACTTTAGTTTTTTTGTTAATGGGGTTTACTACAATATATAGTAAATATATTCGTTAGTATCTGGGACCATATTTTACCATGTGCACAGCATTTCCCAGAATGGGCTTACGAGGGAATGATGGATTTTTGGGAAACTGCATGCATATCTACATAACTGAACAATGTAATCGTTTGATTTCCAATACAGGGATATTTCTTTAAAGCCCAATTAAACCTTTCTAATTTATTAGGCCCCTTTCACACTGGGGCGGTTTGCAGGCGCTATTTTGCTAAAAATAGCGCCTGCAAACCGAGCCTAAACAGCGGCTCCTGTCTCTCCAATGTGAAAGCCCCGAGGGCTTTCACACTGGAGCGGTGCACTAACAGGACTTACAAAAAAGTCCTGCAAGCAGCATCTTTAGAGCAGTGAGAGGAGCGGTGTGTTTACCACTCCTACACCGCACCTTCCCATTGAAATGAATGGGATACCGCGGTAATACCGGCCTTACTATAATACAGTCAGGTTGCATATACAGTAATGAATGCTGCAACAAGGGTTTAAAAATCCTGTGCTGACAGCACTAGTAGAGTCAGGCTGCCTCTCTCTCTCACAAAAAAGTCCGGCTCTCCATCACACCCCCCAGAACACTGCTCTAATCAACAGCTGTGTTAGGCCTCATGTACACTGGAGCAGTTGGGCATTTTTTTCAACTGCTCCTGAACTCTCCTCTATGTTATCTTATCAGTACATATACACGGGCTCGTTTACAGTCGTTTCTAGGCAGTTGAGTTTAGAGGCTTTTTTTGGAAAGCAAAAAAATGAGTTCAGACACTGAGTTTAGAGACATTTTAAGCGCCAAACGCTTCTAAACTTGGCTAAACGCGGTAACACATGTTTCAATTACAGGCGTTTTTCGTTTTTGGCTATTTAAAAAAAAAAACTTTTTTTAGAAACGCTTTTAAACGCAAACATGGCAAAACGCCGCTAAACGCGGCATGTAAACGCGGCAAAACGGACGTTTTAAACGTGGGTTACTATCTGTCAAGTTAAAACGTTTAGGAGAGGTTGTAAAAATGTCCCGTGTACATTAAGCCTTAGGGTGCAAGAGTAATGTTGATTAGACCAGAGTTCAGTGGGGCACCTTGGACTTCAGGATCAGGTGCCCAACTCTCTTACCTGCTGGCAGCACAATCCTGCTGCAGCACTTAGCTGATAAAAAAGTAAAAAAAAAAAAAAAAAGCATATTTATTACTGTAAATGCAGCCTGAGTGCATTAAAGTAATAAATTAAGAGGGTCTACGTGGGTTTAAAGCAGGTCTGTCATAGAACAATGAAGATTCTATCTTCCTCAAGTGAAACCTGAATCCTGTATACATCTACTATCATATAATCCCATATGAGTGTTGTGTATAGACTTCTCTTGCTTCTTCAGCATACAGGCAATGATGGAAGCTACAATGCAAAACATTATATAACCATTCAAGTCAAGTTGACAGTGCTGAAAGCTGGGAAATAGTTCCATGCACAATGACATCTGATCATACAGTACGCTGTTCACGATCTTTGTACCGTATATACTCGAGTATAAGCCAACCCGAATAAAAGCCGAGGCACCTAATTTTACCACAAAAAACTGGGAAAACGTATTGACTCGAGTATAAGCCTAGGGTGTCCATCTGCATGCCTCACTGTGCCTCACTTAGTCCATGTGCATGCCTCACTGTGCCCATGCCTCACTGTGTCCATGCCTCACTGTGCCCATGCCTCACTGTGCCTCACTTTGTCCATGTGCATGCTTTACTGTGCCCATGCCTCACTGTGTCCATGCCTCACTGTGCCCATGCCTCACTGTTCCCATGCCTCACTGTGCCCATGCCTCACTGCGCCCATGCCTCACTGTGCCCATGCCTCACTGTGTCCATGACTAGACTGATGTTTAACATGGGAGTCTATGAAAGGGATGACTGGTTTTGAAAAATCGGTGCTCCCCAGCCGTAGGTCCCCCAGACAACAAACTTTGCACACTTGTAGAAGAGAAATGGGGCTACATGTGTGCTAAGTTCCCGGGTCCAGGGGACCTATGACCGGCCAGTACCGTGTCCCCAAAGTCACAGGAGAGATTACCGTTTAACATGGGAGTCTATGGAAGGGGTGCATGGCTTTGAAAAATCGGTGCTCCCCGGCCAACAAACTTTGCAGAGGAAGAGTGGGGCTACATGTTTGCCAAGTTTGGGGTCCAGGGGACCTACAGTCGGCCGGTACAGGCTCCCCAAAGTCCGGGAGATCAGGCACAAAAAGGTGACTAGAGTATAAGCCGAGGGGGGCATTTTCAGCACAAAAAAATGTGCTGAAAAACTCAGCTTATACTCAAGTATATACGGTAAATGGTTCATAAATATTGATATTCAGAGATGAGCAAACCAGTTTTTCAGGACTGGGTTGATCCGAGAATATTTTACATTTTCGGTACAAATATGTACAATCTTTTTCCAGTAGATACCAACCTATTGCCTGTTATCCCTTTAACGACATGCCATACCCACACCAGCCAACACTCGTTAGAAGAGGAATGCCTCCTTTCCCTAAAAGTAGGTGTCACCTCTCTAAAACATCAGTCCGGTATTGACAGATGGTGGATTTTTAGCACTTTTGGTGTCCACCATGCTGACATCAGTACCCAAAATGAAGAGCTGCAATGCGTCATGTGATGTATTGGTAAAGGATCTGATTTGTTAGAGAAATTATTCCAAATTCAAACTACAATATTCTTTTTCACGTTTCTCAAAATATGAACAGAATTATCACCCTACTTCCTCCCGTACCCCCTGTTCCCTGTTGCACTTAGCTCCGTTAGTGATTAGCTGCCAGTGCCCAAGCAGTCAATGTAGCGGTCTGGGGATTTAAGAATTCCTGCTGCATTGGCACTGACAGCTAATCACCCACAAAGGTAAGTTCAGTGGGGACTGGGGTGGTGGGCAGTTTGTGGGGTGTTCACCTTTTCATTTTTTATTAAAAGGTACACTAACCCTTTAAACACTCTTCCTAAGTACCTCTAACCCAGTGGTTCTCAACTCTGGTCCACGGGACCCACTAACAGGCCAGATTTTAAGTATTACCTTGGGGAGATGCAGACTAGAATACTGCAATCACTGAGCAGCAAATTATATCACCTGTGATGTATTTCAGTTATCTTGCAAACCTGGCCTGTTAGTGGGTCCTGAGGACAGGAGTTGAGAACCACTGCTGTAACCAGACCTAAAATGTTGGTTTAGTTTGATTAAACCCAGGCACTGGTGGGTGCCCAGGGCCTGGACTAATCCTCTTAGCAGTGTTTACCTTGAAGTCGTTTTTTGATGTGACTTAGGCTGACCATACATGGTCAAATTTCGAAAGAATTTTCTTTTGAAAAACATAAATTTCATGCGTTTTGTGATCCGATAATGCCACTATTGATTTTGAAATTCGACCAACAAAGCCTTCAATTTCACCTCATTTTGCTACAGAAAATAATTTTTGTGGCTGGGAATCTTCTCTTCTTTCCGGGAATTTTATTTTCTTGCACTCATGCTCATTTCTTTTTTCGATTACATTTCTCGCACGATTCTCCCATCATTGATTAGAAAACTGTTTGTTTTTTCAAAAAAATTTGATGGCCGCATGCAAATCGGCGGTTGCTGTAGTTCACTAATGGTGCGAAATTCGAGCGAAATATCTTAAATAAGATTTTCGAAAGAAAAATTCGACCCTTACTGATGTGTTTTTTTTTTACTACTACTACTACTAGAGATGTGCAGCCTTCATGTTCAGCAACTGTTAAGTATCGTCCACATAGGAAGTACATAGGGGAGCTTTTCAATAGGAAATAAAAAGAAGAATACTGTACTATTTTTGACAGTTATCACTAGAAAATATGTCTTCATCTGCAGATTATTCCTTATTACTGTTTTGGTAACAACTGTAAAGTTTGTGATTTCCTATCACCAATGTCACCAGAACAATTAGAGGGGGAGAATCAGCCTAGCAGGGAAACAGACAGCAACAAAATCTGAAATTCTTAAAGGAGAAGTACAGCCAAAGCTTGCAGATTGTTCTGCACTTCTGTGACCCATTTTAAACAGACAGCGGGCTGTAGCCCGCTGTCGACTGACATCACAGAGCCGGTCCAGGCTCAGGTAAGACCACGACCATACGGTCAGGATCCACCCACATGCCTGGACCGTCACCTGGCTCAGCCTCTCAGTGAGCGGGGGGGGGGGGCAGAGCAGAGAGCGGCTGACTGCTAACCGAGAACCAAGCTAACTAACACCACTGAACACTCGGTTCTTAGGGCTCCTTGAGCAGAGAGCTGCTGACTGATATTCAGCAGCTCTGTGCTCAGGGAGCCCTAAGAACCGAGCGTTCGGCAGTGTTAGATCGCTTGGCTCTCAGTGCTAGAGCCGGGGGGGGGGGGGGGACAGATGCAGCGTCGGACCAATGCTGCATCGACCTAGGTAAGTATGGTTCCAGGAAAATAAAGAAAAAAATCTCATACTTCTCTTTTAATACACATTAATACTTTTTTTTTACATCACCTTTATATAAACCTTTTACATAAAGGGGCCATTGACACTGCCTGTACACAACTGGAGCGGTTTAGTGTACAGGCAGCTGTCTGTTACAGCTGCACTATGCCGGCGGTAGGGGGGCGGTGTGAGTGCCGTTTTACCAAATCACACAGCTCCTTTTCTTTCTGTGAACTTTATGTGAAGTACACAAAGTGACACTTCATTTATGTCACTGTACCATTCATGTGCCTACCAGTGCGCTACAAAAAAAATGCAGCATGTCTGCATTTTATTGCAGCTCCAGGCTGTGTTGCAGTGTGAACAAGGCACATAGAAAACTGTTGTTTTTTGTGTGTACTAGTGGTGACTGGCATTCTTCCAGTGTGAAAAAGTGGCAGTCACCATACTGTATGAACAGGCACTAATACAAATGAAAGGGCATTGCCTTTACAAAGCATATCATCAAAAATTTGAGTGTAGGGTAAATACCTTCAAATGTTCTGAGATATGAAACCCCCCCCCCCCCCCCATGTAGCTGAAGGGCACTCCCTGTCATGCTCCCATTACGTGGACAACAAATAATTATGGCCACTACCACAAAATAATTAAGTTCACCACTATTTTTTTCTTCATACTGGTGTTTTCAAAAATAACAAATTCCGTAAGTCAGAGTATGGATGAAAGTTTTAGTGTAGTATGGGGAAGTAATGTAGGGACAGAAGGATGTTGTGTCAACAGAGCAACAGTCTCTTCTAATAAGTGACAGTTGGGAAGTATAAGGTTATCACAATCTCTATATGACCTTGTGTCTGCACAGATAAACATTTAATATTCTGGAGTATGAAGGGCGTACCGGGGGTTCTTTAAGGGTTACTGTAAATCAAAGCAAAAGCATTTAACAACTGAGCAATGTATGGGTTAACAAAGATAAAAGAGTGAGCAAAAACCACCTTAATTACGGCACTCCATTCCCCCACCTATCATAAAAGGGGGAGGCAGTGTGTGAGGAATCCTGTTTAAGTGAAGAGGACTTTTTTCCAAACCACTGCAGATGGGAATGGTTATACAGACACTGTAGCCAGATGCACAGTCTCTAATTTAGTCCAAAGCATATAATTATCAAGCAGAAAGTCTGTAATGAAAGAAGAACTGCAAAGGGAAAAGAACAACCACGTCCCATCAATGTCAACAAAACCAGGCGCTCACCCTGTCCTAAAAGGCAAGAGGGCGGCATGTGGACAGTCTGGTTTGTGCCCCCAGCTGCCCTTCTGGTCCTACTACCTTGGTGAGAAGGGCACTCCAAGGAAAGAGCTATTAAGTGATTTGTGCAAAAAGTGAAATTGGATGATTGCTGGAAGTAGCAGACAGAAAGTATTTTATTATTCTTTCATTCACTGTTGGCAGATTTTAATAACCCACCAATTAAATAACTGCTCCGATATGATTCATAATTACAGTGCTTCGGCAGATAAGCACAACACATTTATCAAAATGTTGCCATATGCAAATCAGATGCCAATATGTACAGGAGATCCAAGTTCACGAAATGCTACTGTGTCAGCGTTCTTAGTACATAACCCTTTCACAGCATGTTCATTTTAATTATATAGAATAGATTGTTTGAGAGGAGAAATTAAGCTTTTTTTTTTTTTTTAAATGCAAACTTTGATGCTGCCAATATCTGATTTACGAAAAAGTCATTCACAAGGATATTGTAAAGTAATACACACACAGATATATTATTAGCAATATTTGTAATTACAGCATATCTTGCTGAAAGGAATACAGTATATAGGCTACAATTGCTGACTTCCTTTATGAAAATTCTTGTTGCCTGGCATGTATTCTGATCCTCTAGCATCAATACTTTGAAAGTCACTGAAACTAAGCAGTCCTACGGCCAAAGTCAAAGTGAAGCAAATATTTTAAACTCATAACCCCCCCCCCATTTCTTGTATGGGTGCCACAGGCACAAGAGATTTCGGAAAAGTGAGAAGTTAGGCTTTAATTTCTCTTCTGATTCCTACTGTATCTTACGTCTTAGTTTCTTAGTTATAAGAATAGATCTTTTTAAACTCCACAATCATTTTGTTTTCTATGTATGGTGCAGTGATTTGGGGATGTTGCCATTCCTCATCCATTCTTCATGAATCATTACTGGTCTAAGCAGTGATATAACTTGTGGCTGCAGTTCAACTGGCACCACAGCTTTGTAGAAAATTCAGCATGCAATTTGTGCCATTAGAATCAGCTGGTTGACAGATATACGGTTTCTTCCTACTATACGGTAACTGAAACCTCACAGCAATTACAATGCATGCCAGTCCTTTATGCGGAAGGAGCCTATAGTCTTTGCTAAAACTGCCAGCGTAGAGTGGTTACTATAAAGGCATTAATGTACATTGAGATGTATCAAATGTTAAGCCAATAAGCACTGTAATTACCGCCCACCACAGCAGACCCCACCTTCATTTGTTCCTACACAAGTGTCATTTCCTATATAAATTCAGCTATTGGAATGTGTTTATCTGGCACTGCTCTGTGAATTGTGGTGCAGTGATTTTCCTGGCCATGCTTTGTTCTATTACAATAAGTTATTACCGAAAGTCATATGAGATACTAAAGTACAATTAAGCATTGACAGTGGTCCACTCGGCAATAAAATAATTTTTACGAGATATGTGTTCAGTCTGTTAAAGTGTAACTTCTCCCAAAATGTGCAATGTTGTATATTTTTGTTTCGGCGATGTGTCTTTTACATCTCTCTGGGTCCCTAAATCAGACACATTTTTTGTCCTCTGTAATGGCTATAATAGGCAATTATCTGATGTCACCTACCTAAGGGAATTCTAACACATTTTCCTACAAATAACCCACTAAAGGGTACATTTCATGGAAACACTGAATTATTGCTTCCTTTTGCATTATATAGACGTATAGATTAAAATAAATATTTGGAGAATACAGTACATGAAGAATTCACTTCATTGTGTGACATCAAAAAAACAGCAGAAATGCCAAGCTTGGCCTATCACATATTTGTTGAGGGCGAGGACTCATCTGGAGACTAAGCCTTGTCCTGCCTTAACAAAAAAAGCAGAACTAGACCATTTTTGGACCTGTCTGTCTAGCCGCATGAATACTGATTGAAGGTGGTTGCTGGGCAGGGAGATGGTAAGGTGGCTTCAAGTTTGTCTAAAGGTGTTGGGCACGTGGGTCCACAAACGGCACTAAAGCTGGCACACAAGAAGGTGATGGGCAGCCTCAACAGATTACAATGCTTTGGGCTATCATTATCTGCTTTTTTATCCCAACATGGATTCTGTCAAACTAAAAAGTATGATTAAAGGTTAGTGTTCTAGGATAAATGGGAGCTGCTGCATTTTTAGTCACTAGTATCCGCTGTTGAATATACAATAACTGCCTAGCTGTACCAAAAGAAAAAAAAAGATAGACAACATGAAATGCGCTAAGATATTCTAGTTATAAAACACTTCATATTACCGTTTTTACCAAAGTATATTAAAGTTTTTCCCTTTTTTAATTTTTTTAATTTACTTTTTTAAATAATTTCTAGACTGTCATGTATTACGAGTTACAATCTGTACTTGGGATGTACCGTATGTGTGTTGTGTTTTTTGTTGGAATATAAAATTGAATACAAATCTATCTACCGTATATACTTGAGTATAAGCCGAGTTTTTCAGCACATTTTTTTGTGCTGAAAATGCCCCCCTCGGCTTATACTCGAGTCACCTTTTTGCGCCTGATCTCCCGGATTTGGGGACCTGGTACCGGCCGGACGTAGGTCCTCTGGACCCCAATCTTGGCACACATGTAGCCGTACTTTTCCTCTACAAGTGTGCAAAGTTTGTTGTCTGGTGAACCTACGGCCAGCGAGCACCGATTTTTCAAACCCGGGCACCCCTTCCATAGACTCCCATGTTAAACGGTCATTTCTCCGGTGACTTTGGGGACCCAGTACTGGCAAGTCGTAGGTCCCCTAGACCCAGAACTAGGCTCACATGTAGCCCTATTTCTCTTCTACAAGTATGTAAAGTTTGTTGTCTGGGGGACCTACGGCCGGGGAGCACTGATTTTTCAAACCAGGCATCCCTTCCATAGACTCCCATGTTAAACGTCAGTCTAGTCATGGGCACAGAGAGGCATGGGCACAGAGAGGCATGGGCACAGAGGCATGGGCACAGAGAGGCATGGGCACATGGACTTAGTGAGGCACAGTGAGGCATGCAGATGGACACCCTAGGCTTATACTCGAGTTAATACGTTTTCCCAGTTTTTTGTGGTAAAATTAGGTGCCTCGGCTTATATTCGGGTCGACTTATACTCGAGTATATACGGTAATTAAAAAAAAAAGTTTGGCTGGCTAATGAAAGTGCCTTTGCTTACTACCTTGGCCTTGAGTTTGACATTATTGACCTAAAGGTTTTAAGGAAGGTATCTGATTTCACTTTATGTGAATCCATATGTAGGCAGTAAGAAGGCAGTAAGAAGACAACAGTCTATCAAATAAATCTGCTTTTATTGCTCTCTCTGTGCCCATCAGAAATCTGCTTTTTTTTTCCTGCTCTGTCTGACACGTGTCACCTGTACAGGAAATAAGAGTAAATCTTCCCAATCAGAACACAAACAGGAATAAAACCCCAATGGGGGATTCTAACCTTACTTCTTCAGTACAAAACTTAAACATAGTTTTGGTTTATCTGTACTTTAAACCAGTTCAAAGTCCAGTAAAATAAAAAAAAATAAAAAAAAATCTCAGCTCTGAATCTCTGATTATGGATGGAATGCAAATATTATATTATCTATCATCTGTTCAATAAACAGGTATTTTTGAAGGAGTATCTTATGCTATAGATCTTACAATCATTTCATTCAGTATCAACATGTCACAAAGCATAATTTACCAAGCCAAAGGCTTTGGTGCTCATATATCACGACTTGTGTCAACTTTTCACGAACACAAAGGAATCAATTATCTCAATTTCCATCTATTTTATTTATCTGGAATCAAATACACAGAGAGTGGTTCAAATTAATCATAGATTTGGGCACGGAACAAAGGAATGCCTGCCTTTTCCTGGGTTCCAGTGCTGAAACAAAGACATCCATTGTCTTTTGTGTGGGTGTGTCTATAGTGCTGAAACATAATTTATAGTCATGCATGCATTCCATATCCTACTACTGATACCATAGGAAAAGATGTATGGCGGATACAGAAATAAATCTTACATAATTCACTTGGCACATGTACATGGCGTGGAGCAGATGTTCCTGCCAGTCATGGCATGAGGAGGTGATATGAGATCTTAGCCTAACCTCTGCTTCCTGTAAAATTTTATGAGTATTCATGTTACAATAAAATTACAACAAAGACAAATGAAAAACACCATTAATACGATGTAAGTACAAGATGCGGTAGACGTTGGAATCAATGTCCTATAGAGTACATTATCGTCTCAGGTATATAAATAAGTATAACTAATCCAAACATATCCTTAGAAATGTAATACAATTCTGCACTTCAGGGCCAAGTACATGCCAGCCTTTTCTAATCCCAGCTAATAAATGCCAGTCTAAAGAACATCACATTCTGTAAGTGTTTGCAAAGCAGTTAAAGTACTGCAATTACAGAAAAATAACTGTTGATGTGCCAGAAATATAGCGAACACCTACCTTCCTCATAGCTCCCAGCTGTTCCTGATTGGGAGTGACTGTCCCTCTTTTGGAATCAAATTCCTCGGGCCTTTTTAACTCCTCAGTTGTCCCTATTTTTGGTATGATATGCAGACCTCTAAAATGAAATGTACTATTTAAAAAAGTGGAGTTCCGCCCAAAAATGGAACTTCCGCTTTTCGGGAATCCTCCTCCCCTCCGGTGTGTCACATTTGGCACCTCTTAGAGGGGGGGGGGAGAAAAGACCTGTATAATACAGGTATTTGCTCCCACTTCTGGGCATAAATCGCTGCAGTATCCGCAGCGATCTACGCCATGTCCAGCCCCTCTTCTGCCCCCCCCGCTGTCTTCTGGGAGACACACAGGTCCCAGAAGAGAGCAGGGACCAGTGAGATAGCGCAGTGCGACTCGCCCATGCGCAGTAGGGAACCAGGAAGTGAAGCCGCAAGGCTTCACTTCCTGATTCCCTTACCGAAGATGGCGGTGGCAGCACCCGAGAGCTGAGCGACAGATCGGCTTCGGGTGCTGACATCAGGGGCACCCTGGACAGGTAAGTGTCCTAATATTAAAAGTCAGCAGCTTCACTTGCTGATTCCCTTACCGAAGATGGCGGTGGCAGCACCCGAGAGCTGAGCGACAGATCGGCTTCGGGTGCTGACATCAGGGGCACCCTGGACAGGTAAGTGTCCTAATATTAAAAGTCAGCAGCTTCACTTGCTGATTCCCTTACCGAAGATGGCGGTGGCAGCACCCGAGAGCTGAGCGACAGATCGGCTTCGGGTGCTGACATCAGGGGCACCCTGGACAGGTAAGTGTCCTAATATTAAAAGTCAGCAGCTGCAGTATTTGTAGCTGCTGACTTTTAAATATAATTTTTTTCAGCGGAACTCTGCTTTAATTTCCAAAAGTATACTACACTAAACCTTTTAACCAGTCCCAAATTATTGCATTTTTAGCTGTTCGAAAAGGAAAAAAAGTGGTGAAAAAAAGCACTTTTCTGCAATATTTTTTCTGTGTATTAATGCTTCGTGGACTACATAACTTGTGCTTCTGTTGTCTAAATACTTCATAATAAAAGGTGTCCTCCTTTCCCCATATCAGACATTGGAAGGTATTCTTCTTGTTTAGGCTGACAACATAATGGGGTTGATTTACTAAAGACAAAGAGACTGTGCACTTTGCAAGTGCAAGTGTTCCAGAGCTTAGTAAATGAGGTAACGGTTCACTTTGCAAAGAATACCCAATCACATGCAAAAAAAAAAAAAAAAACAGCATTTTTGCTTGCACATGATTGGATGATGGAATTCAGTAGTTTCCCCTCATTTACTAAGCTCTGGAGCAACTGCACTGTCTACTTGCCTTTAGTAAATCAGCTCTGAAGTCCCAAGCACATAGGGGTTGATTTACTAATGGCAAATAGACTATGCACTTAGCAAATTGCAGTTGCACTCTGCAAGGAAAGTTGCTCCAAGGCTGAGTAAATGATCAGAAGCTCTGCTGATTTCCATCATCCAATCATAGGCTAGGAAAAATGCTGTTTCTTTGCATGTGATTGGGTATTCTTTACAAAGTGAAGGTTTACCTCATTTACTAGGTTCTGGAGCAACTGCACTTGCAGAGTGTACAGTCTATTTGCCTTTTGTAAATCAACCCTATGGTGTCAGCCTTGCCAACCTCATTTCCGATGGATGACAAAAGTCATGGCCTTTTCTTCACCCCCCCCTTTATTTTTATATTTTATATTTCTCCTTTGTCGCAGGAGATTATCAACTATTCTATTATATTCTATTCTATAACTATTCTTGCAAATAAGGGAAGTTTATTGTTAGGATTTACATCCATTTTAAAGCTTGGATTAGTTAATGTATGAATATAAAAAGACTACGGATTGCAGCTCCATGACAGACTTGATAGGGTTCCAAATATCTGTATCATGAAAGAACACTGATGAAGTCCACAATGTTTCTGTGCAAATACCAAGAAGATTTCTATCTGCATAGGAATACTCCCCATGTGGCAGTGATCAGGCTTGGCAGTAGGTTTCTCAGCACTGAACACTGCCTTGCAGAGTTAGTATCTATTCTTTCCACACTTTAAAGTGATACTAAAGGATTTTTTTTAAAGATATATAGTGGGTAGTATTATTTACTTCCTCTGTGCGACTATATTTCACAGAAAGCTCACTTTCCTCCTTTTCTGGCGGTCAGCCAATGTGCGGATTGAAAAAAATGAACGGATTCTCCCATCCACACAAACATGGTGGATAGAGGAGTTCTCTGCTGTCAGAATACACAGATCAACATTGCAGCCTATTGGATCCAGACGCTGATCGAATTAAACTTTTCCAACATTCAACAGAACTTGATCATTAGGTCAACATCTGTCAAGCGAGAATGACCATAGATGGGTAAAAATTCGTCCAATCCTTGCTAAATTAAAGTTCGATCCATCTATGGTCAGCTTAAAGGGGTTGCAATGCCGCGTACACATGGCCGTTTTTCTCGTCAAAAAAAAAACAAAATTATTCCCATTCGACGAGAAAAACGATAGTCTGTGGGCTTTCTGTCGTTTTTTTTCGACGAGAAAAACGGCATTAAAAACGACGAGAAAAATTAGAACATGTTCTAATTTTTCTCGTCGTTTTTTTCGACATGTTTTCCGCGGCAGTGTTTCCCATAGGGAAACACTGCCACGGAGCCCACAGACGGTCGTTTTGCTTGTCAAGAGAAAAAATGACGTGAAAAACGACTGTGTGTGGGGGAACAAGCTGTTCCCCCGTTTTAAATGACATTATTCACGGCGGTTTTTTAACCGCCGTGAATAATGATCATGTGTACGCGGCATAAAGGTTTGTTTTTTATATTCTAAATAGGTTCCTTTAAGCTAGTGCATTGTTGGTTCACTTACCTTTTCCTTTGATTTACCTTCTAAATGTTTTTTTCTTTGTCTGAATTTCTCACTTCCTGTTTCTCCTCAGTAAACTTCACACCATCATCCGAGTGGTGTTTAGTCAGAACAGCTTACTGAACAGCATACTGAGGAGGAACAGGAAGTGAGAAATTCAGACAAAGAAAACAAATAAAAAAAATATTTAGAAGGTAAAACTAAGGAAAAGGTAAGTGAACCAACAATGCACTAGCTTAAAGGAACCTATTTAGAAAATAAAAAACAAACCTTTACAACCCCTTTAAGGACGACAGGTAAAGTTGTGCAGTTTTGAATTTACAGCTAAACGACCTCTGGGACATTAGCAAGGAAAGAATAAGCAAACATAAGCAGACAATTTGCATCTAAATAGTGAAACACTGTCTTCCTGGTTTAAAGCCTCTTCAGTTGATCTCTACACCTAGCCCTTAATGCTAATGTATTTCTTCTCTTCCAAGTCTATCCTCAGGGGAAATATTTTTTTCTCCAAAATCTTCTAATTACATTTTATATTAGATGTCTTAGGAACGGCACATTTTTTATGGAATCATGACAGAAAAGTCAAATGAATTTTATTGATTGATCATTAAACCAGGAACAATCGCTGAAATTAGATTCTAACACAAGAGAAAATAGTATAAAAGAATTCCCATCAACGTCTTAATAAAGTTGTGTAGGTTTGAATGTATGAAGTATTGGCACCCAGAATGTTACTGTCAGAAAGTCTTTGTGAGTTTGGAATGCCTAATGATGTCTTGTATGTGAATAAATATGGGAAGCCTAAGAAAGGGAAGGGTAATAAGATGAATATTGCTCCATCAAAGTAATGTGCAAAGAATACTACTTAAATCAATATTTGTTCTAATCCATCTATGCTCATTTTGTTCTTTACAGCATTTAATGCTATATATTAAAGTGATGTTACATTTACAGCCTCATTTTGGGATTACATTAAAATTCCCTGAGTGACAATAAAATATGGTTTACTGAGTTCTCATTAACCACCTCAGCCCCGGACCATTTTGCTGGTCAAAGACCAGGCCCCTTTTTGCGATTCGGCACTGCGTCTATTTAACTGACAATTGCGCGGTCGTGCGACGTGGCTCCCAAACAAAATTGACGTCCTTTTTTTCCCACAAATAGAGCTTTATTTTGGTGGTATTTTATCACCTCTGCGGTTTTTATTTTTTGCGCTATAAACAAAAATAAAGTGACAATTTTGAAAAAAAATCTATATTTTTTACTTTTTGCTATAATAAATATCCCCAAAAAATATATACATTTTTTTTTCCATCAGTTTAGGCCAATACGTATTCTTCTACATATTGATTGGTATGCGCAAAAGTTATAGCGTCTACAAAATAGGGGGTAGTTTTATGGCATTTTTATTAATATTTCTTTTTTTACTAGTAATGCCGGCGATCAGCGATTTTTATCATGACTATGACATTATGGCGGACACATCGGACACTTTTGACACATTTTTGGGACCATTGTCATTTTTACAGCGATCAGTACTATAAAAATGCACTGATTACGGTGAAAATGACACTGGCAATGAAGGGGTTAACCAGTAGGTGGCACTGTAGGGGTTAAGTGTTTCCTAGGGAGTTCTTCTTAATGTAGGGGGGATGGGCTGTGTGTGACATGACACTGATCTCCACTTCCGATTACACGCAGCGGAGATCGGTGTCATTGTCACTAGGCAGAGCGGGGAGATGCTTGTTTACACTAGCATCTCCCCACTCTATCTCTCCGTGAGACAATTGCAGGTATCCCCGCGGCGATCAAGTTTTTGCGGGACCCACGGTCGGGCTCACGGAGAAAGCGTCAGGGTCGCGAGTGCGCCGGGGTGTGCGCGACCACGCGGCGGCAGCTTAAAGGGGACTTACCTGTAAGTACTTATGCCTGTCCGTGCCATTCTGCCGACATAAATATACAGGCGGCGGTCCTTAGCCTCCTTGGCGGTATGATTCTGTCTGGAATTTTGTACCAAAAGCGGTACAATTATTTTGCATGGAAATTTGGTGTTATGTATTGTAGGCCTGCAATTCTTAGTAATTACTTACGTAAACCTGACCAAACAAGAGTCTAGTAGACATCCCAGGTATGATAAAGTTTGAAACACAAAATCATAAATTATAATATAATAAATAACTATAAATAATTATAACAAATAGTAATGTAATTATAATAAAAATTATTCAATAATGTAATCAAATCAAAAACACTGACATTTGCTCAGTTGCAGAATTGTCGCTGTCATTAGATTTAGTGTTTGATGATGAATTTCCCCACAAATCGCTATTGCTCAATTCTGCGAGTGATTCTAATTTATTATCGCTGTTTTCTAGCTGGTCTAAAACCACTTTTGACATAAAGGAACACTTTTTGGTTGCTATGGACAATCTCCAGTTTCCAGGCAGAAAGAACAGTTTTTATAATATAAAATTGCATGCAGGACACTGGACAGACCACTAGGGACAAAGGGGATGTGTAATTATTTGATACAGTACTGTAATCAGTAACATTACAGTATCCTGTAACTATACTGTCTTTTTCACTTTTTGAATTTGGCGCCGAACTCCGCCCCCGTGCGCCGCAACGTCGCAGGGAACGGAGCTCGGCACTCAGCAGTGTGAATCGAGACATCGCAGGATCCAGGGGACAAGGTAAGTAACTTCCCCTGGATTCTGCGATGCAGCCCGAGTCTGGCTCGGGGTTACCGCTCTTGGTATGAAAAACTCACCCCGAGCCTGACTCGGGAATACAGCTAAGGGGGTTAAGTGGTTAAAGTGACCTTCTCGAAAACCAAATCTTTATACCTTGAGTCAACAAAGTGACGTGGCTTCTTCAAAAAGAGAGGATCTCAGTTTAGGCAGAGCGGCTGATTGGCTGGCTTTGCCTGCATGCAATCCTTAGTCCACAAGTAGGGTTGCCAACTTTTCTTCAAGTTAAACCCGAACACTTTAGCGGCGTATAGCAATTTTTTTGATAGTATAAACTATACATATATTTTGCAATTAAATACTATTTCTAATCATATGAAGTTAATCACAAGAGTCACCCTTTACAGCTGAGTCCGCAGAGTTCCCCTTTTACATCTGAGTCCGCAGAGTTCCCCTTTTACATCTGAGTCCGCAGAGTTCCCCTTTTACATCTGAGTCCGCAGAGTTCCCCTTTTACATCTGAATCCGCAGAGTTTCCCTTTTACATCTGAATCCCGGACAGGTGGCAACCCTATCCACAAGACCAATGCTTTTCATTGCTTACATCCCAGACAATGGAGAGGTGAAAACTTGAGATTATTCCAGGAGAAAGAAAGTATTTCAAAGTTCATGTTTTATCAATAAAGGGAATATTTTTTAATGAATACTGAGTTTAGGCAAGAGATCATTTTTAATTGTGACTTGGACCCCTGACATGTTTATATTTTTATGGTGGCCAGGCAGCTCAATCTAAGCACCAAGGACGATGATCCTTGCTGAGAATCTAGAAGAATCAAAAACACCTCACTGGCCATGACGTTCCCTATAAAACACCAGCAATGATTTAGCTGCAATGGTTTCTTTATGACTTTTATATTTTTAAAACAAACATGTCCTCTGCTTTAAATGTTTCACTTGCAACGAGGTCTCTGGCACGTCCCCTGAACACTGCCTAATCCACAGCACTGTTCAGAGGGTGAGAGCAATGATGATTAGAGCAGTGATGATTAGAGCAGTGATGATTAGAGCAGTGATGATTACAGCAGTGATGATTACAGCAGTGATGATTACAGCAGTGCTTGGTGGAGGGAGTCAGACTGGAGGAGAGCCGGGTGTGTGGGAGCCGAGTTCTGGCATTACTATGTTGTTATTATGTTTCAATCATTTTTTTATTGATTTATAAAAAAGATTGTGAAAAGAGTAAACATGCATTCAAAAATATTGCATATTATGCTGATATAAGATGCATAAATATATTAGAATAACTGATGTTCAATGTCACATACTAGAATTATCTCTGCACAACAGGGTCAACTTTTCATCCTAAATAGGGGAATAGTAAAAGGGAGGTGTCAGGGTATATGGGGGTTATGGTGCAGTAAATGGAAGAAAAAAAAAAAGAGGGAGGCTTATGCCGCGTACACACGACCATTTTTCTCGTCGGGAAAAATGTAATTTTTTCTCTTTGACGAGAAAAACGTCAAGAATCAATCCATAGGGAAACACTGCCAGGGAGCCTACACACGGTCGGTTTTCTCGACCAAGAGAAAAAATGTCATGAAAACCGGCCATGTGTAGGGGACCAAGCCGGTCCTCGTTTTTTCATGTTGAATTTCTCGGCGGTGTTTTCACCGTCGAGAAAATCGATCGTGTGTACACGGCATCAGGCTTAGCTGATAAATAAATGCCATATTTATTATTTTATATGCAGCCTGGCTTTTTTCTAAAATGGTACTAAACCCAGAAGCCTGCATTCACTATATCTGGTCTCCCACAGTACACAGAACGTGGAAATGCAATTATTTTAGTAAATATAAACTGCTAAATACTTTTCTCACTAGCAGTATATAGCAGTCTTCTGATTTCTAACAGTGTCTGGCCGACCACTGGTTAAAGCTTGGAGGAAATTTATTCTGCTCTAACTGTCCTAGAAGGCTGCATGACCCCTGACTTTGGACAGTGCTGACTGGCCCTGTGCTGAACACATGCAGCCTTAAAAAAAATAAAAAATACCCACCAAATTGAGCATGTGCAGAGTCCCTCTAAGGCTCTGTTCTATCAGCAGATGGATTGGGGACAGTAAAGGAAGGGAAGGTACAGAGAAGACAGGATCAAATAACCATATTACACAATGCAGAGGATTAACCCCTTAGGTTCCACAGCAAGTATAACAAGCAAGCTTTACTGCATATACAGACTGATTTTACCGTTGTGTTTTTTTTTTTTTAACAATCAAAGGTGCTTTATTAAAGATAGATTACAGTATACCAGTTGACACCGTACAATATACTACATGCGATATAGACACATTCACATACAGAATACACCATGGAGCAGGCAAAAATATAACCAACATTACATCACTCGTGAGAATCGGTAAAGATGGTAAAACCACCAACAGTTGTACCCCACCCTACCTCCCTGGTGACCACAGAAGGTAAGTCTATAGGGTTATTGGGAGGAAGTCCAGGGAGCCCAAACTTTCTCATATTTCCACGGACAGCCGCAATTCATGTATGTGATCATATACATAGGCAAGGCCGCTTCGACCTGCGCTTCCCAGGAGGAGAGGGACGGGGGGAAGGGACGATCCATTTCAGAAGAATCTCTTTCTTAGCATAAAATAAAAGAAAGGAGATCGGTAACTTCAAGTGGTGAGAGCGTTTTGCATCCTCGTGAACCCCTAATAGGGCCAATTCAGGTAGAACCTGGAGGGACAATTGTAACCTCGTATTAATTTCACTGAACACCTCTGACCAGTAGGTCGCTATGACGGGGCAGTCCCAAAACATGTGGAGGAAGGTACCGACTTGAGTTTTGCATTTAGGGCACATGGGGTCTCTATCTGGAAATATTCAATGTAGTTTTTGGGGAGTATAGTAGATTCTATGGAGAAACTTGACCTGTATGAATTTGTCCTTGGATGCAATGACCAGCTTGGGGCCGTAATCAAGGCAGTCTTCCCAACCCTCCCTGTCCAGTGATGGTATGTCGCTACACCATGCATCCCACAGTCTCTCGACTGTTGGGGGTTTAGTAACGCTTTAGGAGGGTTTAATTTGACTATAAAATACCACTAAAAGTATCAGGTCATCGGAGCTAACTGTGAAACAAAACAGGCTTGTTATGCATGTACAAATCCCTTTGCATAAAGTAAGGATTTTTGATTATTTTGTATGTTAATGCAATGTTACGTATTATGCACTGTAAAATATGATGGTCCTGCAAAAGCATTTTCATTAGTATTGCAATCAAGTGTAATCCTTTGTCTACTTAGTGTGCTTGAAAATAAAAATAAAAAGAATACCGAACAATTAATTAAAATGTAACTATGGGTAAAATAATAAAAAGGCATATACCGCATGTGCACTATTTCACTTGCATTAGCAAAGTAGTTTTTGTTTTGCAAAGTTCCTCCTTTAACATTTTGATTTGTAATCATTGATTTGTAATTTCCTTTACTAGGGTGACAATGCTGTTCATTTTGCAGTTAAATCATTGCAACCTTGTTAGTATTTGGGCAGGGTAGTCCAAGTAAAGGACTCCAAGTAAAGGAGAAACACAAACCCAACACCAGCTAATGCTGTTTAAACAGTTGCAACAACCATTTTTTAATCTTTTGGAAAAAGATTTACACTGCACTTTTAGCACTTTTTTATGCTTGTTATATGTTGTTCTTATGATTATGTATACACATGTCTTCTCATGGAATATGTTGTATTGCAGATAGTAAGGCGTGTTTTCTTGCTATCTCTGTTCGTCCTGAAGAAGCCTTGCGGCGAAACGCGTAGACGCACACAGGGACCACATCTGTACAAACCATTCTGTATACAGTGTTTTAATTTTTTCAATTACTGTAGTTACTGTCTTTTTGTCTTTTATAATAAACTTTTATTTTTTTGTTTATCCTATGTGTCATTGCTTTCAAAGTCCGATCCCCAGGTATCTCTAATTTTGAGCTATCTTTCCACGCTTTTTCAATCATTTTAAGTACCCATGCCAGTTTATATGTTTAATCTCAACCACTAGCTGTCGCTTTTGTTGAAACGCTTGGCATTCTTGGGAACATGGAGAGAATAGTAAATAAAGATTTGTAAAAAAATAAAAAATTAATTAATATACTGAATACTATCATTACTTATTAGCCACATATAGTTACCAGAATACATTGAGCTCTATACAGTATATAAGATACTCTTTTAGAATACAGAAGGTGTACAGAACACATTTTTTTCTATGCCTTGCTATAAAAAGTAGTAGGTTTATTCTAAGCATACAATTCCATAAGGAAATATACTGATAGATTGGGTCACAAAAGGTCTTTGACCCTCGCTGCTCTTTAGCAGGCTTTACTCACCTAGTAAATTACTCCCTTCTCAAGGCATAGTTGTTACACCTGAAAAAGCAGCATGCAATCTTAAATAAATGACAGACAAGGTGTTATATGCTTGACTGCCTTTTGATCTCATATACGATGCTCATTTTTCATGCCCCTTTGACCTATAGCCTGAAGGATGTCTATAACAGGATCAGTCATTATGGTCAGATAGTCACAGACATGACAAGTCATATACATCTTCTCCTGTGCCCAGGAGGAAAGAAATTTAACAATACTTCCCTGTACTATGCTGGCTCCACACTTGTCCCTTCGATTTATCCATGCCTCAACTAACTAGTCAAACAGGTTTGCGTTTTTTTTTTTTCTTTGTACAATTCACTTAAGGCTGAAACTTAATTAGGTGAAGGTGAAGTACTTTGTTCTTCAGCGTCTCAGCTAAGCCAATGAAATGAAAGCATATATTCCAAATATATCATTATTTTTTACAACTTAAAAGCACATAAATATGACATGTATAGAACATCACTTTAAAAAGTATACATTTAAGGAAATAAAAAAAAAACATTATAACATGTAATGGTATGTTCTGTATGTTCTGACCACTGCAAGCACATTTTTGGAAAGTTATTTTTATATACAGTATATGCACATTTGGATATTCTCAATGTACATGTTTGGCTATTGAGAAGGTAAAGGGATAGGAGAAGATCATCCCTGAATCTAGCCTAACTTAGCGATAGAGAGAAGAAGAAGAAATAAAATGTGTCTGGTAGAGTTAGAGCTGGATCATGGGGTTGGGTGGTTAGAGATGTCTTTAAAATTAATTATTTTCCCTCAAAAAACAGTCCATATTCTTCTTTTAGGCTGGGTTCACACCTAAGACGGATCCGTCGCACCGCAGGGGTCCGGCGCGTCCTGGTTCACCGTTTCAGGTCCGATTTTAGCTCGAACATTGGGCTGAATTTAGACCTGAAACAGACCAAAAAAGGCACACGTTTTTCCTGCAAAACGCACTGGACCTGCTGCGGAGATATGTGAACCGGCTCCATAGAGAGCCAGTCACATTCTCCTGCTATGCGAATTGGAATGCGGGGAAACACGCATCCAATACGTATAGGTGTTAACCCAGCCTTAGCGTTTAAAAATATTTCTTCCATCGCGTAAAGTCTGTTTAACCCCTTGCTTACTGGGCACATAAAACCCCTTCCTGCCCAGGCGAAATTTCAGCTTTCGGCACTGCGTCGCTTTGAATGACAATTGCGCGGCCGTGCGACGTGGCTTGCAAACAAAATTGACGTCCTTTTTTTCCCCCAAATAGAGCTTTCGTTTGGTGGTATTTGATCACCTCTGCGGTTTTTATTTTTTGCGCTATAAACCAAAAAAGAGTGACAATTTTTTAAAAAAACACAATATTTTTGGATTTTTGCTATAATAAATATCCCAATTTTTTTTTTTTTAAAACGATTTTTTCCTCAGTTTAGGCCGATACGTATTCTTCTACATATTTTTGGTTAAAAAAAATCCCAATAAGCGTATAGTGATTGGTTTGCGCAAAAGTTATAGCGCCTACAAAATAGGGGATAGAATTCTGACATTTTTTTTATTATTATTTTTTTTACTAGTAATGGCGGCGATCTGCGATTTTTGTCAGGACTGTGATATTGCGTCGGACACATCGACACTTTTGACACATTTTTGGGACCATTCACATTTATACAGCGATTAGTGCTATAAAACTGCACTGATTACTGTATAAATGTGACTGTCAGGGAAGGGGTTAACACTAGGGGGCGAGGAAGGGGTTAAATGTGTTCCCTATGAGTGATTGCTACTGTGGGGGGAGGGGACTGACTGGGGGAGGAGACTGATCTGTGTCCCTATGTACAAGGGACACAGTATCGGTCTCCTCTCACCCTGACAGGACATGGATCTGTGTGTTTACACACACAGATCCATGTCCTTGTCTGTGTACCGGCCGATCGCGGGTACGCGGCGGACATCGCGGCCACCAGGCACGCGCATCGGCATCTCAGTGATGTGCCCCCCAGTGGCCGGAGGAGCGGAGGCCGTATAATGACGGCCTCCCGGCATTATAGAACCACTTTGCGGCCGTCATTAGTCGTATGACGGGCGCAAAGTGGTTAAACTAACCATTGCTACCTGAAAGATTAGGTTCCTTTCTGGGTGGGCACTGGAGAGGAGAAAAGAGATTTTTTATCACCAGGACTGCCATACTACCAGAATCATAAGTAAGCCTGACTTAGGAGACATTGCATACATTTTTTTGCCCCATTCACATATAATGAATATGCATGGACTTTCACTGGGTAAATAACTATGCAATTTTTGTATATATACACACCTAAATGTCAGCAACAAGCTCTTTTAATAATAGTCATGCACAGTTGTTGTTCGGTAGGTCTCTGACTCTCTGTATCATCACACTTAAAGTGGTTGTAAACCCTTGTTTACAACTTTATGCTACAGGTAAGCCTATATTAAGGCTTACCTGTAGCTAACAAGGATATCTCCTAAACCTGCACGGTTTAGGAGATATCCCTGTATTTGCATGTGCCGACGTCATGCGGCACATGCGCACTTAAGCCAACTGAAGCAATTCCACTATGTGCCGTTGCTCAGTTGTACTGTGCCGTTCCAGCGCACATGTGCGGGAGTGACGTCATCGCGGCTCTGGCCAATCACAGCGCTGGAGCCGCGATACACGGAAGACACTGCGGGACAACATGTCGGCGGCCAGAGGGGGAGACGTGGACGGCTGAGGGGGCTTCAATCGCAGGTAAGTACTACGTAATGAGCTAGTATGCTATGCATATTAGCTCATTATGCCTTTGTCTTGCAGGGTCTTTTTTTTGAGGAGGGTTTACTTCCTCTTTAATGTTAAACTGATTTATAAATGACCACGTTTAGCTTGGCAATGCATTTGAATTGTAATGACAAGTGATAGCGAGCATTCAGATGTGCTGACAGTATGCCATGGGTTCCTGCAAGTGATATCAGACGGAACTCATCCCTAGATATACTTCTATCTTGCTGTTCAACAGATATGCAATGTCTGCAACAAGCACAGACATGTCTTCCAATTTTCATTCAAATTGATGACATCTGTGTACCTATGGCCAACATCAGTTAGCGGCCTTCAATAAGGCCGCATTCACACCTGAACATGGCATTTTCAGGCAGAAAGTCGCGCAATTTTACGGCGTTTTTTTGCAGCGTTTTATACCGCGTTTTTTACTGCGTTTTTGCTGCAATTTGGTACAGGTCCAAGGGTCACCAATGTAAAAAGCAGAAAAATGCCCAAATCTGCCCGATTCGCGCGACAAAAAAGGGTCCGGAACTTGTTTGAGCTTCTGGCGTTCGGCTTCAGGCGTTTTGGAGTGGAGATGTGAACCATCTTGTTGTCAAAGGGAGTATAACTAACTAAAGTTGGCCATACATGGATCGAAATGTGGCTGGTTCAGCAGGGACCGGCAAAACGTTAATGCATGTGTATGGACTAGCTGGTTGCACACAAGTCGATCTATTAATTGATTGTGTACAATTAGCCTGTTGGGTTTTTCCCCGAATGATCAGTGCCACTGGCTATAGCAGGCAACACTGATTATTATATTCTGCTGGTGGGGAAAGCTCCCCATCCTCAGAATACAATAGCTCAGCAGGAGTGAAACCCCCGTCCATATCGAATGTGTGGATGGGGAAATCTGTGTATTTATTTTCTTTCAACCTGCTAGTTGAAGGGAGAAAAAAAAAAATCATGTTTTGCGTGCCTTCGTTGCTTGAAATTTGCTTGCTAAAAAATAGATTTTGTTGACCGAATACTGACTTATAAAATAATCTACAGGTATCTATCACCTAGGATTAATTAACTTTGTGTATATTTACTACATATGCAACAACTGTTGTCATTTTGTACATGCTCTTCCATTGGCATGTTACATTTACATTTTGACGTATTTGCATGGAGAACTGCCAATAAATAAGTGTTAATTACATACTTACATACCCTTACCTGTTAAAACAACCCATTCAGATTACAATAGAAATGCAAGGCAAAATATTTGTATACACAGTGGGGGTTATTTACTAAAGGAAAATCCACTTTTTTCTACAAGTGCAAACTACAAGTGCAAAGTGCACTTGAAATTGCACTGAAAGTTCACTTGGAAGTGCAGTCTCTGTAGATCCGAGGGGGACATGTAAGGAAAATAAAAAACAGCATTTTAGCTTGCACATGATTGGGTGATAAAATCAGCAGAGCTTCCCCTTATTTCAGATCAACCCCTCAGATTTACAGCGACTGCACTTGCAGTGCAATTTCAAGTGCACTTTGCACTTGTAGTGCAAAGTGGATTTGCCTTTCGTAATTAACCCCCAGTATCTCACAAAAGTGATTACACCCCTCACATTTTTGTAAATATTTTCTTATATCTTTTCATGTGACAACACTGAAGAAATTACACTTTTCTTGTAAAGTAATGAGTGTACAGCTTGTATAACAGTGTAAATTTGCTGTCCCCTCAAAATAACTCAACACACAGCCATTAATGTCTAAAGCGCTGGCAACAAAAGTGAGTACACCTCTAAGTGAAAATTTCCAAATTGGGCCCAATTAGCTATTTTCCCTCCCTGGTGTCATGTGACTCGTTAGTGTTACAAGGTTTCAGGTGTGAATGGGGAGCAGGTGTGTTTGATTTGGTGTTATCGCTCTCATTCTCTCATACTAGTCGCTGGAAGTTCAACATGGCACCTCATTTAATATCTTGGGTTAAAGGCATTCAGTATATTTTAATTTGGGACGCTAAAATGCTAATCTCAGTACCGATAACTTGGGAACCCAGAAAACAGATTCCAGGGTCCAAACCCACAAATGAGTCGTTTTGTTTATAGGTTGGGTACAATTCGTAAATGTTGTCATTTGCTCTGTCCAAAACTTCAGGGTAGATTGAGTAAGGATGGGGCTTACAATGAGATCACTGATCTCTATGCAGCAACCTCCTGCTTTCTCCGTTTGCTAATGGTCAAACCCCTTCCATTTCCATTATTCCACAACTGTTTGACAGTAGGGTCAATGTTGGCATAGAGAGATCAGATATCTCTGTTTAAACCTCTCTTTTCTCTCCTTTTCAGTTCCAAAAGAAAAACTGAAAGGAGAAAAGAATGAGAAAAGACATTGATATGTGCAACTTTTACCTTTCTCTATCAGACTGCATTTATGAATGAACAGCTCCATCAGAGTACTTTATTAATAAACACAAAGCTATCGGTTTGCAGGAAGAAACCTCATTGCATGACGATATCTACAAAGAGCCATGTCAGCTGAACACTGAATTTCTTTTTCTTTTTATCTTTAGTGCTACTGAAATGTTGAACAGTTCAATATAATAAACAAATTACATACAGTATTTGACCCTAATTAATGTTTAAAGCAAAACTATTTTTTTTTTTAAACCTGCAAAGCAAAGGCATAATGAGCTAGTATGACTAGCATACTGGCTCATTATCAATTACTTACCTTAGATCGAAGCCCCCGCAGCGGTCCTCGGACACGTCCTCCGTCACCGCCATGATACCCGGAGTGGCTTCCGGGTATCGCCGCTCCGGCGCTGTGACTGGCCGGAGCGGCGATGACGTCACTCCCGCGTATGCGCGAGGAACGCCACGATCCCCGCACATGCGCGAGTTCCGGCAGTGTCCCATTCAAGAGCCGCCGCGCTCAGTGTGCCTGTGCCGTTATTTACGGCGCCCATGCGCCGTAGATATCGGTACAGTCTTTTTTGCAAATATCTCCGAGACCGTGTAGGAATCAAAAGTAGCTTCTGAGATCATTTAGGATTAATTGACAGGTGCATTTGACCTGCAGTTGACCACCTACTGACCTGCATTTGACATGCTTTAATGTGTATATTACTCCAAAAACAAAGTTTAAAGGTATGAGTTGGGTCATTCGCATACTGTAAATCTTAGTAAATGAACCCTACATTTTTTTTTTTTTTTCATTTTGTTTGGTGCTAATGTACCTGGTGATCCTGCCAGTTCCCTTTCAATCCTGTATCAAACTAACCATGGCAAGCACATAAGTAAATCTGTGCTGGCATGGTCAGTTTGCATCCCTGGATTTGCCAACAGGAGATACATGATGTCGTCCTGATGCACTTTGTGCCTGTGTAACTCATTTATTTAGGTGCTACACCTCCTGCCCAGCCCTGCTGCCTTCATGTTGCTTGGGTTTCTGCTGGAAGATAACAGATGCTGTGCTTGTATGTCCAGTGGTCAGTTTATGTGTGATACCCAGTAGCAGCCTCACTGTAAAAATTGCAGAGCATACAGATAGGGAACACACTTCCCTGCTTTGTGTGAGGTCACACACCGCCATGTCCAGTCACCCGTCTACTATGCCTGCATGCATCCTCTATGGGTAGAATGGAGAAATATAACATTTGAAAAAAGGTACTAAAATAGTTTTTTTTTAAAAAGAAAATTGGTAATAGGAAAAATCTTCGCTGTGTTAGAATGTCTTTTTGTACTTGTGTGCTCACAAATACTTTAAAGTGGTAGTAAACTCTCAGTTTAACCACTTCCCGCCCAGTCAATAGCAAATTGACGTCCGGGAAGTGGTTCTGTTATCCACACTGGACGTCATATGACGTCCTGCGGGATAACAGCCGCCGCACGCCCGGGGGGGCGCGCATCGCGGCGATCGGTGGAGCGGTGGGTCAGTCTGACCCACCGCTTCACTGATCTCGGTAAAAAGCCTCCGTCGGAGGCTTTTTACCATGTGATCAGCCGTGTCGAATCACGGCTGATCAGGAGGTAAACAGGAAGAGCCGTTGATCGGCTCTTCCTCACTCGCGTCTGACAGTTGCGAGTAGAGGAGAGCCGATCGGCGGCTCTCCTGACAGGGGGGGTTCGCGCTGATTGTTTATCAGCGCAGCCCCCCCTCGGATACCCACACTGGACCACCAGGGAAGCCCCCAAGGCCCACCAGGGAAGCCCTAAGCATGTGGATGGCCCCCATGGCCATCCACATGTAGTAAAAAAAAAATATCTAAAAAAAAAAACATAAAAAAATATGCCAATCAGTGCCCACACATGGGCACTGACTGGCACGATCATGGCAAGAAAATAATGTGTGGTGGCTGGCATTGCTAGGCAGCAGTGTCACCAGTGCCACCTACTAGTGTCCATCAGTGCCACCTATCAGTGCCCATCCATGCCCATCTGTGCCCATAAGTGCCCACCTATCAGTGCCCGTCCATGCCACCTATCAGTGCCACCCATAAGTGCCCATCAGTGCTGCCTAAAAGTGCCCATTAGTGCCGCCTATGAGTGCCAATCAGTGCCGCCTATGAGTGCCAATCAGTGCCGCCTATGAGTGCCAATCAGTGCCACCTATGAGTGCCCATCAGTGCCGCATACCAGTGCCACATATCAGTGCCCATCAGTGCCGCCTATCAGTGCCCATCATCAGTGCCACCTCATCAGTGCCACCTCATTGGTGCCACCTCATCGGTGCCCATCAGTGTCGCCTTATCAGTGCCCTTCAGTGCCGCCTTATCAGTGCCCGTCATTGAAGTAGAAAAGGTACTTATTTACAAAAAAAATTAACAGAAACAAAGAAAAACATCGTTTTTTTTTTAAATTTTCGCTCTTTTTTTATTTGTTGCGCAAAAAATAAAAATCGCAGAGGCGATCAAATACCACCAAAAGAGAGCTCTATTTGTGGGAACAAAATGATAAAAAATTTGTTTGGGTACAGTGTAGCATGACCGCGCAATTGTCATTCAAATTGCGACAGCGCTGAAAGCTCAAAATTGGCTTGGGCAGGAAGCTGTATAAGTGCATGGTATTGAAGTGGTTTTAAACTTGCACCTACAGGTAAGCCTAAAACAAGTCTTACCCTGTAGGTACCATGAATATCTCCTAAACTTGTGCCATTTAGGAGATATTCACATTGCCTCAGACTGTTGACGTTACTGCATGTGAAGTTTGCTCTGCATTCATGGTACATTTAAGCCTGGTACACACGATCGGATTTTTCTGCGGTCTAAGCGTAGGACTTTTGTCCGAAGGGCGTTGGCCATGAACTTTTCTTGCATACAAACGGCAAAGAATTGTCGGCTAACAAACACAAAACTATGCGGTTTTTCAGCTCTTTAGCGCAACCCTTTGGGCAACTTCTGTTAATGTTGTGTTATGGTTAGCATTGCTTCCGAGCATGCGTGTTTGTTTGCAGAGGAGGAAATGAAAAATATATGGACAGCCGCACTCCAAAAAACCTTAGACGGTTGCCTTTATTGTAAAGGATGAAAAGTGTACACCAAAAAATCATCACATAAGCTATGAGTAATACAGTGCGAAACATGTAAGCAGTTACCCCGACTATGCTGTGATGATTTTTTGGTGTACACTTTTCATCCTTTACAATAAAGGCAACCGTCTAAGGTTTTTTGGAGTGCGGCTGTCCATATATTTTTCATTTCCTCCTCTGCATGTTATGTGCATTGCTGGCACCCACGGTAGTCCTGATATCCTAGATTGTTGGAGCCTGTCCACCTGGAGCGGTAAAAATCTCTCTTTCTCCATGCGTGTTTGTACTTTGGATTTTTGTTCCGAAGGACTTCTGTACACACGATCGGATAATCCGACATCACACATTTGTTGTCGGAAAATTTTAAAGCATGCTATCCCACATTTGTTTGTGGAAAATCCGCCAACAATTGTCCGATGGAGCTTACAAACAGTCAGATTTTCCGACAACAGCCTGCTATCACACAATTCCTGTCGGAAAATCTGATCACGTGTAAGGGCCTTTAGTATTCAAGGGTCGTGCCGCAATCGTGACTCCCGCGTGTATGGGCTGGAGTGACGCCATCATGGCCAGGCCATTCAAATGGCCAAATAACATGAACCCAGAAGGAAGACCAGGTGAGGACGGAAGTGCCAGGTGTGGTGAACTCAGCACTGGAAAGCTCCACTTAAAAGGTCAGTCATTGTGTGCTGGTATGCAAAGTATACCCGCACGTTATGACATAAACCTTCAGGGGGCCCATTTAAAGAAAAAAAAAATGGTAGAGTTTATTACTGCTTTAAGCAGATTTTGCATTCCTATAGACTTGAAAGAAGTGAACAAAGGCCTGTCAATGGGCCTCACCCAAAATGTCCTTTTATTAACAGAAGTATATGTTTAGATCCATGCTTTATATACGACACTATTCATTCCACCTTGTCATGTTATAACAAGTAAGGCTGGGACAAATGAATGCAAATCAAATTCAACAGTTTTATATCTAGAGATTATTCTTGACAATTATCATGTATACCCCAGAGAGGCCTGAAGACGAGGACCTCTTTATGGTACAGGCTGATACAGGTCTGATTATCACATATCACAAACAGCAACCAACCACAATCAATTGCTGTCTGCAGCAATTGCAAATCTAGTATGCATTAATGTGCCTGGAAACACACAAATCATATAAATGGATATTATTGACCTATATTTCTGCGCTTTCTGTTCCCAAGTTAATGTTCGCTACGATATAAGGTCATCATAGAGATCAGTGGTGGTTTATGGTGCTGTCATTGCAGACCAATGAGGTTACATGGTAATTACACTGGTGGTTTTCCTTTATCAACACTTTACAAAAGGGTCTTTCTCTAATCTTTAACCCTCTGAAAATGGAGCATCTAAAAAATGAAAGCTGGCTGCTGACTCGATGATACTTTTTATGCATCATTTGTAACATTTATGTCATTACAATTTTTACACATTTATGTTTTATACTTTATAAAAGGAAACAATGTGGTGCTCTCACTTTATTCTAAGGTGTGAGCAGCCTTTCCCTTTGCATTAGCTTGTGTAGCGCCCTCCTCACTCCCCTCTTTCTCTTCAGCTCGTCTGTCTCTTGTCTAGGGGTACCTATCAGAGGGGAAGGGAGCGGGGACACCACGCCTGGCCTTCACCACAGGTGTTAGTGTGGTGTAAGCAAAGTTCTTTTACCTTCGGGTCAGTGTTGTGCACCTGGAGCCTCCACCAAGAGTCACCTTGAACAATGTCTGTCAGGAAATGAGCCCCACACCATTAAAGTCCAACACTCCTTTATTCCTCTCGAATGAACACAATCAGTTGAACTCCCTTGGTAGAAACAGAACAGAAAAGGAGGTGTGGATGCGAGTAGGCCCAGACACAATGTGTTCTCCACTTTCCTCCCTGAAAGTGGGTTGCGGTCTCCGAGCAGAGGGGGGAATTTCCTTCCAGGCAGTCTCCGGTGAGAGACTCACCCGTCACTGGCAATATGCTGCACCAGGTCTTCGAGTGAGGAGCTCCCCCCGGTCCATTACGCCTTCCGGATTCGGGTACCCACTCCCGGGGTTCCCTAGGATCTCCTTCCCTCGCGGAACTTAGTGTTGGGCACTGAGCTCCAGACCTCCATCCGAGTACCTCACCCCAGGCTAAAGGTGCCTGGGATGGAACACGACCTCCGAACGTCCTCTAGGCCTAGACCCGCCTAGGGGACCGACACGAACCACCGTCCACAGGCTGAAGGTGCCCTGGACTCCCCCTTGACAAAGATGGCCGGCCCCCTTTATACCCTCTCCCAGCAAGCACGGCGGGTACCCCGCCCCACCATACCGCTGCCGAGGGAGGACAAAAGGAGGCACGACACACAGCAATGATTCAACCCCAGCCCAAGGCAACAGCGCCACCTGCTGGGCTGCAGGGAATTACACATCACCAATGTCTCTGTCAAGTTCAAATTTACACCCGGGAAAGTGCATAACCGCTACACTTCAGTTTGTTAAACGCTTAAAAATTTGTATTAATTGAATCATATATAATTATAATCAATACAGTAATTAAGATTTTTAGGCAGTGGTAATTATCAATATAATAAATATATATATATATATATACACATACATTATATATATAGGAAGGCTAGTATGCTAGCCTGAAATTATGGGAGGAGTTTGAGGGGTACTTATACAGACCATCCACGAGGGTCAGTGTCGGCTCTAGTGCGCGGTATTCATCGTCATCAGCCGACGCCCTACGACTCGCAACGTCCGTGTAGTTTCCTCGTATCTTCCAGCTCGTTCGCAGTCGGTCGTATCCCCGCTCGCTGTCACAGGTAGGACCGGCCGTTACCATTCGTCTGAATCGTAGCGCCGGTACACGTTTTCTTCTTTTACAAGTCACACGGTTCATAACCCCGTGTTTTCCGTCTGTATCGCATGTTTACCGGCTAGTCCAGCTGTCTTTCGAACCCTGTCGCACGCATGTTACCACCGGTAACGGCCCGCCAGACACTACGTCTCACAGAACTGTTGTACGAATTACTCACAGCTCGCAAGTTTCTTACCTCAAGTCGCACATCTGATACCCAGTCGTCGGACTGGTATCCCACACTGCACTTCCCTATCCCTAGTCACTGATGCCCTACACCTCCTACGATACTCTCCCTTCACCTTACTGATGCCCCACACCTCCTACTACTCACACCATACACCAAACAGTCTGGGCCGGCTCTTGTCGCTAACAATCGGCACTACAGGCCGGACCCTCGACAATCACAAGCCCCTTCAACTTCGAAACACCAATCAGCCGTCCGAGTCCAGCCGTATCTCCGGCGCTACGATTCGGACTCGGCAATTCAAATCCCCGCCTTGCACCCGTTATCAGCCCGAATACAGGCACAGCATCGGCTTAGAGATTCGGATCTCTGGCATCCACGTTTGTTCCGAGCACAGTCGCACCACCGGCTCATCGGCTCGGATCTACAAACATCAAACTTCTAAACCATCCGAATTCAGTCGTAGCATCGGCTCAAACTTTCGGACCTATGGCATTCCCAAGCGTTCCGAGTCCAGTCGCATCACCGCCTCAATCGACTCGGATCTCTAGCAACAAACCCTCCTATCCGATCCGAACCCAGTCGTAGCATCGGCTCAAAGGTTCGGATCCTCCGCTAACATGACCGATCTGGGCACAGTCGCACCAGCGGCTCATCGGCTCGGATCTACAAACATCAAACTCCGAACTGATCCGTATTCAGTTGTAGCGTCGGCTCAAATTTTCGGATCCATGGCATTTACAATCGATCGAGCACAGTCGCATCACCGGCTCATACCGCTCTGATCTGCAGCAGTAAACTTCTTTAACTGATCCGAATCCAGTCGTAACGTCGGCTCGTAGATTCGGATCCTTGGCAAACACAATCGATCCGAGTCCAGTCGCATCACCGGCTCAAACGACTCGGATCCCTAGCAACTAGCACTCTCCAACCGACCCGACCCTTCCAACCGATCCGAACCCAGTCGTAGCATCGGCTCAAACGTTTCAGATCGTCGGCAATCCAAAGTGCCAGGTCGCTACCAGTCGCATCAGCGTCACGATCACGTACGAACCATTCCCCAAACCTCACGCTGTACCAAAAAAAAAAAAAAAGGGAAAAACAAATTAATAAATTAATAAAAAAAAATAAATAAAAATAATAATAAAAAATTAAAATAAAAATAAAATAAATATATAGGAAGAATTAAATAAAAAATTTCTGCATTTACATACACAACTTACTCCAAACCATTCCAGCTCCCTCACGGACGGTTATTCCTACATACTCACAATTCACAAACTTTCCTTCCTTCGCCTTCTCAGTAAGGCTGTGTTCCTCGCAATCGCTGCGAGCATTCGACAAGTGGTTCCAACATCAGCCACTCATCATCTCCAGTAGCAACACGGCTACTCACCGTTTTCTCTGTCCCTTTCCCCATGCAGGTCAGTTTGAGTTCCAGTTGGTCCACCCTGCTCCAGGTTTGGACAGTATTCCCTTCAGGATACAAAAAAAAAAAACAGGGGGAAGTATCTTAGGGCTCACATCTTCACCAGGGAGCCAGCTACTGCTCCAAACAGCTCTCTGCATCCCCCTCACAAAAAAAAAAAAAGAGTATTTCCATGTCACCTTACTACAGGTCCCCGGTCGACCCACTTCCGGACCCCAACTGAGACGTCACTACTAGGGTACAGGACAGATGCGTAAATGCAAGGCCCCTCCTTGCTTCTCGTCGCACTCTTTCACGACATATTTGTCTTCACATACACAATTCGACCGATCACCAGGCGCTAGCAATTGCCACATACTTCTACGCACTACACTCTGTTTTCGAAGAGCGATCCGAGATCCTTCACCACGCAGACAAGGTTGCCAACATCCACCTTGCTGGCAGTGCAGGAGCTGGCAGACCGACCACACGTCAATGAACTACAGATCGAAACATTCCTACTTAGTATACCAGACTTTCAGCTACCCGCCCCAGTACGCCCTGGGGGCTCTGGTTCATCAGTCTGTGCCAAGCACAGACGGCACCCGAGCTATCGGTTACCTAGCCAGTCACCTCCTGGCTCACCTCGGTTGCCACGCACTCTTTTGAGTTTTCTAAATTACACTCAACAAGCGCTTGTACGCAAACTAAACTGTCCCCTACGCCTATCGCTCCTTGTCCTGTCCATCCTGCTTTCCTTCTTTCTCCCCATTTTTCTAAATCCTTCTATCCCCTCTGAAACTCGCAATCTCATTCTAAACATATGCATTCCCCTCCTTTTAGCCGACGCCATGTCGCGAGCCGACAGCGAAGTCTTCGCCTCTGCTTCGTCGTCACCCTTCGCGGGTCCAGCGGCCGGCGCTACACAGTCCCCTAGAGCTCGGACCATCCCCAGGCTATGGCTGAACTACGACATAGGGGCATTCCCTGCCTTACCACAGCCAGGAAAGCCAAGCTGTTAGGCTGCTGTTTCCATAACCAGCGGCAACTCTACCAGACACACAAGTTTCGCTGCAGTCGATACCCTCCGCATTTACCCAGCTACACGCCTTGGTGACCACACTGGCAACTGCAGTCACCGACGTCCAGGCTAGAATAGGGGCCCTGGAAACACGATCAGCCGTGCCCCTATCAGCCCCAGTCTTCACCGTCGTTACCAAACCCCCCACTGTAGGTACGCCCGACGCTTGCACCCTTTCCTTCGCACCTTGTCCCAGCGGGCATCAGGAAGGACATCCTAAGCTGCTAGGACATGAACCTAGCGTCCCTACGCATTTCGGTACAGGTCATAACAGGGAACAAGTCACGTGCCTTGGGGGACGTCTCAGTCATCCTAATGGCCAAGGACCCCAGGCTCGCTCGCAAACTCGAAAGCGACAAAGTTCGTGGTAGCCTCTGGAAGCCTTAGAGATGTAACCAGTCCTCCCAGTCAGACTAGGACGTCCAGTTCGAGCACCGGGGGGCGCAGCCGTCTCCAGCAACTTAATTTCAAGGGTTGCTTTTACCCCCACCGCAAACTTCTGCACATCTGCCTCCGGTACCAGAAGGCTCTCCCTAGTAATACCTGCGGCGTCAAGCAGCAGAGTCCAGCTTGACTAGGCCACGTGCACTTCGGGCGGCTCGACTTTTCTCTCCTCACATCCAACTCCCTCTCTAGCAGCCTTTCTAGTGCAGGGGGCACTACAGGGTTCCACACCGGACTCATTATACCGCCCGACTCATTCTAAAACATACCCAGTCAAACTCCTGCATACCCTCAGAGGAGTTCTCCTGAAGGTTTAGCATTCTTGTGAGATCTAGGAAATCCAAGAGAGATCTTCTAAAAACCTCGACGTGCCCATAACCGAGAAGAAAGTAGAAAGACCGGCACAGTTCATCTCCTTCCTGGAAATCATTCTAGACAAACGTGCCATGCAGATAGGTAGACCCTTGTTTATACCATCAGCATCCTTTTCATCACCACAGATAATCACGGACGTAGCAGCTCCCACAAGCTTCGCTGCAATTTTTGGCCATCATTGGTTTCAGGACCGCGACCATCTGAGATACTCACAATTCGCCTTTAGTCAGTCCTCCTCTCTATTTGAGATCTACCCCATAGTCGCAGCGACCCAAGTATGGGGCAGCCCCGGGCAGGACAGACCGCCACGTTCGCCACAGACAACCAGGCTACAGCCACAGTCATTAACAAAGGCAGGTCAATAAATCGTTGTCCATCATGTCCTTCCCACGCAGGCTGTTGCTACTTTCCCTACAACATCAGCTCAGTAGCCTCCGTGCCCACATCCCTGGTCAATGCAACACCTCGGCCGACGCGCTATCCTGCTTAACCATGCCACATCCTTTCACAGAAGCCCGGAGCCGACTCGACCATGTCCGGCATCCCACATTAGTCGCAACCAACTCTGGAATCAGATAGCACCTCCATGGTGCTACCTCCCTCATCAATGCATCCTGATCTGCCAACACACTACAGGTGGCGGCAACCACACTCTAGTACCAAACGCTTACCAGTGCCATACTCCGGGACATGTCTGCTATCCTTTCACGTTCTCCCTTCGGTCTATGGCCCAGCCTGGTAATTCAAGCAGCCATTTACCTATCCATTTACGATTTCACGGCCCGGCGAATTACTATCACCAGCCCTAAATGCCAAGCACCACCCGACTCGCCACCAAAGTCATTTCATCCTACACCCGACGGTATCGGAAACGCTACAACCCGGTCCCGGAGTAGACAGCAAACCTTTCCAGACACACAACGCCATGGCCGTTCTAGTGTAAACTGGTAAACTCTGCTGTCCGACCCGTCAGAGGACAGCCCTCTACTACCTTTCCCAACTGAACCCCTAAGCGGGAACCAGTTCATCAGCCACGTCAGAACACTCCTGAGCATCTCGGGCCTTGACCCAGGATGTTACTCAGGACTTGCTTTCGCATTAGAGCAGCCCCAGCAACATCACAAAACAGAGTTCCAGACCACGCAATAAGGAAGATGGGCAGGTGGAAATCCTTGTGTGTCGCCCGATACGTTCCCGATCCTCAGTCAGAAATATCACGAGCCTTTAACAGTCTCGCTCGATAGTGGTTTACCTGACATAATAGAACAATTCTTTCCTAACCTTGTGTGACTTTTTGGCCCCTTCTTTGGCATACCGTACAACAGGCCAGGCCCACACTTCAGGTCTTATTTGTGTTGTTAGTCTTGTGACGTGTTTATGTGATCCATATCTCTTCAGACAGAGGGCTCCGACCATAAATATATATATATATATATATATATATATATATATATGTAGCACATAGACCCCCTTTTACCTGCCTTGTTCTTCGGCTCTTCGCAGGAAGAAGGGGCACACCATGCCACAAGCCCGTACTTTCCTGTATAAAGAGGTTGAGCGGTGTTGTTGGTGGGTCATTTCACAGTTGAGCCAGAAAATGTTTTCTCACCTCTGTGGATAACAGATTTGAGTACTTGTTTCCCACCAGTGAATAGAATGTCCACACTTGCTGTAACTCCAACCGAGAGTTTATTTCTTCTTAGCAAATAACAGTCTCTTGATAGGAACAAAGGTTGGAGCAAGAAAAAGGACAGCACAAGATGTGGGGAAAGGTCCAGGCACAATATCAGTCACTTCACTGTTCAGCCTCTCGAACAGACTCAGCCTGAAATGGATAGTCTATTTAGGACAGGACTAGCAGCCAAATGACACTCACGCTTTACTCAAGGCCTCTATCACAGACCTGGTGAACTTGGCCTTGGCCTAGGGAGAAGACATCCCTCCGGAGAGTTACCGGGACCCTTTCCTTCACCGTGACTACCGCATCAGTCCTTCGGAACGGTTCCTCACCCAGCCTCCTCTACTCAGATACGGGTCCCCTCGCAAGGCGGCACCCTGAGAATCCTCGATCCCCGATGGGCTCCAGCCAAAGGTGCTGGGCCCAGGCCTTTGCTGCAATTCCCGAGTCCACGCACCCAGGACGGACAGGAACAGCAGAGTAGTACCTCACCCTGGGACTAAAGGTGCCCAGGATGGAACAGGAACAGAGAACACCCGCCCCTGGGCCTAGGGCGCCCAGGGCAGACTGGAACAAGAACCTGGGGTAGGACCCCACCGACTAACCACCCCCCACGAACAGGCAGCGTCTGCCCCTTTTATCTCCTCCCCCAGCATGCACAGCAGGTTAACCCCGCCCTACCGTACGTTTGCCGAGAGGGGACACAAAAAGCACAGCCCTGTATTAGTGGTTCAACCCTAGCCTACTATGGCAGCGCCACCTGTAGGCCACAGGGAACTGTACACCAATACTCTCCCTGCGGATAAAATGGTTGCAAAACCCTGACAAATTAGGGTGTTTGGGCATAACTACCACCCAAACACTTCCCCTAAATTTAGCACCCCGCTACATATATATATATGGTTTGGGGTGTGACTATTCTATTGTCTATTGTGGCTGCCTCAACTATTATGGGATGTGCAAGTGTGTTTGCTGTGAGGAAAAAGGGTGGGGGGATTCCTCCAACCCCCCTGCTGATAAGACTGTGTACTGAGAAGTTAAACACACCTGACCTGTATCACCATTGTCATTGGACAGTTTAACCCCCCTGTTTTCCAAGGGTGGGAGGGAAGTGATTTGAAGAGAGATGTCTGTTAACATGTGCTTGAATAAAGCAGTTTGTGGCTTTACCCTACACTGAGGTTTTGTCTGATGACTGGGGTTGCTGGAGAATCTTGGATAAGTGCTGGTTCTGAACAGAGGAAGCATTGACGTTGGACCTAGATCTGTTTGAGGACAGAGGGTTCGTCACTATAATATATATATATATATATATATATATATATATATATATATATATAAAACTAATAAATAAATAAATATACATATACATACATAGATAGATCTATCTACAGTATACAGAGATATATTTTATTTTTTTAAGACTGCAATTAAACATCCTAAACAGTATGAGTGTGAACCTTGTGATCTGAAATAAACAATGTAATTGTGTATATGTAAGCAAAGCATTATTTCTTTCTGCCATTTACATGGCAGCCAAAGTGACTGAGCTGCTGAGCGTAACTCCAGGGATAGTAATATGATATTACTGAACTTCTCAATGTGTGTCATTTTGGTCGACGAAGCGATTCATTCATACAGTTGATTACAAGTTATAGAATGAAAGAACAAATAGAAAAATTTTCACCCTGGGTTCAGCAACGAATATTTTGTGCCTATTTCTACCTTAACCACAAAAAGACAACAGATTGTACTAGAACAGGGATATGCAATTAGCGGACCTCCAGCTGTTGCAAAACTACAAGTCCCATCATGACTCTGCCTCTGGGTTTCATGCTTGTGGCTGTCAGAGTCTTGCTATGCCTCATGGGATTTGTAGTTCTGCAACAGCTGGAGGTCCGCTAATTGCATATCCCTGTACTAGAATGTGATTGTACTAGACTGACACGCAAGGCCAAGATCATGGCCAAAGACATATCCACATTGAGTAAAGAAACAATTTCTAAGGTTCTAATATGTGACGCTTCTGCTGAGTAAGCACAATTTGGAAATTAACTATTTTAATACCTTCCGTTTAAATTTCAGCTTCCGTAGCAGAAGGCCACATAGAGTCTGGAGCTCTCGACAGTCAATTATCTTAGATAGGCAAGATATTCACATTATTCACATTCATGACATTCCTATCAAATATACAATTACTTTGTAAAATTACACATGGGAACATATCATTTGATCTAATTAGTGATGTGTTTCGTGTCAAAGGGCTCTTTTGATGAGTACAGGTTCCATTTAGAGTGACACTTATTCTCCAAAAATAACCCAAATACATCCACTACTTAATGGCCCTGTAATCTATTTTTTATAAAATTATAGACATGTGCACACTGAAATATTTTGTTTCGGAATTTCGTTTTCGTTAGAAAAATACATTTATTTAGTTACTCCCGAAATTCATTTTTATTTATTTGGTTTTTCGTTAGAAATTGCATTCGTCCGAAAATCTGAATTAATTAAGGTCGAATCTGTCATTGAAGGCTTATGGTGTCTGTCGAATGTTCTAAGAAGATTCGACGGAGCAGCGAAACTGTACAACGCTGCAATCATACAGGTCCTTCTCAAAAAATTAACATATTGTGATAAAGTTCATTATTTTCTGTAATGTACTGATAAACATTAGACTTTCATATATTTTAGATTCATTACACACAACTGAAGTAGTTCAAGCCTTTTCTTGTTTTAATATTGATGATTTTGGCATACAGCTCATGAAAACCCAAAAATCCTATCTCAAAAAATTAGCATATTTCATCCGACCAATAAAAGAAAAGTGTTTTTAATACAAAAAAAGTCAACCTTCAAATAATTATGTTCAGTTATGCACTCAATACTTGGTCGGGAATCCTTTTGCAGAAATGACTGCTTCAATGCGGCGTGGCATGGAGGCAACCAGCCTGTGGCACTGCTGAGGTGTTATGGAGGCCCAGGATGCTTCGATAGCGGCCTTAAGCTCATCCAGAGTGTTGGGTCTTGCGTCTCTCAACTTTCTCTTCCCAATATCCCACAGATTCTCTATGGGGTTCAGGTCAGGAGAGTTGGCAGGCCAATTGAGCACAGTAATACCATGGTCAGTAAACCATTTACCAGTGGTTTTGGCACTGTGAGCAGGTGCCAGGTCGTGCTGAAAAATGAAATCTTCATCTCCATAAAGCTTTTCAGCAGATGGAAGCATGAAGTGCTCCAAAATCTCCTGATAGCTAGCTGCATTGACCCTGCCCTTGATAAAACACAGTGGACCAACACCAGCAGCTGACATGGCACCCCAGACCATCACTGACTGTGGGTACATGACACTGGACTTCAGGCATTTTGGCATTTCCCTCTCCCCAGTCTTCCTCCAGACTCTGGCACCTTGATTTCCGAATGACATGCAAAATTTGCTTTCATCCGAAAAAAGTACTTTGGACCACTGAGCAACAGTCCAGTGCTGCTTCTCTGTAGCCCAGGTCAGGCGCTTCTGCCGCTGTTTCTGGTTCAAAAGTGGCTTGACCTGGGGAATGCGGCACCTGTAGCCCATTTCCTGCACACGCCTGTTCACGGTGGCTCTGGATGTTTCTACTCCAGACTCAGTCCACTGCTTCCGCAGGTCCTCCAAGGTCTGGAATCGGTCCTTCTCCACAATCTTCTTCAGGGTCCGGTCACCTCTTCTCGTTGTGCAGCGTTTTCTGCCACACTTTTTCCTTCCCACAGACTTCCCACTGAGGTGCCTTGATACAGCACTCTGGGAACAGCCTATTCGTTCAGAAATTTCTTTCTGTGTCTTACCCTCTTGCTTGAGGGTGTCAATGATGGCCTTCTGGACAGCAGTCAGGTCGGCAGTCTTACCCATTGCGGTTTTGAGTAATGAACCGGGCTGGGAGTTTTTAAAAGCCTCAGGAATCTTTTGCAGGTGTTTAGAGTTAATTAGTTGATTCAGATGATTAGGTTAATAGCTCGTTTAGAGAACCTTTTCATGATATGCTAATTTTTTGAGATAGGATTTTTGGGTTTTCATGAGCTGTATGCCAAAATCATCAATATTAAAACAAGAAAAGGCTTGAACTACTTCAGTTGTGTGTAATGAATCTAAAATATATGAAAGTCTAATGTTTATCAGTACATTACAGAAAATAATGAACTTTATCACAATATGCTAATTTTTTGAGAAGGACCTGTACATTTCCGGTCGAATGTTCCGCCTACAAGCAAGCTATAGTAGAATTATAATGTTGTATGACTAGTAATAATTATATTTATTAATTATTATTACTAGTCAACCAACATTAGAATTCTTCTATAGCCTATGGGCCGAGCATTTGACGGGAAATGTACGATTGCAGCGTCGTACAGTTTATCTGCTCCGTCAAATCTTCTTAGAACTTTCAACAGACACCATAAACCTTCAATGACAGATTCAACGTTTGTTGTATGTTTTTCGATGCTTTGTCGAATCTTTGTCGTTCATGTTGAATTTTCAAGTTAGTTCTAGCTATTTTACTGCTCCTCCTCTTTGGTTACAATCAGCCAATAACATTCATCATCATCATTATTTTTATTTTACTTCCCCCACCCAATTCCAGCAGTGATCTTTTCTCTCTATAATGTCGAATCTTTTCTCTCTATAATGTCAAATCTTTTCTCTCTATGTCAAATGTTTTCTCTGTATGTAGAATAATCTTGGACTAATAGAGTTAAAGTTAGGCACATTCGACCGCAGGTTCGATGGACACAGATTGTTATTGTCAGCGTCATGTCGAATCTCCTATCTATATCGAACTGTTGTTGCAACAAAAACGAAAATAAAGCATTTTTTTATGTCGGATCTTTCAGTTTTCGGATTCTGCATTTTCGTTTTCGTTTCTTAAAACGATAACGAAAATACCTGAAATTCGGACGAAAATGCATTCGGACGAAAACGAATGCACATGTCTATAAAATTATATCTCACTGAGTTTTTCTTCCTCCTTGTAATGCCCCCGTGAACCTCTCCTCCATATTCACCCTTCAGAAACCTGTTTGTTTGGAACGGGCAGTGCATGTTAGTTGCGTGGTAATGTGCTCTGTTCTATGCACACTACACATCCGATCGTCTTTTGCCCATAGTCCCTAGTCCATTTCAGGAGTGAGCAAGAGAAGGTGGCTATGTTCCTACATACAATGAGACCATGGAGAATGAATGTAGCCACCTTCTAACAGGAAGTCAGACCACAGCAGCCAAAAAATGGAGGAAGCTGAGAACAATAGAATAGAATAGAATAAGGGGTACTTTTTTGAGTTAAAGGATAAGTTCACCTTTGTACAAAAAATAGTAATTGCATATTTTTGCAGGTATAAAAAAGTAGATTTATTATTTTTTGTAGTAGGAGCCTGTAAAGCATTGCACCAGCGATCAGGAGATCACTGATGCCATGTAAGTCTCCTACAGATCTGTCAGTGTATCTGCGTACATCCCGCACGGGTAAGCTGATACCCGCTGACAGGAAGACTCAATAAACTACCACGGCTCTCCATAGCGTTGTGGTAGTTTATTCAGAACTATAAATCGACAGCCACAAAGGATGTCGGGACTTGTAGTTCATTCATACACATATATACACTGTGTGGGCGGAGCCCTGCACAGAGGACGTGCTGCTTTCAAGAACTGGCAACTAGTACAAGGAACTTCTTCCCATGCTGCCACAGGGAGAGGGCAGCGGGCAAGGACTGCATGATTGGGAACATGTTACATGTTCCACCCTACAAACAGGTGGAACATGTAACATGTTCCCAAAGGTGAACGTATCCTTAAGCCCACGTTCACATTGGGCCGATTTGACATGCACATGCAATGGCACCGTCCGAATCTGTGCAACGCCGATTCCCAAAAGTAGTTTCTGCACTACTTTTGGCGACTTCGGGGGCGATTTCAATAGACATCTGTGCATGAACCCGTACAGTCGTCTGTAAAATTGCCCCCGAAGATGGACTGAAATGCAGATTTGAAACCTACCCTCAGAGTTAACATAGGCTTAAGAACACTTTGGGATGGATTTACTAAAACTGGAGAGTGCAAAATGTGGTGCAGCTCTGCATGGTAGCCAATCAGCTTCTAACTTCAGCTTGTGTAATCAAGCTTTGACAATAAAACCTGGAAGCCGATTGGTTTCTATAGTAGAGCTGCACCAGATTTTACACTCTCGAGTTTTAGTAAATAAAACCCTTTGGTGAACAGATTTTTAAACAAGAGTTTAGATGGCTTAGAAATATTAATTTATTACTGGTATTTATAGAGCGCCAACAACGTATGCAGCACTTTACATACACTGTATTGTATATATTATACATATACATCATTCATTTATGTTTGGCCCTCTATTATTTAAATCCTCAGCATGGTCCTGATTCTTGTTTACATCAAAATTGTTAGACAACCACCAGTCCATATTTTATTTATTTGCTTCCGCCATCCCTCTCTCTTTTAGTGCTGCCTTTTTTTCCCAAGCAGACTTCCCAAACCTTTTTTTCCCTATGTAAGAGCTGATGAGAACTGAGGCCATTATAGGAAACCTGTAGAAAAGGCGATTCAGATGGCTAAACAAACACACTGACACAGAATCAAAACACAGCTGGCTGCAAGTGCCATTGTAGGCAAGACCTCACATTCTCACTTCAGACCAGGACACTGCTCCCTGTATACTGTCCACTATAGAGCTGTCATACCTCACCCTACTGTCCACTATAGAGCTGTCATACCTCACCGTACTGTCCACTACAGAGCTGTCATACCTCACCCTAATGTCCACTATAGAGCTGTCATACCTCACCCTACTGTCCACTATAGAGCTGTCATACCTCACCCTAATGTCCACTATAGAGCTGTCATACCTCACCCTACTGTCCACTATAGAGCTGTCATACCTCACCCTACTGTCCACTACAGAGCTGTCATACCTCACCCTAATGTCCACTATAGAGCTGTCATACCTCACCCTACTGTCCACTATAGAGCTGTCATACCTCACCCTAATGTCCACTATAGAGCTGTCCTACCTCACCCTACTGTCCACTATAGAGCTGTCATATCTTACCCTACTGTCCACTACAGAGCTGTCATACCTCACCCTAATGTCCACTATAGAGCTGTCATACCTCACCCTACTGTCCACTATAGAGCTGTCATACCTCACCCTACTGTCCACAATAGAGCTGTCATATCTTACCCTACTGTCCACTACAGAGCTGTCATACCTCACCCTAATGTCCACTATAGAGCTGTCATACCTCACCCTACTGTCCACTATAGAGCTGTCATACCTCACCCTACTGTCCACTACAGAGCTGTCATACCTCACCCTACTGTCCACTACAGAGCTGTCATACCTCACCCTACTGTCCACTACAGAGCTGTCATACCTCACCCTAATGTCCACTACAGAGCTGTCATACATCACCCTATTGTCCACTATAGAGCTGTCATATCTTACCCTACTGTCCACTATAGAGCTGTCATACCTCACCCTACTGTCCACTATAGAGCTGTCATACCTCACCCTACTGTCCACTATAGAGCTGTCATATCTTACCCTACTGTCCACTATAGAGCTGTCATACCTCACCCTAATGTCCACTACAGAGCTGTCATATATCACCCTACTGTCCACTATAGAGCTGTTATACCTCACCTTACTGTCCACTATAAAGCTGTCATACGTCACCCTACTGTCCACTACAGAGCTGTCATACCTCACCCTACTGTCCACTATAGAGCTGTCATATCTTACCCTACTGTCCACTATAGAGCTGTAATACCTCACCCTACTGTCCACTATAGAGCTGTCATACCTCAACCTACTGTCCACTATAGAGCTGTCATACGTCACCCTACTGTCCACTACAGAGCTGTCATACGTCACCCTACTCTCCACTACAAATTTGTCATACGTCACCCTACTGTCCACTATAGAGCTGTCATATGTCACCCTACTCTCCACTACAGAGCTGTCATACGTCACCCTACTGTCCACTACAGAGCTGTCATACGTCACCCTACTGTCCACTACAGAGCTGTCATACCTCACCCTACTGTCCACTACAGAGCTGTCATACCTCACCCTACTGTCCACTACAGAGCTGTCATTTGTCACCCTACTGTCCACTACAGAGCTGTCATACGTCACCCTACTGTCTACTACAGAGCTGTCATACCTCACCCTACTGTCCACTACAGAGCTGTCATACCTCACCCTACTGTCCACTACAGAGCTGTCATACGTCACCCTACTGTCCACTACAGAGCTGTCATACCTCACCCTACTGTCTACTATAGAGCTGTCATACCTCACCCTACTGTCCACTACAGAGCTGTCATACCTCACCCTACTGTCCACTACAGAGCTGGCATACCTCGCCCTACTGTCCACTATAGAGCTGTAATACGTCACCCTACTCTCCACTACAAAGCTGTCATACATCACCCTACTGCCCACTATAGAGCTGTCATACCTCACCCTACTGTCCACTATAGAGCTGTCATACCTCACCCTACTGTCCACTACAGAGCTGTCATACCTCGCCCTACTGTCCACTACAGAGCTGTCATACGTCACCGTACTGTCCACTATATAGCTGTCATACGTCACCCTACTGTCTACTATAGAGCTGTCAAACCTCATCCTACTTTCCACTATAGAGCTGTCATACATCACCCTACTGTCCACTACAGAGCTGTCATACCTCACCCTACTGTCCACTATAGAGCTGTCATACGTCACCCTACTGTCCACTACAGAGCTGTCATACGTCACCCTACTCTCCACTACAAAGTTGTCATACGTCACCCTACTGTCCACTATAGAGCTGTCATATGTCACCCTACTCTCCACTACAGAGCTGTCATACGTCACCCTACTGTCCACTACAGAGCTGTCATACCTCACCCTACTGTCCACTACAGAGCTGTCATTCGTCACCCTACTGTCCACTACAGAGCTGTCATACATCACCCTACTGTCTACTACAGAGCTGTCATACCTCACCCTACTGTCCACTACAGAGCTGTCATACCTCACCCTACTGTCCACTACAGAGCTGTCATACGTCACCCTACTGTCCACTACAGAGCTCTCATACCTCACCCTACTGTCCACTATAGAGCTGTCATACATAACCCTACTGTCCACTATAGAGCTGTCATACCTCACCCTACTGTCCACTATAGAGATGTCATACCTCACCCTACTGTCCACTACAGAGCTGTCATACGTCACCCTAATGTCCACTATAGAGCTGTCATACATAACCCTACTGTCCACTATAGAGCTGTCATACATAACCCTACTGTCCACTATAGAGCTGTCATACCTCACCCTACTGTCCACTATAGAGCTGTCATACCTCACCCTACTGTCCACTACAGAGCTGTCATACCTCACCCTACTGTCCACTATAGAGCTGTCATACCTCACCCTACTGTCCACTACAGAGCTGTTATACGTCACCCTACTCTCCACTACAAAGCTGTCATATGTCACCCTACTGTCCACTATAGAGCTATCATACCTCACCCTACTGTCCACTACAGAGCTGTCATACCTCACCCTACTGTCCACTACAGAGCTGTCATACCTCACCCTACTGTCCACTACAGAGCTGTCATACATCACCCTACTGTCCACTATAGAGCTGTCATACATCACCGTACTGTCCACTATATAGCTGTCATACATCACCCTACTGTCTACTATAGAGCTGTCAAACCTCATACTACTTTCACTATAGAGCTGTCATACATCACCCTACTGTCCACTACAGAGCTATCATACCTCACCCTACTGCCCACGATAGAGCTGTCATATGTCACCCTACTGTCCACTACAGAGCTGTCATTCCTCACCCTACTGTCCACTATAGAGCTGTCATACGTCACCCTACTCTCCACTACAAAGCTGTCATACGTCACCCTAATGTCCACTATAGAGCTGTCATACATAACCCTACTGTCCACTATAGAGCTGTCATACATCACCCTACTGTCCACTACATAGCTATCATACCTCACCCTACTGTCGACGATAGAGCTGTCATGTGTCACCCTACTGTCCACTACAGAGCTGTCATACCTCACCCTACTGTCCACTATAGAGATGTCATACCTCACCCTACTGTCCACTACAGAGCTGTCATACGTCACCCTAATGTCCACTATAGAGCTGTCATACATAACCCTACTGTCCACTATAGAGCTGTCATACATAACCCTACTGTTCACTATAGAGCTGTCATACCTCACCCTACTGTCCACTATAGAGCTGTCATACCTCACCCTACTGTCCACTACAGAGCTGTCATACCTCACCCTACTGTCCACTATAGAGCTGTCATACCTCACCCTACTGTCCACTACAGAGCTGTCATACCTCACCCTACTGTCCACTACAGAGCTGTCATACCTCACCCTACTGTCCACTACAGAGCTGTCATACATCACCCTACTGTCCACTATAGAGCTGTCATACATCACCGTACTGTCCACTATATAGCTGTCATACATCACCCTACTGTCTACTATAGAGCTGTCAAACCTCATACTACTTTCACTATAGAGCTGTCATACATCACCCTATTGTCCACTACAGAGCTATCATACCTCACCCTACTGTCCACGATAGAGCTGTCATATGTCACCCTACTGTCCACTACAGAGCTGTCATTCCTCACCCTACTGTCCACTATAGAGCTGTTATAGGTCACCCTACTCTCCACTACAAAGCTGTCATACGTCACCCTACTGTCCACTATAGAGCTATCATACATAACCCTACTGTCCACTATAGAGCTGTCATACATCACCCTACTGTCCACTACAGAGCTATCATACCTCACCCTACTGTCCACGATAGAGCTGTCATATGTCATCCTACTGTCCACTACAGAGCTGTCATACCTCACCCTACTGTCCACTATAGAGATGTCATACCTCACCCTACTGTCCACTACAGAGCTGTCATACGTCACCCTAATGTCCACTATAGAGCTGTCATACATAACCCTACTGTCCACTATAGAGCTGTCATACATAACCCTACTGTCCACTATAGAGCTGTCATACCTCACCCTACTGTCCACTATAGAGCTGTTATTCCTCACCCTACTGTCCACTACAGAGCTGTCATACCTCACCCTACTGTCCACTATAGAGCTGTCATACCTAACCCTACTGTCCACTACAGAGCTGTTATACGTCACCCTACTCTCCACTACAAAGCTGTCATATGTCACCCTACTGTCCACTATAGAGCTATCATACCTCACCCTACTGTCCACTACAGAGCTGTCATACTTCACCCTACTGTCCACTACAGAGCTGTCATACCTCACCCTATTGTCCACTACAGAGCTGTCATACATCACCCTACTGTCCACTATAGAGCTGTCATACATCACCGTACTGTCCACTATATAGCTGTCATACATCACCCTACTGTCTACTATAGAGCTGTCAAACCTCATACTACTTTCACTATAGAGCTGTCATACATCACCCTACTGTCCACTACAGAGCTGTCATTCCTCACCCTACTTTCCACTATAGAGCTGTCATATGTCACCCTACTCTCCACTACAAAGCTGTCATACGTCACCCTACTCTCCACTACAAAGCTGTCATACGTCACCCTACTGTCCAGTATAGAGCTGTCATATGTCACCCTACTCTCCACTACAAAGCTGTCATACGTCACCCTACTGTCCACTACAGAGCTGTCATACGTCACCCTACTGTCCACTATATAGAGCTGTCATATGTCACCCTATTTTCCACTACAGAGCTGTCATACGTCACCCTACAGTCCACTACAGAGTTGTCATACGTCACCAGCTAAAACAGAATGAAAGAAGCCAGTGAATACCAAAAAACTCCATCACAGACCAAACACGTAATTCAGCTCTAGATCCCCTTGGGACTTAGAAGAACAGTATCAGAAGCTGCAACCAAAGGATGGCAACACATACTTGATTCTGATATCACAAAATTGAATGTCTGATGCTGGAGTTAATATTATAAAGAATTTCCTGTTGAAAATGAAACTGGCTGATGAGGATGTTTCAATCGTGTATTGATTTATTTATTTTTTTCTGACATAAGTTCCCCCTCTTTAAAACGTAAGCAGCAGGGGGATCTCGTCCACACGTGTAGAGGAAATCTGACGTGATTACGACCCCAATTCACATTATGCCAAGACTAAACAATGTGCCAACAATTTGATACAAACAATGGATCACTCATCTCAAGTACTGAGACAGAACACATCACCATACTGTCACCAGCCTGCTTAGGGACTTGAGAATACATTGCACAGGGAATTACGCATTAAATGAGCACTGTGGCAGCAGGTAGACCATCATTACTATTACTGAGCAATAGCATGGACAATAAATATATAAGCTTGCTCTTGTGTGCAGCTTTCATCTGCTCCACGCTCTTGGTGTGATCCCCCCTGTCATTCTGTAAAGTGGGTCATTATTCCTACTTACTAGTCATCTACACATGCTAACAAGACAGGAGAGAATTCTGATGGTGTGCATCTATAGATGATGTGAAGGTTAATAAAAAAAGAAAAAAGAATGACCAGAAATCTCCTTGAACTTCACTCCTCAGGTGACCCCTGACATAAATCACATTTATAACAACTACAGTCTTTGGGTTTATTGCAGAATTATTTTATGGCATTAACTGTATTTCACACCCTTTAAATGACTGATGTCATTTGGACCCCCCTATTACAGCAAAGGTGACCATACACTCTAATTCTTGTATCCAATTAATTACTATTATCATTATTATTATTATTATTATACAGAGTTCACACCCTATAAATTACTGATGTCATTTGGACCCCCCTATTACAGCAAAGGTGACCATACACTCTAATTCTTGTATCCAATTAATTACTATTATCATTATTATTATTATTATTATTATTATTATTATTATTATTATACAGAGTTCACACCCTATAAATTACTGATGTCATTTGGACCCCCCTATTACAGCAAAGGTGACCATACACTCTTTAATTCTTGTATCCAATTAATTACTATTATCATTATTATTATTATTATACAGAGTTCACACCCTATAAATTACTGATGTCATTTGGACCCCCCTATTACAGCAAAGGTGACCATACACTCTTTAATTCTTGTATCCAATTAATTACTATTATCATTATTATCATTATTATTATTATTATTATTATTATTATGCAGAGTTCACACCCTATAAATTACTGATGTCATTTGGACCCCCCCCCCCCCCATTACAGCAACCCAAAGGTGACCATACACTCTTTAATTCTTGTATCTATTTTTTATTTATTTTTTATAAATCTTTTTATTTAATTTCTTAAACAAACAAAACATAACATAACATAACAACACATCATACACATTACATCTAAAATATATTAGTAAAATAACACGATCATCACCTTGCATAGCAAAAACAAGAAATAATTATTGTATCTATTTAAATACTATTATTATTATTATTATTATTATTATACAGAGTTCACACCCTTTAAATGACTTATGTCATTTGGACCCCCCCCCCCCCATTACAGCAACCTAAAGGTGACAATACACTCTTCAATTTTTGTATCTGATCAATTATTATTATTATTATTATTATTATACAGGATTTATATTATATAGCACCAACAGTTTGCGCAGCGCTTTACAAAATAAAACAGACAGCACAGTTACAATACAATGCAATACAGAAGGAATCAATCCATCAAAACAAATGAATCCGTAAACAATCCAAAAGCCATAACTGATCGATTTAGATCAGGCGAGTCGATCGGCCAGGGCAGAAAATGATCAATCGTTTTGCATCAATCGGGGCACCGCTGAGACTCTTTGTTATTGAATATAACTGTATTTTGCTCAATCGGATTATGAAATGACGAAATCAATCATTTATGATCGCAAATTACGATCGTATCTCCACTATCGAAATCCATTTTCTTTGTGTCGAATGAGATCAATTATTCATCGATTGGAAAATAAATGGATCATTTATTGAAGTGTGTATGGTCACCATTATCCGCTGTAGAACTACAAATCCCAGCACGCCAAGCATCTGGCTGGGTGGTCATGCTAGGACTTGTAGTTCCACATATCTTTAGCCAGAATCACAAGCAGACAAAAGGCAAAGGCAAGCTGTCAACAAGTATATGTCTTTACCTGGATTGTGGATTTCAGCACTAAACCTTATATAACATCCATGTCAGTGACAGCAAAGCAGGACACAAATCATTGCATGCTTCAATCTCTGTGACAAGATCCAAGTTCAGCACCTTGTCGGGGATTACCTATAGAGCAGTCAGCACTGCCATGATCATCAGATTATATGTATAGTAACCTCAATGCCCCCAAATTCCCCAAACCACTCAACAGTGCAGCATGCAATCCCAACAGTGCTGCTGGCTGCCTCCCTCCCTTCTCCCCCCCAAAAAAAGTACTGCACCAATGACAGGAGTGTGGTCAGCGTGTCCCCCTCCTGTACTCACCAGACTGATAGAGATCAGAGCAGAAGACCAAGGTGGAAGAAGGGAAGAGCAAGATCCTGAATGAAAGTGTCCACAGATCCATTCCCCTGGAAGGCTGCAGCTGGAGATAGGAGTGCAGAGAGTGGCAGGATTCCCCTAGATGGAGCAGGTTGCTAATTTCCTCCGATCCTGAGAGGGACTGGCTCAGCTCCGGGGGATGCCTTTTATTTCTGCTCCTTCTTATGGATTGTAGACAGGAGAAGGCAAAGGGGAACCCTACAGACGCTTCCCAGCAACTACACTCACACCAACTCATTGTACGGATCCTATTACCGGACCGATCATGTGACAGGATACATACATACTACACACACACACAGGATAGCTACATACATACTACACAGGATACATACATACTACACACACACAGGATAGCTACATACATACTACACACACACAGGATAGCTACATACATACTACACACACACACAGGATAGCTACATACATACTACACAGGATACATACATACTACACACAGGATATCTACATACATACTACACACACACAGGATAGCTACATACATACTGCACACACACAGGATAGCTACATACATACTACACACACACACACACAGGATAGCTACATACATACTACACAGGATACATACATACTACACACACACACACACAGGATAGCTACATACATACTACACACACACAGGATAGCTACATACATACTACACACACACACAGGATAGCTACATACATACTACACACACACACACAGGATAGCTACATACATACTACACACACACACACAGGATAGCTACATACATACTACACACACACACACAGGATAGCTACATACATACTACACACACACACACACAGGATAGCTACATACATACTACACACACACACACACAGGATAGCTACATACATACTACACACACACACACACAGGATAGCTACATACATACTACACACACACACAGGATAGCTACATACATACTACACACACACAGGATAGCTACATACATACTACACACACACAGGATAGCTACATACATACTACACACACACAGGATAGCTACATACATACTACACACACACAGGATAGCTACATACATACTACACACACACACAGGATAACTACATACATACTACACACACACACACACAGGATAGCTACATACATACTACACACACACAGGATAGCTACATACATACTACACACAGGATAGCTACATACATACTACACACACACAGGATAGCTACATACATACTACACACACACAGGATAGCTACATACATACTACACACACACACACACACACAGGATAGCTACATACATACTACACACACACACAGGACAGCTACATACATACTATACACACACAGGATAGCTACATACATACTACACAGGATACATACATACTACACACACACACACAGGATAGCTACATACATACTACACACACACAGGATAGCTACATACATACTACACACACACAGGATAGCTACATACATACTACACACACACAGGATAGCTACATACATACTACACACACACACAGGATAGCTACATACATACTACACAGGATACATACATACTACACACAGGATATCTACATACATACTACACACACACAGGATAGCTACATACATACTGCACACACACAGGATAGCTACATACATACTACACACACACAAGATAGCTACATACATACTACACACACACACACAGGATAGCTACATACATACTACACACACACAGGATAGCTACATACATACTACACACACACACAGGATAGCTACATACATACTACACACACACAGGATAGCTACATACATACTACACACACACACACAGGATAGCTACATACATACTACACACACACATGATAGCTACATACATACTACACACACACAGGATAGCTACATACATACTACACACACACAGGATAGCTACATACATACTACACACACACACAGGATAGCTACATACATACTACACACACACACACACAGGATAGCTACATACATACTACACACACACAGGATAGCTACATACATACTACACACACACAGGATAGCTACATACATACTACACACACACACACACACACAGGATAGCTACATACATACTACACACACACAGGATAGCTACATACATACTACACACACACAGGATAGCTACATACATACTACACACACACAGGATAGCTACATACATACTACACACACACAGGATAGCTACATACATACTACACACACAGGATAACTACATACATACTACACACACACACACACAGGATAGCTACATACATACTACACACACACAGGATAGCTACATACATACTACACACAGGATAGCTACATACATACTACACACACACAGGATAGCTACATACATACTACACACACACAGGATAGCTACATACATACTACACACACACACACACACACAGGATAGCTACATACATACTACACACACACACAGGACAGCTACATACATACTATACACACACAGGATAGCTACATACATACTACACAGGATACATACATACTACACACACACACAGGATAGCTACATACATACTACACACACACAGGATAGCTACATACATACTACACACACACAGGATAGCTACATACGTACTACACACACACAGGATAGCTACATACATACTACACACACACACACGATAGCTACATACATACTACACAGGATACATACATACTACACACAGGATATCTACATACATACTACACACACACAGGATAGCTACATACATACTGCACACACACAGGATAGCTACATACATACTACACACACACAAGATAGCTACATACATACTACACACACACACACAGGATAGCTACATACATACTACACACACACAGGATAGCTACATACATACTACACACACACACACACACAGGATAGCTACATACATACTACACACACACAGGATAGATACATACATACACACACACACAGGATAGCTACATACATACTACACACACACAGGATAGCTACATACATACTACACACACACACAGGATAGCTACATACATACTACACACACACACAAGATAGCTACATACATACTACACACACACACAAGATAGCTACATACATACTACACACACACAGGATAGCTACATACATACTACAAACACACACAGGATAGCTACATACATACTACACACACACACAAGATAGCTACATACATACTACACACACACAGGATAGCTACATACATACTACACACACACAGGATAGCTACATACATACTACACACACAAACACACACACACAGGATAGCTACATACATACTACACACACACAGGATAGCTACATACATACTACACAGGATACATACATACTACACACACACACAGGATAGCTACATACATACTACACACACACACACACAGGATAGCTACATACATACTACACACACACACAGGATAGCTACATACATACTACACACACACACACACAGGATAGCTACATACATACTACACAGGATACATACATACTACACACACAGGATAGCTACATACATACTACACAGGATACATACATACTACACACACAGGAGGATACATACTACACACACAGCATAGCTACATACATAATACACAGGATACATACATACTACACACACAGGAGGATACATACTACACACACAGCATAGCTACATACATAATACACAGGATACATACATACATACTACACACACAGGATAGTTACACACATACTACACAGGATACATACATACTACACACACAGGATACATACCATACGCAGGATACATACATACTACACACACAGGATAGTAACATACATACTACTCACAGGATAGCTACATACATACTACACACACAGGATAGTTACATACATACTACACAGGATACACACATACTACAGACACAGGATACATACTACACAGGATACACACATACTATGGACACAGGATACATACATACTACAGACACGGGATACATACTACACAGGATACATACATACTACAGACACAGGATACATACTACACACAGGATACATACATACTAAAGACACAGGAAGATACATACTACACAGGATACATATTACAGAGGATACATACTACACACAGGATACATACATACTACAGACACAGGAGGATACATACTACACAGCATACATACTACAGACACAGGTTAGTTACATACTACACAGGATACATACTACAGACACAGGATAGTTACATACTACACATGATACATACATACTACAGACACAGGATTCATACTACGCAGGATACTTACTACACACAGGATACATACATACTACACAGGATACATACAACACACAGGATACATACATACTACAGACACAGGAGGATGCATACTTCACAGGATACATACTACAGACACAGGATAGTTACATACTACACATGATACATCCTACAGACACAGGATAGTTACATACTACACAGGATACATACTACACAGGATACATACTACAGACACAGGAGGATACATACTACACAAGATACATACATACTACAGACACAGGATACATACTACACAGGATACATGCTACAGACACATGATACATACTACACAGGATACATACTACACACAGGATACATACATACTAAAGACACAGGAGGATACATACTACAGATACAGGATAGTTACATACTACAGAGGATACATACTACAGACGCATGATAGTTACATACTATACAGGATACATACATACTACAGGCACAGGATACATACTACACAGGATACATGCTACAGACACATGATACATACTAAACAGGATACATACTACAGACACAGGATACATACTACACAGGATACATACTACAGACACAGGATAGTTACATACTACACATGATACATACTACATACATAGGATACATACTACACAGGATACATACTATACAGGATACATACTACACAGGATAGATACTACAGACACAGGATACATACTACACAGGATACATACTACAGACACAGGATAGTTACATACTAAACATGATACATACTACAGACACAGGGTACATACTACACATGATACATACTATAGACACAGGATACATACTACAGACACATGATAGTTACATTCTACACATGATAAATACTACAGACACAGGATACATACTACACAGGATACATGCTACAGACACATGATACATACTACACAGGATACATACTACACACAGGATACATACATACTAAAGACACAGGAGGATACATACTACAGATACAGGATAGTTAAATACTACACAGGATACATACTACAGACGCATTATAGTTACATACTATACAGGATACGTACATACTACAGGCACAGGATACATACTACACAGGATACATGCTACAGACACATGATACATACTAAACAGGATACATACTACAGACACAGGATACATACTACACAGGATACATACTACAGACACAGGATAGTTACATACTACACATGATACATACTACATACATATGATACATACTACACATGATACATACTATACAGGATACATACTACACAGGATACATACTACAGACACAGGATACATACTACACAGGATACATACTACAGACACAGGATAGTTACATACTAAACATGATACATACTACAGACACAGGGTACATACTACACATGATACATACTACAGACACATGATAGTTACATTCTACACATGATAAATACTACAGACACAGGATACATACTACAGACACAGGATACATACTACACAGGATAAATACTACACATGATAGTTACATACTACACATGATGCATACTACAGACACAAGATAGTTACATACTACACAGGATAGTTACACACTACAGACACATGATAGTTACATACTACACAGGATACATACTACAGACACAGGATACATACTACACAGGATACATACTACAGACACAGGATACATACTACACAGGACACATACTACAGACACGGGATACATACTACACAGAATACATAATACAGACACAGGATACATACTACATACACAGGATACATACTACACATGCTACATACTACAGACAGATGATACATACTAAAGACACAGGATACATACTACACAAGATACATACTACACAGGATACATACTACACAGGATACCTACTACAGACACAGGAAACATACTACAGACAGAGGATACATACTACAGACACATGATACATACTACACAGGATACATACTACAGACAGAGGATACATACTACAGAGGATCCATACTACACAGGATACATACTACAGACAGAGGATGCATACTACAGACAGAGGATAAATACTACAGAGGATATATACTACAAAGGATACATACTACAGTTAGAGGATACTTACTACAAAGCATACATACTACAGAGGATACATACTACAAAAGATACATACTGCACATGATACATACTACAGACATAGGATAACCACATAACACAGGATATATACCACAGACAGAGGATACATACTAAAGACAGAGGATACATACTACAAAGGATACATACTACAGAAGATACATACTACACAGGATACATACTACAGACACAGGATACATACTGCACAGAATACATACTACAGACAACGGATACACACTACACAGGATACATACTACAGAGGATAGACACTACACAGGATACATACTACAAACAAAGGATACACACTACACAGGATGCACACACACACTATGACCACTGCCTGCTTCTTTCCTTTCTTCTTTCAGACAGTGGAGTACCTAGATATGGGGGCACAGGGGGGCCCTCCTCAACTTTCCACCATCCCCTTCTCACTAGGGATGAGCTCGGTGTTCGAGTCGAACATAAGTTTGACACGAACATCGGCTGTTCGCAGCGTTCGGCGAACAACGAACGATTTGGGCCGTTCGCGCCAAATTCGAGTGACGCGAATGGCCCACAATACACTGCGCCATCGCAGTGTAATCCCGGCGCTGTGATTGACCAAGCATGCACTGTGACATGGCATGCTTGGCCAATCACAGCGCCGGCAGCGAGGAGAGCAATGATTGGCCACAGGCAGGATGCCTGTGGCCAATTATAGCTGAGGGGGTTTAGTACACGACCCACACTATAAAAGGCCGCCAGCGCGGCGGCCTCGTGTAGTGTGTTCCGGAGCAGGGAAAGTGAAGGATAGGCAGAGACAGTGTCAAATCTATTCTTTGCTAAACCTTGTGTGTAGGGACAGAGAAGGATAGGCAGGGAGAGTGTCAGTGTCATATACTTTGATAAACCTTGTGTGCAGGGAGAGAGAAGGATAGGCAGGGGACAGTGTCAGTGTCATTGTTGCTAAGCCTCCTGCACATTAGACACCTGAAGTTAGCCCGTATTGCTGCTTTTTCCTGGTGTGTTACACCAACAGGCATTTGCGGCACTTACAGCGGGCGGAGTGTGCCTCCTGATCATATTACACCTGAGGTTAGCCTGTATTGCTGCTTTTTCCTGGTGTGTTACACCAACAGGCATTTGCGGCACTTACAGCGGGCGGAGTGTGCCTCCTGATCATATTACACCTGAAGTTAGCCTGTATTGCTGTTTTTTCCTGGTGTGTTACACCAACAGGCATTTGCGGCACTTACAGCGGGCGGAGTGTGCCTACTGATCATATTACACCTGAAGTTAGCCTGTATTGCGGCTTTTTCCTGGTGTGTTACACCAACAGGCATTTGCAGCACTTACAGCGGGCGGAGTGTGACTCCTGATCATATTACACCTGAAGTTAGCCTGTATTGCTGCTTTTTCCTGGTGTGTTACACCAACAGGCATTTGCGGCACTTACAGCGGGCGGAGTGTGCCTCCTGATCATATTACACCTGAAGTTAGCCTGTATTGCTGCTTTTTCCTGGTGTGTTACACCAACAGGCATTTGCGGCACTTACAGCGGGCGGAGTGTGCCTCCTGATCATATTACACCTGAAGTTAGCCTGTATTGCTGCTTTTTCCTGGTGTGTTACACCAACAGGCATTTGCGGCACTTACAGCGGGCGGAGTGTGCCTCCTGATCATATTACACCTGAAGTTAGCCTGTATTGCTGCTTTTTCCTGGTGTGTTACACCAACAGGCATTTGCGGCACTTACAGCGGGCGGAGTGTGCCTCCTGATCATATTACACCTGAAGTTAGCCTGTATTGCCGCTTTTTCCTGGTGTGTTACACCAACAGGCATTTGCGGCACTTACAGCGGGCGGAGTGTGCCTCCTGATCATATTACACCTGAAGTTAGCCTGTATTGCTGCTTTTTCCTGGTGTGTTACACCAACAGGCATTTGCGGCACTTACAGCGGGCGGAGTGTTCCTCCTGATCATATTACACCTGAAGTTAGCCTGTATTGCTGCTTTTTCCTGGTGTGTTACACCAACAGGCATTTGCGGCACTTACAGCGGGCGGAGTGTGCCTCCTGATCATATTACACCTGAAGTTAGCCTGTATTGCTGCTTTTTCCTGGTGTGTTACACCAACAGGCATTTGCGGCACTTACAGCGGGCAGAGTGTGCCTCCTGATCATATTACACCTGAAGTTAGCCTGTATTGCTGCTTTTTCCTGGTGTGTTACACCAACAGGCATTTGCAGCACCTACAGCAGGCGTAGTGTGATTCCTGCAAAATATGCTCCTGAAGCTAGGCCTTATTGCTGGTTTTCCCATTTCCCTGCAGGCCATTAGAATGTCTGGAAGGCAAACAAGGAGAGGCAGACAGTCAGGAGCCAATAAAAGAGGGCAAGCAGGCTCTGTGTCTAGAGACAACAGTGCTGGTCGTGGACGCGGTGCATCGCCATCAGCACGTGGCCATGGGACACGCTTGTCCTTCTTTTCGGCAACTGGACGTGTTGAGCCGCATCATGCCGAAGACTTGGTAGAGTGGATGACCAAGCCCTCCTCATCCTCCTCATCCTCTCTCACCCAGGCTCAGGGTACTGGAAAAGCAGCTGCCAAAGCGTCCTCTTCCCTGGTATCAATGTCATCATCAGTCACTCCTTCCCTAGACCAACCATGTCCTCCTGAGGAGTCCCCCGAACTGTTTGAGCACAGTGTTGGATACATGCTCCAGGAGGATGCCCAGCGTTTCGAAGGGTCTGATGATGATACCCAGCTAGAGGAAGGCAGTAGCGTGAGAGCAGAGAGAGGGGATGCTCAAGAAGGACACCAATCTGGCAGTCATGTTCCAGCAGCTGCAGCATACTGCCAGATTGGCTCCAGTGATGAGGAGGGAGGGGATGATGAGGTCACTGACTCCACGTGGGTGCCTAATAGGAGAGAGGAGGAGGAGGAGGATGAGGAGGAGGCACATCTCCAACGAGGCAGGATGCCCTCGGGGGGCCAGCGTAAGGGCAGCACACCGACGGAATCACACCGCAGAGCTCCGCCTGTGCAGGCCACTGCCTCTGCCCGTTATTCAAAAAGTTCTTAGGTGTGGGCCTTTTTTGAGTCGAGTGCATCAGATCGCACAGCTGCTGTTTGCAACATATGTCTCAAGCGTATATCGCGTGGCCAAAACATCACCCGCTTGGGCACCACATGCTTGACCAGACATATGTTGACCTGCCATGCAGCTCGTTGGCAAGCCTACCTTAAAGACCCACACCAAAGAACAAAGCGGACCTCTTCTTGCACCGCATCAGCTGGGATCTCCAACTCCACTATACCTTCAGTCCTCTCTGAAACCTGCACTGAGAGGAATGAAGGTGTAGAATTAGGTGTGTCACAGCCAAGTACTTGCGGGCACTCTGCTAGCAGTACACCGACGTCCGATTCTAGCAGGCAAATTTCCCTGCCCCAGCTGCTGGACCGTCAAAAGAAGTTCACTCCCAGCCATCCACATGCCCAGCGGTTGAATGCTAGCTTGGCTAAATTGCTAGCGCTTCAACTGCTGCCTTTTCAGTTGGTAGACTCGGCCCCCTTCCGTGAGTTTGTGCAATGTGCGGTTCCTCAGTGGCAGGTTCCCAAACGCCACTTTTTCTCACGGAAGGCGATTCCGGCTCTCTACCGGCATGTGGAAGGCAATGTCTTGGCCTCGCTGGACAGGGCGGTCAGCGGTAGGGTGCATATTACCGCTGACTCATGGTCCAGCAGGCATGGACAGGGACGTTACCTTTCTTTCACGGCCCATTGGGTCACTCTTTTGGCAGCTGGGAAGGATGCAGGACAAGGTGCAGTAGTGTTGGAGGTTGTTCCACCGCCACGCCTCCAAAATGCTACTACTGGTTGTGACACACCTCTGTCCTCCACCCCCTCCTCTTCTTCTTCCTCCATGGCCTCTTCCTGTGCTTTGTCCTCGGAACCAGCGGTGCTCCGTAGGCGTTTAAGGGGCTACGCAATTACGCAGGCAAAAAGATGCCATGCCGTGCTTGCGCTGGTGTGTTTGGGGGACAGGAGCCACACTGGGGCAGAGGTTCTGTCTGCTCTGCAGAGGCAGGCCGAGAGGTGGTTGACGCCACGCCAGCTTAAGCCAGGAATGGTAGTTTGCGACAATGGCACCAACCTCCTTTCCGCTCTCCGACAGGGACAACTGACCCATGTGCCCTGTGTGGCTCACGTCCTTAACCTGGTGGTGCAGCGGTTCTTGGGCAGGTACCCGGGCTTACAGGATGTCCTGAGGCAGGCCAGGAAAGTCTGTGTGCATTTCTGCAGATCTTATAATGCCAGTGCTCGCCTGGCTGAGCTGCAAAAGGAGTTGAACCTGCCCAAGAACCGCCTTATATGTGACATGCCCACCAGGTGGAACTCAACGTTGGCCATGCTGCAGCGGCTGCACACGTAGCAGAGGGCCATCAATGAGTACCTGTGCGACTACGGCACCAGGACAGGGTCAGGGGAGCTCGGTTTTTTTTCACCACGCCAGTGGGGCATGATCAGGGATGCATGCACTGTCCTGGCACCATTTGAGGAGGCCACGAGGATGGTGAGCAGTGACAGTGCATGCATCAGTGACACTGTACCTCTTGTCCTCCTGTTGGAACATACGCTGCGTGGAATAATGGACAGGGCACTTGAGGCAGAACAGAGGCAGGAAGAGGAGGACTTCCTTGCCTCTCAAGGCCCCCTTTACCCAGACAGTGTTCCTTCTGTCCCACCCATCGTACAGGAAGAAGAGGAGGAGGAGGAGGAGAAGGATTGTGTCAGCATGGAGGTGGAGCCTGGCACTCAGCATCATCAGCAGCAGTCTTTTAGGGATGATTTACAGTCCCAAGAAACCAGTTGACTTGTACGTGGCTGGGAGGAGTTGGCTGCGGATCATGTCATCCTTAGTGACCCAGAGGACTCCGGACCAAATGCCTCAGCTAACCTACGCTGCATGGCCTCCCTGATCCTGCAAAGTCTGCGGAAGGATCCTCGTATTCTTCGGATCAAGGAGAGGGACCATTACTGGCTGGCCACTCTCCTTGATCCACGGTACAAGGGTAAGGTTGCGGACCTTATCTTACCGTCGCAGAGGGAGCAGAGGATGAGACAACTGCGGGAGGCCTTGCAGAAAGGTCTGTGCAACGCGTTCCCAGAGACTGGGAGGTTACAAACTCCTGGTCCTGGACAACGAGTTGCTGAGGCTTCGGTCAGTCAAAGAAGGAGCGGTGGGGAAGGTGGCCGTCTGACCGATGCGTTCAGACAATTCTTTAGTCCGCAGCCCCAAGGTATGATCGGTTCCAGCAACCATCGCCAGCGTCTGATATACATGGTGCAGGAATACCTAGGGGCAAGGTCAGACTTGGACACCTTCCCCACCGAAAATCCTCTGGCTTACTGGGTCTTGAGGATGGATCACTGGCCAGAGCTTGCACAGTATGCAATTGAGCTACTGGCCTGTCCTGCATCCAGCGTTCTTTCAGAACGCACATTCAGTGCTGCTGGAGGATTTGTCACGGATCACAGGGTGCGCCTGTCCACCGACTCTGTTGATCGACTGACCTTCATAAAGATGAACCAGTCTTGGATCACCACCAGCTACCAAACACCTGAAGCTGATATAACAGACTAATTTATTTTCAAATGTCACATCCCTTCAAGACTGATGCTGATGCTGAGAGACTGTCCTGTTATGTTGACTGACTATCCTCCTCCTCCTCAATGATCCGATTGATGATGATAGCTTGGAAGAACATTTTTGTTTCTGGGTGCCGCCACCAGTGGCTAAGGCCCAAGTTTTTCAGCCCCTGTTTAACAGGTGCATGTAATTACAATTTTTGATGCAATACTTTGCAACAGGGCTCATTGCTGTGCTCCAAGTACAGTATCTGTGAGGGGTTGCAGTGTTGTGGCACCAGTGCCTAAGGCCCAATTTTTCTGCCCCTGTTTAACAGGGGCATGTAATTACAATTCTTGATCAAATAATTCACAGCAGGGCCCATTCCTGCGCCCACCAAGAGTAACTGTGAGGCCTTACAGTGTTGTGTCAACACCACCACCACCACCACCAAAGGCCCAATTTTTCAGCCCCTGTTCAACAGGGGCATGCAATTACAATTCTTGATCTAATAATTCACAGCAGGGCCCATTCCTGCGCCCACCAAGAGTAACTGTGAGGCCTTACAGTGTTGTGTCAACACCACCACCACCACCACCTAAGGCCCCAATTTTCAGCCCCTGTTCAACAGGGGCATGCAATTACAATTCTTGATCTAATAATTCACAGCAGGGCCCATTCCTGCGCCCACCAAGAGTAACTGTGAGGCCTTACAGTGTTGTGTCAACACCACCACCACCACCACCAAAGGCCCAATTTTTCAGCCCCTGTTCAACAGGGGCATGCAATTACAATTCTTGATCTAATAATTCACAGCAGGGCCCATTCCTGCGCCCACCAAGAGTAACTGTGAGGCCTTACAGTGTTGTGTCAACACCACCACCACCACCACCAAAGGCCCAATTTTTCAGCCCCTGTTCAACAGGGGCATGCAATTACAATTCTTGATCTAATAATTCACAGCAGGGCCCATTCATGCGCCCACCAAGAGTAACTGTGAGGGCTCACAGTGTTGTGGCAACACCAACATGTAAGGGGCAAATTTCAGCTGAGTATATACGGCAGGCCCCTACTTTCAAACATCCAACTTACAAACGACTCCTCCTTGCAAACGGAAGGATACAACAGGAAGTGAGAGGAAATCTACCCCTAGGAAGGCAAATTCTCTCCTGTAAGAGTTAATATGGGAAAAAAAGTGTCTCCTCTCCACTGATGCTTTATCACCAATTCTTGTTTCAATAAAAAAAAACAAATTTTCAAAAAACATTTGTCATTAGGACGGAAAGTGAGGTGAACTGTTCTGAACAGGTGCACACTGCACAGACAGCAAAACAAATGTTACAGGGGTGATAACCCTTCCCTATGTTTTCCAAAAAGCTTAAAAATAGATTTTTTGGCTGGAGCTACACTTAAACAATGTACCTGTTCAAAATTACAAACAGATTCTACATAAGAACAAACCTACAGTCCCTGTCTTGTATGCACCGCCTGTATACTGCTGTTCAGAGTATATAGGGCCTTTTTTATTTTGTGAGCGGGGTTCCCCTTAATATCCATACAAGACCCAAAGGGGCTGGTAATGGGCTGGGGTGGGGGGGGGGTGATGGGGTATCTATGCAATTTTTCTTAAAGATTTTCATCCATGGGGCGTGGCCGGCATGGCAGACTGAGCGGACGTGCCTTCTGAGCTCTGCTGGATTATGATCCGTCTTTAACTCCGTTCCTGGGTGGATTTCTTCCGATTTTGGGTCCACTGCACCTGTATGCCGTCCAGAACCTCCGGAGGCCCGAAGAAGGGCAAAAGGTTGAGGTTCCCCTTGGCTGTTGCGACCACAGAAAATCCGGCCTCTCCACTGCCGGGTGAGCCTGCGTGCCGACACAATATGGCGTCGCAGACGGACCAGGAGGAAAGCGTGGCGGCTTCCCCGCCTGGTATCCCGGAGGTCATGGCAGCTATTACGACCTGCCAGGCGGCCGTCACCACCTGCCAGACGATGCTCACAAACAAGATTGAGGCTGTGCAGCTGGACGTGGGCTTGCTGAGGCAGGATCTGGACAAAATCCGCTCCAGACTGACGGACGCTGAGCAGCGGGTTGGCGACGTGGAGGAAACGGTGTCCGGGCATGATGCCTCCATCCGGACCTTGCTCACCAAGGTGAAGGCGCTCGAGTACCGCGCGGAGGACGCCGAAAATAGAAGCAGGCGCAACAACATCCGTATTGTAGGCCTCCCGGAGGGGGTGGAAGGGCGCAGTCCCGCAACGTTCATGGAGGATCTCCTCAAGACCCTGCTGCCTGCGGCTCAGCTCTCCCCGCATTTTACAGTGGAGCGGGCTCATCGTGTGCCGCCAAGACCAGGTCCGGAGGGGGCCCCCCCGTACCTTCATCCTTCGGTTGTTGAATTTCCGGGATAGGGATGAGCTGCTCCGAGCCGCCCGCGTGGCGGGTAATATCCCGTACCGAAACACAAGGCTGATGTTCTTTCCGGATTACACCATGGAGACGCAGAGGCAGAGGCGCTCCTTTGATGGCGTGAAAGCGGCTCTCCGGACGAAGGGAATCAGCTACAGCATCATGTTCCCGGCTAAACTGCGGGTGGTTGACGGTGAGACTGTGCGGATCTTCACCAGTCCAAAGGATGCAGGTGCATGGCTTGAGACACTGCCTCCGTGAGGCTTATTCATTACCCTAGTGTACGTGGCGGTGTTTTGCAGCTGGGGTATTAAGGTACTTGGGGTTACTCATGGGGGGGGGGGTTTTGACTGGGGTGATCGGGTGTGAGACTGGGGGGGTCTGTCTATTTGGTCTGGACTACCTACCTACACTCCTGTGTCCTCCCCATGTTTTCTGCCTGAAGCTACACTGGAATTCCCCTGCCCATTGAACCTGCTGAATGACCGCCATGTGCTTTGTTTTTCTGTAACCTGGAATATTTGTTGGTTTCTCACTCCAGCATCTCACACCTGTGACTATACATACCTCTTATTATTGTTTTTTTTTTCTCTTTTTTGGGTTATGTTCGTCATTCACTGTTGACTGTGTGGGCCGGTTTGCTGCGGCCCGCGCCTCCGAATCTCTTTGAGATAGTCATTGGACAAGTTCTGTTTGGGGAAAGATGTGTTACTCCATGTTGGGAGGACACGGGGTGGGGGGTGGGGGTTGGATGGCTGTTGCTGTCCATATTGCGGTTGTTTTATGGTTTGTTATGTTTATTTCCTTAACTGTTAATTGGTTGGTCTTAGTGGTAATGTTTTCAAGGTCTGCTCGGTGGCTGTGTTCTCCGGTGTTGGCCGTGGAGGTGCGGTGCCTCCTGGTCTTCCGCCTCTGGATGCGTCCCTTGCCTAGTGCGGGGGCGCTGCGCCCACTCAGGGTACCTAGGATGGGGAACATGAGCTACTATCCTTCATTTTTGTCGTACCTACATGATGGCTAAGTTTACTGTAATGTCATGGAATGTCAGGGGCCTCAACTCTGCTGTTAAGAGGTCACTAGTGTTTAAATTCATTCAGCAGCATAATCCAAAAATCTGTATACTGCAGGAGACGCATTTGGTGGGCTCTAGAGTCCTGGGGCTGAGGCGGGCCTGGGTGGGCACTCATTATCATGCCTCCTATTCCAATTATGCTAGGGGAGTGAGTATCCTTGTGCACCGCTCCTTGCCTTTCCAGTTGCAGGCGATTCGCACTGACCCTGGTGGTAGGTTTATTATTATGCATGCTCTAATAGCGGATGTTCCGTATGTTATTATTGGACTCTATCTGCCCGCTCCTGCAGACCCCACCCTTCTCCACTCAGTGATGCAGATGGCTGTTCAATATGGGGTAGATAAGGTACTGTTAGTGGGGGATTTCAACGTAGTCATGTCTGATGTACGGGACAGACTCCGGCCCTCACCTGCCCCTAGTTCAGGACTGTCTTTGTGGGCTTCCTCATTTGGTTTGTCGGATCTCTGGCGCAATTTTCACCCTTCTGACACCCAGTATACTTGTCTTTCAGCTACATACCGTACTCTGTCTCGAATAGACATGGCGTTTGCCTCTCCCGGACTGGTTGGGGAGGTGGTTTCGACTGAGATTCTCTCTCGCGGCATTTCTGATCATGCTCCGTTGATGGTCTTGGTTGGTGCTGCCTCTTCTGGAGTCCGGGGGGTCTGGAGACTTTCTAGATACTGGGTGGCAGATCCGGAGATCCAAGAGGACCTACCGGATGAGATCTGTAGTTTCTGGCTACGGAATGCTGAGTCCTCAGGCCCATTAATACTCTGGGATACTTTTAAAGCCTGGTTGAGGGGTGTGTATATTAAGAAGATTGCAGTTAGGAGGAGGGGGTCTGAGCGGGCTCTGAGACAGCTGGAGGCAGATGCCCTGTCGCGTGAGAGGGCTTATGTCCAGTCGCCTGGCTCTGAGGCCTATCACGCCTGGCAGCACACCCTTAGGGAATTGTCCTTGATGAGGGTGGACATCACTAAGAAATCCATGCTTGATAGGGCTCAGAGAGTCTTTGAGTTTGGGGACAAAAATGGCAAACTCTTGGCTTGGTTAGCCAGGGGGCAGCGAGCCTCTACACATGTGGGCAGGCTTAGAGACACGGACGGCTCGTTGCTTACTTCCCCGGAATCCATTTGCTCTAGATTTTTTCGCTTCTATAGAGACATTTACTCATCCAGGGTGACTTATACCGAGGAGGACCTCTCCGACTTTTTGGTCAGGGTCCCCTTCCCCACGCTTGACCCGGAACGGAGCTTGGACTTAGAAAAGGACATTACTTTAGAGGAGGTGCAGAAGGCACTGAGCTGTATGCAGTCAGGGAAAGCCCCTGGGTTGGATGGCATCCCTATTGAGTTTTACTCAGATTATCAGGAGTTGTTGGCCCCTAGACTGACGGATCTTTTTCAGAAGTTTATGGTTCGGGGCTCCCTCCCTGCTACAATGGCTGATGCTATGGTGGTGTTGGTGCCCAAACCTGGTAGGGATCCAGAGGATTGTGGCTCTTATAGGCCTATTTCTCTCATTAATGCGGATGCCAAGTTATTGGCCAAGATCCTTGCCCTTCGTCTGATTACGGTGATGGAGGATTTGGTCCACCCGGATCAGACGGGATTCATGCCGGGTAAAGGCACGGACATTAACATCCGTCGACTGTTCCTTAATCTAGACACCTCCCATGACAATGGTGGTAACCGAGTCATAGCCTCTCTTGATGCGGAGAAGGCTTTTGACTCGGTGGAATGGGGTTATCTATGGGAGGTTTTGAAACGATTCGGGTTTGGGCCTAGGTTCCGCAGGTGGCTGGGAATGTTGTATGACTCCCCCAGAGCTAGAGTCCGTGCTAACGACAGGTTGTCAGAGTTTTTTCTCCTCCGGAGGGGCACCCGACAGGGTTGTCCCTTACCACCCAGCTTATTTGCCCTGGCCTTGGAGCCGCTGGCGATCTTGATTAGAGAGTCTTCTGCGGTTCGTGGGCTGCGGGTTGGCCCTCTGGAGGAGAAAATATCCCTATATGCAGATGATGCCTTACTCTATCTTCAGGATGCTGATGGTTCTTTGCGGGCAGCTCTGCAGATATTTGAGGAATTCGGCCGCTTTTCAGGGGTTAGGATCAATTGGTCTAAATTGGTCTTGTTCCCGCTGGATCCTCGGCCCCGGGGCGGGGTCTCTTGTACCCCGTTGATATGGGTCGAGGAGTTCAAATACCTTGGGATTGTGGTATCGAGGGACCTTCGGGATTTTCGCCGCCTCAATCTGAAACCCCTGGTGATGAGACTTAGGGAACATTGTCTCAGATGGAAAGACTTACCCCTCAACCTCCTCGGACGCATTAATGTGCTAAAAATGATGTTTCTGCCCAGATTCACTTATATGTTTAGGAACTGTCCGGTTTGGCTCCCTGGCTCTTTTTTCAAGGAGCTGGATGTCTGTATAGGCTCCTTTATCTGGAGGGGCTCCTCGCCTAGGCTTGCGAGATCCACATTACAACTCCCTGTCCGTTGTGGGGGTCTTGCGCTCCCCTGTCTCCTGGTGTATTACTGGGCGGCGATTTTGGTCACAGTACGTTGGTGGTTTATGCAGTCCAAGTCGAACACAGCCACCTGCTTGGAGGCCGCTGTCGTGGGTTCGCTGGGTGAGTTGGGGAACCTGGTATATAGGGGGGCGGCTGCGTACTCGGTTCTTCCGGGACCAACCAGGACTACCCTTAAGGTGTGGACTATTGCTCGGAAGAGATTTATCCGTCCGAACCACATCTCTCTATTCTGCCCGCTGTGGGGTAATCCCTCCCTCCCTCATTTTAGGACAATCCCTGACCCACAGCTGTGGGCTGGATATGGCATTAAGACCCTTCGGGATGTTTTTCGCTCCGGTAGGTTATTGTCCTTCAGACAATTGGTTGACCGGTATGGGCTGCCGGAGCGAATGCTATTTCGATACTTCCAGTTGAGACACGCTGCCAGGGCTCAATTCCCCCAGACTATTAGTTTAGTAGCGGATCCTGTTGAGAGATTGCTGGCTCAGGAGGATCTTGAGAAGACGCTCTCTGCTCTTTACCTTGCACTTTTGGTAGTTGACTCGCCTAAAATAGACAACGTATGGGGAAAATGGTTGACGGATGTCCCCAGCCTGGACAGAACTACTTGGGAGGAATGTTTTGAAGATGGGTCTAAATTGCTGATCTCCTCTAGAGATAAATTAATGTAGACTAAATTTATTCACCGTATTTATTACACACCTCAGAGACTCCACGGTATTTACCCGGATAGATCCCCTATGTGTCAGAAATGTCGATCTTCGGAGGGTACATTTTTTCATATGTTCTGGGCTTGTCCCTTGGTGGAGAAGTTCTGGGCCGAGGTCTTTGAATGCATTAATATCCGACTCGCATTGTCTATCCCAGCATCTCCTGAACTGGCCCTGCTTGGGATACACGATGATGACCAGAGGCCCAGATACACAAAGTTACTTGTATCTTTGCTAATGTTTTATGCTAAGAAAGAAATCCTCAAACAATGGTCCTCCCCTGCCCCCCCCAAAATTGAGTCTTGGGACTCCTCTGTTAATGCGGTCATACCGATGTATAAGTTGACATATGTTAGCAGGGGTTGTCCCAAGAAATTTGATCGGGTTTGGACTCCTTGGACCCAGTGATCTTGAGATGCTGTTTTTCTTGTGTCTTTGTTTTATTTTCCTTCGTTTAGTTTTGATAATGTATTTTGGGTCAGACTAACATTGATCTATGTATAGATGATGTGTATGGCCTATCGTATTGTACTATGCACAGGACATGTCTGTATATCTCTTGTTCTTTGATATCTTCTCAATAAAGACCAACCTTTTTCCTTTAAAAAAAGATTTTCATCCATATTACCAGGACCAGACATTACATTAAAGGCTTTTTTTCCTTTAGAAATGTAATTTTGTGCAGGGACAGTTCTAAACACGGGAAACACGTGGCACTTCACAGGCATACTTTAGACACCCCCCAGGTACGATATTTAAAGGAATATTTGACTTTTTTTTTTCACTTTATGCACCATTAAAATGACTGCTCCCGAAAAACGGCCGTTTTTAAAACTTTTTTTTGGATTGATACATGTCCCCTGGTGCAGAACCCGGGTTCCCAAACCCTTTTTAGGACAATAACATGCATAATAGTCGTTATAATTAGCACTTTAGATTTCGAACGTTCGCAGCCATTGTATTTAATAGGGTTCTAAAGTTCGTGCAAACTTTCGGTCCGTTCGCGGGTTCTGGTGCGAACCGAACCCGGGGGTGTTCGGCTCATCACTACTTCTCACACAATACTTGTCCCTAAACACAAGATCGGATGTTTACAAACACTTTGTACTCTGTGCAGCACAATACCCACTTGAAGACCAAGCCTTTTCTGACACTTTTTCTTTACAAGTTTAACTACTTGCCACCCAGGCCAATTCTGACACTTCTCTCCTACATGGTAAAAATCATAATTTTTTTGCTAAAATATTACTCAGAACCCCCTAACATTATATATTTTTTTTAGCAGAGGGAATAAAATGGCGTTCGTTGCAATTTTTTATGTCACACGGTATTTGCGCAGAGGTTTTTCAAATGCAGTTTTTTTGTAGGGGGGATACACTTTAATGAATTTAACTGACAATTGCACGGTCATGCAATGATGTACACAAATAAAATGTATGTCCTTTTTTTTGTTTGTGTTTTTTTTTTTTTTTCAAGTAACGCAGTGCCATATTGCTAAAAATGGCCTGGTCATGAAGGGGGTAAATCTTCCAGAGGTCAAGTGGGTAAAGGTAAAGAAGAGATTTGGGGTCTTTTTGACCCCAGATCTCTCCATAGAGAAGACCTGTCATCCTTATTTATATTACAAGGGATGTTTACATTCCTTGTAATAAGAAAAATAGTGATTAAAAAAAATAAAAAAATAGTGTAAAAAAATAAATAAAAAATAACTAAGGAAAAAAATAATTAAAGCGGGGGCGGGCCGCTGTAGGTTGCCAACCCCTGCCCTAGGGTGTCTGCTAATATATATATATATATTTATATATATATATATATATATATATATATACACACTACAGTATATATATATATATATATATATATATATATATATATATATAAATATATATATATATATATATATATATATATATATATATATTTATATAATATTTGGGGTTTATAAGTAATTTTCGAGCAAAAAATACTGATTTAAACTTGTAAACAAAATGTGGCAGAAAAGGCCTGGTCATGAAGGGGGGTAAATCTCCCCGGAGGTTACGTGGTTAAAGGGACAGTGTAAAAATAAAAAATAAAATAAATAAGAAACACATTTTTTTTTAAAGCGCCCCCATCCCTCTGCGCTCGCGAGCAGAAGCAAACTCATACGTAGGTCGCGCACACATATGTAATCTATGTTCGCACCACACAAGTGAGGTATCGCCACGGATGTTAGAGCAAGAGCAATAATTCTACTGCTAGACCTCCTCTGTAACTCTAAACAGGTAACCTGTAAAACATTTTAAAGAGTCGCCTATAGATATTTTTAGGTACCGTAGTTTGTCGCCATTCCACGAGCGTGCGCAATTTTAAAGCATGACATGCTAGGTATCTATTTACTCGGCATAACGTCATCTTTCATATTTAAAAAAGAAATGGGGTATATATTGTGCTTTTTTTGTGTTAACCACTTCTGAACCGCCTGCCATCTTTATACGTCGGTATTTTGACATTGAATAACGGTGTTATGGCTGCAGATAGCTGCCATAAAACCCAGTATTTTTAAAAACGGCGGACAGTCTGCTTTCAGATAAAAGTGGTCTCTGTGGTGGAATCACTGCGAGATCACTTTTATCGGTGGTGGGAGAGGTACCCACCCCCCTCCCGCCACATCCCCGTTATCTCCGCCGCTTACCGGAGCCGTCGATAGCAGCGGAAATGATCCGATCCTTTCTCCTTAGAGCCTGGAATTCGAGTGAGGGAATGATAGCCTCCAATTGACTCAATACCATTGAATGACGGAAGTGACGTCAAACCTAATGGTCTTAAAGGGGATTTTTTTATTGCATTTAAGTGGAAATGTGAGATCTGAGGTCTTTTTGACCCCAGATCTCACATTAAAGAGGTCCTGTCATGCATTTTTCTATTACAAGGGATGTTTACATTCCTTGTAATAGGAATAAAAGTGACCCAAACATTTTTTTCTTTAAAGGGACAGTGTAAAAATAAAAAGTAAAATAAATAAGAAAAATAAATAAAAAATTTAAAGCGCCTCGTCCCGCCATGTTTACGTCCTCTGTAACTCAAAGCTGGTAACATACAGAAATTTTTTAACTTCACCTATGGAGATTTTTAAATGGCAAAGTTTGTCACCATTCCACGAGCAGGCGTAATTTTGAAGTATGACATGTTGGGTATCTAATTTACTCGGCATAACATTATCTTTCACAATATAAAAAAAATTGGTCTAACTTTACTGTTTTCTTATTTTTTAATTCAAAAAAGTGTATTTTTTCCCAAAAAATTGTGTTTGTAAGACCGCTGCGCAAATAAGGTGTGACATAAAGTATTGCAACGACTGCCATTATATTCTCTGGGTGTCTGAAAAATAAATAAATATAATGTTTCAGGGTTCTAAGTAATTTTCCATAAAAAAAAAAAATGATTTTAACTTGTAAACACCAAGTGTAAAAAATAGGCCTGTCCTTATGTGGTTAAGGCCGCTTTCACACTTGTGCGACTTCAAAGACACGCGATTTTACTGCGATTTTGCCGCGATTTGCAGCCACGATTTTGCCGCGATTTAAAGGAATGCCTGTATAAGTGGCATCAAAATCGGACCAAAGTAGTGCAGGGACTACTTTGAAGTCGGAAGGACTTGAAGTCGTACTAGTATGAATGGTTGTCATTGGAAATCATGGGAAATGACTTGTCATGCTACTTTGCCATCACAAATTGTGAGATAAGTCGTATAAGTGTGAAAGGGGCCTAAATTCTTCACCTTTTAAGGTGATTATAACGTTTTTTAACCACTTACCTACCAGGCCAATTCTGACATTTCTCTCCTACATGTAAGAATCATATTTTTTTTTGCTAGAAAATTACATAGAACCCCCAAACATTATATATGTTTTTTTTAGCAGAGACCCTAGAGAATAAAATGGCAGTCATTGCAACTTGTTATCTTGCACAGTATTTGCGCAGCCATTTTTCAAACATTTTTTCATTCTTTAAAAAAAAAAAAAAAAACAGTAAAGTTAGCCCAATTTTCTTGCATAATGTGAAAGATGATGTTAGGCCGAGTAAATAGATAAAAAAAAAAAAAAAACGCTCTCAGTTTCCCAGCTGAGGCAGGCACCGTTTTTTCGAATGTAGAGGCCAGGCGTGACGTCATAACATCGCGCTCAGCCTTCGCTAGAATTCTCTATGGTCAGCATTCGGGGGCCGGCAGATCCCTTCTCCGGTTCGCTGATGGCAGCGGTGAGCCCTGAGAATCACCACGGAGGGCGGCGGGAGGGGGGGGATGTCCCCTCTCGGCACCTGTTAGAACGATCAAGTGGCTGAACAGATGCTATGATCACTCTTATGGTGAAGGGATTCACTGGCTGAAAAAGAAGATATCTGAATGATGTCTGTAACTGCAGGCATCATTCAGATATCCCAGCTCAAAGTCAATGATGTCATATGACGGCCGGCAGGTGGGCGGGTTAAATAACAAACATGTTATACTTACCTGCTCTGTGCAGTCCCCTGCTGGCACTCCTGGCTCCTCCCCCTGTCGAGTGCCCACCATAGGAAGCCACTTCCTATTGTGGCACACCTGCGTTGCTTGGCCCCACCCCCTGCTCTCTAGTCACAGGATTTGACTGACAGCAGCACTAGCCAATCGCTACCACTACCTCAGCAAACCCTGTGATAGTGAGGAGAGCCGCTACAGACAGACACAGCACTGGGATGTGTGAAGAGTATGGGGGGGGGGGATAAGGCGGTTACCCAAACATTTTTAACCTTAGTGCATGGAGTACATTAAAGTGTTAGACCCCTTTCACACTGAGGCGTTTTTCAGGCGCTAAAGGGATAAAAATAGCGTTTGTAAAGCGCCTGAAAAATGCCTCCCTGCAGCCACAGTGTGAAAGCCTGAGTGCTTCCACACTGGAGCAGTGCGCTTGCAAGACGTTAGAAAAAGTCCTGCAAGCAGCATCTTTGGAGCGGTTTAGGAGCGGTGTATACATCGCTCCTCCACCTCCCCTCCCCATTGAAATGAATGTGCACCGCTGCCGAAGCGCCTGCAAAGCTCTTTGGCAGCGGCGCTTTTCGGGGTAAAAGGGCCCTACTAGCGGCCGAAAAGTACAGCTAAAACGACGAAAGCACTGCTAAAAGTTTTAGCAGCGTTTTTCTGCTAACGTGGTTGCTGCTTCAGTGTGAAAGTGGCCTTACTAAACCCACAACAGTAAAATCAGTCTGTATATGCAGTAAAGCATACTTGTTATACTGTGGAATCTACGGGATTAATCCTCTGCATTGTGTAAAAAAGGCTGTTTGATCCTGTCTCCTTTGATCCTCTCCTCCTTCGACTTACTTCAAAACAGGTTCGGATAACACAGTCTCTGGAGTCGGGCTGCATATGCTCAGTTGGGTTTATATTGCTAGAGAGTTATTTTTTTCTTGGGAGCGTGCATATGATCAGCACAGGGTCAATCAGCACTGTCCAGACAGAGGGTGAGGGGTCATGCAGCCTTATAGGACAGTCAGAGTAGAATGTAAACTCCTTCTACAAGCTTTAACCAGACACTGATAGAAGTCACAAGACTGCTATATACTGCTGATGAGAAAAGGTATTTAGCAGTTTATATTTACTAAAACTCTAGCATTTCCATGTTCTGTGTACTGTGGTAGACCAGATATAGTAAATGCAGGGTCCTGGGTAGTGACGGGCTTGATGTTCGAGTCAAACGTAAGTTTGACTCGAACATCAGCTGTTCGTTTGTTCTTAGAACAAACGAACATATGGGGCGCTCGCGGGATGTTCACCCGCCGCTGCATGTCCCATAATGCACTGCAAGATCGCAGTGGATTGAAGGCTGCTGATTGGCCAAAGCATGCACCTGACCTGTATGATTTAGCCAATCACAGCGCGATGTGCTGTGAGAGCCATGATTAGCCAAAGGCAGGATGCCTTTGGCCAATAATGGCTCAGGGGCTAAATCCATGCCCCACACTATATATAGTGTGAATTAAGAGAGAGATTAGGCAGGGTAGTTAGTGGATTGAGCGTGCAGTCAGTGTAGTATATATAATACATTGCAAGAGTATATAGTGCAGACAGTGTAGTATACATAATATACATAACATTGTATATATAATACAATGCAGAGTATATAGTACAGTAAGTGTAGTATATATGTAGCACACAGACCCTTTTTCTCCTGCTTACCTCCACCTCCACACCATGCCACATGCCCGTATCTTCCTGGTATAAGAGGTTGAGCGGTATTCATACAATTTTTGGATCCTGCAGCGAGATGCCACCTTCCGTTGGTTCTCGTCCCTAGAGTGTAGGGAAAAGTCTATTCTCTTTCCTAAAAGAAGGCCAATGTCCAGACTGTTTTAAACTCCAACAGACGAGTTTATTTTTCTTGCTTGGAACTTAGTGGAAAAAAGTTGAAGATAGAGATAGAGTTGGGTAGGGAGGTAAGTTCAGGCACGCGGCACCCATTTACCCTATTCTTCACTCAAGTCTGAGTGGGTATTGCTCACCCGGATAGATCCCTCTTACGGTTCTAGCAGCCGGAGTGAAGCACGAACAGTTACTTTAGATTTCATCCCCTTCAAAGACAAGTTCAGGAGATCCTCTGCCACAGAATCCTTTAGTTCCTGAATCTAGAACTCTCTAGCGCCCGCAACTTTTAGAGACCATAAGTGCCAGTGGGGCACATCACAGGAGCTATTGTGCAACTCACGGAATCCTTCCTTCACCGATCCTCTGGACAGGCCCTCCCCTGGTTTCCTCTCTTTCAGAGCGGGCCACCCTCCCTCGGGTACCCTGGGACTCCGATGGTTTGGTTGTAGACCCAGTTGAAGGTACCGGGCCTACCTGGAACACTATAGCCTCGGGCTGAAGGTGCCCGAGATTTCTCGACCAATTCACGCACCCCTGGCCAGCAGGGCCAAAGGGCGCGACTCTCGCCACCAGGGGACCCCCTTGGAATCCCCCGGCCAATCTTCCCGCCTAATGGCGTCTGCCCCTTATGTACCCTCTCCCGGCATGCACCGCAGGTAGACCACGCCCACTGTATGGCTGCCGAGAGAGGACACCCAATCACGCTACAATGCCACCTGTGGTTCGACCCAAGACCTGGGCAACAGCGCCACCTGCAGGTCAAGGGGAACTATATACCCAGGCAACACTACAGCAGAGCAGAGTCCAATCTAGAGAATCAGAAACCCTGAGCCAAACTATTGCTCAGGCTGCCCTTAAATTTAAGGCACAGCGACCCCAATTTTGAGGGTGCTCTACATATATAATACAGTGCAGAGTATATAGTGAAGTCAGTGTAGTGTATATAATACAGTTCAGAGTATGTAGTGCAGTCAATGTAGTATATATAATACAGTGCAGAATATATAGTGCAGTCAGTATAGTGTATATAACGCAGTGCAGAGTATATAGTGCAGTGCAAAGTATATAATAAAGTGTATTGATGTGGGGAACCCTATGACAGAATTAAAAAAACAAAAACAATGTGGGGTCCCCCCCAAAATCCATACCAGGCCCTTATTCGAGCATGCAGTCTGGCAGGCCAGGAAAGGGCCCCCCCCTCCTGAACTATACCAAGCCACTTGCCCTCAACATGGGGAGGGTGCTTTGGGGTGCTCCCCATGTGATGGGGACAAGGCCCTTTTCCCGACAACCCTGTCCGATGGTTTTTGGGGTCTGTGGACGGGGGACTTATCGGAATCTGGAAGCCCCCTTTAACAAGGAGGCCCCCCTTATGTGAATGGGCATCGGATACATTGTACCCCTACCCATTCACCAAAAAAGTGCCGCCCAATGGACCCGAAAAATAGCAAAACTGCAAAACGCTCGACCTCCATGGGAGGCCTCCCACCGACTGCTGTCTCTTTGCTTTGACAGCTCTTATATAGGCAAGGGTGGGGCCACTCGGCGACGTAACCGAGTGACCCCGCCCCCTTCTGACGTTGTGACATTTTTTCCTTTAGAAATGTCATTATTGCTGCGGCATGTTCTATACATCGCACAGATGCACCACTTTTTCAGGCAGACTAAGGAAACCCTCCCTGGCATGATATTTAAAGGAATATTTAATTTTTAGTGCTTCACTTTAAGCATCATTAAAATCACTGCTCCTTTAAAAACTATCATTTTAAAAAGTTTTTTTGCATTGATACATGTCCCCCAAGGCAGTACCCTGGTCCCCATATGCTTTTAATGGCAATAACTTGCATATAAGCCTTGACTTTTGAGGACTTTTGATTTTTATGTTTGTGTCCTATAGACTTTAATAGGGTTCGCATGTTTGGTAGAACTGTTTGCCCGTTCGAGGTGTTCTGGTGCAAAGCGAAAGGGGAGGGTGTCCGGCCCATCCCTAATCCTGGGTTTAGTAACACTTTAACCACTTAAGCCCCGGACCATTTTACAGCTAAAGGACCAGGCCACTTTTTGCTATTCGGCACTGCGTCGCTTTAACTGACAATTGCGCGGTCGTGCGACGTGGCTCCCAAACAAAATTTACGTCCTTTTTTTCCCACAAATAGAGCTTTCTTTTGGGGGTATTTGATCACCTCTGCGGTTTTTATTTTTTGCGCTATAAAGAAAGATAGAGCGACAATTTTGAAAAAAATGCAATATTTTTTACTTTTTGCTATATTAAATATCCCCAAAAAATATATAAAAAAACTATTTTTTTCCTCAGTTTAGGCCGATACGTATTCTTCTACATATTTTTGGTAAAAAAGATTGCAATAAGCGTTTGATTGGTTTGAAAGTTATAGCGTTTACAAAATAGGGGATAGTTTTATGGCATTTTTATTAATAATTTCTTTTTTTACAGGCGATCAGTGATTTTTTTCGTAACGTCGACATTATGGCGGATACATCGGACACTTTTGACACATTTTTGGGACCATTGTAATTTTCACAGCGATCAGTGCTATAAAAATGCACTGATTACTGTAAAAATGACACTGGCAGTGAATGGGTTAACCTGTAGGGGGCGCTGTAGGGGTTACGTTTTCACCGGATAGTGTTTCTTACTGTAGGGGGGATGGGCTCTGTGTCACAGGACACCGATCTCCGCTCCGAGTACACGGAGCCGAGATCAGTGTCATTGTCACTAGGCAGAGCCGGGAGATGCTTGTTTACACAAGCATCTCCCCGCTCTATACCTCCGTGAGACGATCGTGGGGATCCCCGCGGCGATCGAGTCCACGGGACCCGCGGTCAGACTCACGGGGATGGCGGCAGTGTCGCGAGTGCTCCGGCGGTGGTGTGCGAACGACCACACGGACAAGCATTTAAAGGGGACGTACAGGTACGTTGATATGCCTGTCCGTGCCATTCTGCCGACGTATAAGTACAGGAGGCGGTCGGCAAGTGGTTAAGGTAAAAAATATTTAGGCTTTAGAAGCACTTATTGTGTATCTATGGTCAAAATATAAAATCATATATTAATTTCCTCATTGTATATCAATTATTTCTAGCCTACTCCTATTACTCTCGCAATCTTGAAGTCTCCAAACTTACTATGTAAAGATCCCCACACATTTACTTCCTTGAATTCGGTGACAGGTAATCACTATGTCCTGTGAGAAGGCACTGCTGTGTCACACTATTCACAAAGCCTGCTTTCTAATCGACAGAGGTGTTGGGGGGAGGAGTTTCTGGGAGGAGGAGTCAGTACAGGAATCACTTCTTGTAGGCAGCAAGGTACCATGGGATATGTAGTCCTTAGAAATGGAATGTAAACAGCAGAGGAAACGCTGCAAAGCATGCTGTGAATCCAGGAAGTTGTGGAAATAAATGACCAGTAGACAGGCAGCGCTCACAACATGAAAGGAGCGTTTTCAGGTAGGTTTATATTAGATTGTCAAAAATAACTATTTGTATTGTTGTTACAATGCTGATGTTATAAATATTGTGTTATGTAATGGTGCCCCTGCACACTTCGATTTTATTATTAATCAATGTGTTTCAATCAAAATGATTGACTCTGCAAACTATCAAATAGCCATAACGTTCCTTCTGATCAATTTAGACTTGATTTAAATCAGAATCAATCAAACTGAGTCGATTGGCCAAGGTGGAAAATTATTGATCAATTGCTCATGAATATGATTGTATTTCAATTGATCAGATCATGAGATTACATGGTGAAAACAGAAATGATATCACTCATTTACAATTGTAAGATACAATGAAATCTTTCCTAGCGATCGAAAACCACTTCCTCGTGTGTGATCGAATGTGTTGTCGACTATAGATCAAATATTCCTCAGAAAAGATTGATCAACATGGAAATCAATCATTTACTGAAGCACGTATGGCCACCATAGGCTGATGACACCTGGGTAACTCTGCAGCAGCAAAATTGACAGTGGCTGGATCTCTAAGAGGCTGACTGTTTTGTCCCTATAGAATGGCTCGCTCTGTATCTGAGGCTGTGAGATGTCACTGCCATCGCCAGGGCCGCTGATAGGCCAGTACAACTGGCCCTGTTGTACTGGGCCCGGCCAGCAGGGGGGCCCGGGCAAACTCCACAGAGTACTAATTAATGTAGAAAAAATAAAACCTCTACAACCCTGACCGAACATCGTCAGCAAGCCGCCCATAACGCATTTGCTGCCTGCAGAGACAGTGCCGCCAATGCCGTAATGTGCTGCAGACAGTGCCACCCATGACGCTAATGCCATAACGCATGTGCTGCATGCAGAGACAGTGCCACCCATGCTGCCAATAGCATTATGCCATTGGCGGCATGGGTGGCACTGTCTGCAGCACAATATGGCATTGGCGGCATGGGTGGCACTGTCGGCAGGCAGCACATGCATAATGGCATTAGCGTCATGGGTGGCACTGTCTGCAGCACATTACGGCATGGGTGGCACTGTCTGCAGCACAATATGGCATTGGCGGCATGGGTGCCTCTGTCTGCAGGTAGCAAATGCATTATGGCCCCTAACACATGTGCTGCCTGCAGAGACAGTGCCACCCATGCCGCCAATGCCGTGATGTGCTGCAGAGACAGTTTCAAGGCGGGGTCTGGGGTGGGGCCAGGGGTGGAGCCAGGGGTGGGGCTGAAGGAGGAACCAGGGGTGGAGCTGAAGGGGGCCCCGTCAGGTATGCTGTACGGGGCCCCATGATTTCTATCAGCGGCCCTGGCCATCGCTAATGATTGCGATCCGGCAGCCTTTGGGCCACGACATCTTGCTGCTTTTGACTACATAGGGAGATATTTTATAAGGAAACACAGGCCAGCCTTTTCAGTGAACCTGTTGCTGGTGATTTGTCACTATAGAAGGAACTGCGTGTGTCATCAGTTTAATCACAGTTACAAATCGCTAATGCCGACAATTAACAGCAATTTGTAGCTAGCAATTTAATGGCTACAGTCACTGGAGATTTCTTACAGCAATGGGTTGTACTGTGCTACATATTACTACAAAGCGATTGCAGCACATTTAAAGTAATACTAAACACACACTGTTAATTTACATTGTCCCTTCTATTTTTGTATTTGGATGATGGCACTGTAATTATTTTAATTTTAAAAATCATCTAAGTACCTTTTTTCGAATTGAGATACAGCTGCCACATAACCCGGATCTTTCCTAGATTGTCTGCAGGGAAACATAAGCAGGAGGAGCTTCAAGTCTTCTGCTGTTGGTCACATGTTAAAAAAAACATCAGCCTTTAGAGTACAGAGTAAATATAAATAAATAAATAATATCAATAAACTGTAAATTGTCATACAACGATCAATTTAAAATCAAATATTTATAATTTTTTGGCAATAACATGGTGTGGGCAGATTTCTGCCAGTCACACCCCTCCAGCCTGTGTGAATAATGCGGTGTACACACGATCGTTTTTCATGCCATTTTTTAAACCGACGTTTTTCTAGTCGTTTTTTTTCATGTTTCCTCTCAAGCCTGTCTTGCGTACACACGATCATTTAAAAAAACGTTCAAGCAAAGCACAGTGACGTACAACACGTACAACGGCACTATAAAGGGGAAATTCCGTTCGGATGGTGCCACCCTTCATGTTAGTAAAGTTTGTTGAGCGACGATTCACGCTTTTCAGCCTCCTGCTTTTCAGTCCGTTACAGTGTGACGAATGTGCTATCTCCATTACGAATGCTAGTTTTACCAGAACGAGCGCTCCCGTCTCATACTTGATTTTGAGCATGCGCATTTTTTTTCACCTCGTCAAAGCATACACACCATCGTTTTTCACGTCGCTAAAAAAAACGACATGAAAAACGACGTGAAAAAATAGAGCATGTTCGAAATTTTTAATGGGCGTTTTTCACGTCGTTAAAAACGCTCTGGAGCATACACACGATTGGTTTTGATGCCCATTTTTAAAAATGTCATTTTTAACGGCATGAAAAACGATCGTGTGTATGGGGCATAAGAGGGAGGTGAAGCCTCCGTTAATCTACATGTAATATCCCGCCCCCATTGTGTTTAGCTGGTTAGTGGGTAAGGAGGAGGAGGGAGGGAGAGGGCTGTCATTGACCACTGTGTATGCGTCCACATGTGAGACTCTATAGTTACATGGGCTGCTCAGATGTGATAGGGAGGAAATGCCCAGTATAGAAACTCATTTAAAACTGAGCATGTGCAGAGCTGCCAACACTGGTCTGCAAAACCCCTAACTGCATTGGGGACGTGATCAAAAGGTGGAGATATAGAGCAGCAGGATCAACCAGTTTTTTTGCAGAATACAGAAAACAAATCTCATAGTGACTAAGTGGGTATGAACAGCATGTATTTGATAGTTTTTATTGATAGTTTTTTATTGATAGTTTTTGATGATGTGGGTTTAGTGACACTTTAAGCATTTAGTGTGATTGTCGCTAGCGATTTTGCTGCTGAGCCAAAACACTGATGAATCACGATCACTGAGTGATAAAACAACAAATCACTTTGATATCGTCCTAAGGGGGAACCTCACACAATTTTTTTTTACATTTTCGCGGGGTTCCCCTTCAAGATTCTCCGCACATCTTGATCCGACTTCTGGTGCGACCTCTATTCAAATCAATGGGCTCCCATAGGGAACCATTGATTTGGAATAGAGAAAGAAGCGCCGGACGAGGCTTAACACAGCGTTAAGCCTCGTTACATCGCGTTTTTACACCCTTTGCCGGCGTCTGACGTCTTTACAGCTCTAACGCTGGAGCTTCAGAACGCACTGGTCCTGGGTTTTTTTTGCAGCTTAAAAACGCCTATGCCATTTACAGCTCAAAAACGTCATGGTGGGCATGAGGCCATATGCTAACATGGAGAGCCGTTTTTAAGCTGCAAAAAACGCTCATAAAAGTGGCTGTAAAAACGTCCGTGGGCATGAGGCTTAAAGGCTCAAACGGGCGTTTTGCCGCGATTGCAGACGCATTTAGCTGCGTTTTACCGTGCTTTACCGCGTTTGCGTCTATAAGTGTTTAGTTAAAAAACATCATAAGACCCTCCCTAAGCTCAAAAAACAGTATTATTTAACCATTTCAGTCATTTTGTGAGACCAGAGTGAGTAGCAGCAGCTGAGAGAGCAGCAGTGTACTTGTATTTACTATATCACTTGCCACAAGCTGTGGATTTTCCACTTGCCACGACACCTGACACGTCACCTGGCCACGACACCTGCCACAAGTTGTGAATTGTCCACTTGCCACGTCACCTGCCACGTCACCTGGCCACGTCACCTGCCTCAAGTTGCGGATTGTCCACTTGCCACGACACCTGGCCACGTCACCTGGCCACATCACGTGCCACGTCACCTGGCCACATCACCTGGCCACGTCACCTGGTCACGTCACCTGGCCACGTCACCTGCCACAAGTTGTGGATTGTCCACTTGCCACGTTACCTGCCACAAGCTGTGGATTGTCCACTTGCCATGTCACCTGACACGCCACCTGGCCACATCACCTGCCACAAGTTGTGGATTGTCCACTTGCCACATCACCTGCCACGTCACCTGGCAACATCACCTGCCACAAGTTGTGGATTGTCCACTGGCCACGTCACCTGCCACGTCACCTGGCCGCAAGTTGTGGATTTCCACTTGCCACGTCACCTGCCACAAGTTGGGGATTGTCCACAATGCAATGCAAGCAATTACATTTTTTTTAATATATTTTTTAATGGTTTTTCATCATTTGCCATAATTTTTTAAATTTCTAATGTAAAAAAAATAGGTCACCTTTAAAAACGCTTATAATCGAAAATGCGTCAAAACGCCGGTACCGCGTTTAGCCGCGTTTTGCGTCTGAAACGTGGAAAACGTTTGCGTCTGAACCCATTTTTTTGCTTATGGAAAACGAGGTTAAACGCAACTGCCTAAAAACGTCATTAAACAAGACTGTGTGCATGGACACATAGGATAACATTGAATGTGTTCAGGGGCAGTTGAAAAAAGTGTCCAACTGCCTCTGAACGTGCGTTTAACAGCATCTCGTGTGCATGGAGCTTAAGGAGATTCACTCTCTCTATTTGTCCTGTTTACTGTTATCATTGAAAGTAAAAGACAATCCCAAATTTTGGGTTGTCCCAAGAACAGCAATAGAGGGGAAATCTGCCAATGAAGACACTAGTTCTGGTGACAACCACTTCTCACTTCCTGTTGTGGCTATGGGAGTAGAACTGAAGGTAAATCTCCACAGTGGGGCACAGACTGAAAAAACACCAGTCACTGCATACAGCATGGGTAGGCAACCCCCGGCACTCAAAGCCTCTTTTGCCGGGACTCGACTCCCTCCCCATCAGCAGAGCAGTGCAGGGAAGTGTCAGTGAGACACTAATGCATTCCAATTATAGAATTCCCCATGCCGCACCTGCACTGAGGGGGAGGCATTGTGCCCCCAAACATTGTAAAAGATGGGAAACATTGTTTGGTTCTCTAACTTTGCTGTAGCTGCGATCGTCAGCTTTTGTGATGGGAAAGAGATTGGGTGCAGTTCTGCTAGGGGGGGGGGCGGTCCCAGTTTCCAGGAGGAGGAGGACTGTCACTGGCCAGTGGCCACTGCTAAAGCCAATCACAGTCCTGCTAGCCCCGTCCACCATCTGGGAAGAAGATGACTCGATTGGTTGCCACTCCCAATCTCAGAAAGAAGGGATTTCACTGTGATTGAGAAAACCACAATCAGTTGACAGTTTGGGGAATTACTGTTGAGCTTCTGGGAACTTTGTTGAAATTATTCCTGAACTTTTGTGTCACTTACTACTAAATCCCTGCACTCTGTGTCCCTTTAAGCCACAGCCAGTATTCAGCGCAATCAAAATCACACCCAACTTTTGCTGCAGTGCTTTTTCTCAGCTGCGGGGGGCCCAACTTATGATCTTGCACACAGGCCCACTGCTTTCAGAAAATGCCCCTGACCTGAGCTCATCATTGCGCATCCATTCCAGATGCTTGTATGTGACATCACATACATTACATACAAGCACGTGGGCTGGATGCGAGAGGTGGATCAGCAGGATGAGTGTGCCAGGACAGGTAGATGTGTCTCATCTCTGCTTCCTTTCACCACTCTGCATATCACACATAAAATAGATGAGAAAAGGGGAAAAAGGTGGAGCAGATGAGCAGGAGGGTACAGAGGTGGGGAAAATGAGCAGAAGGGGTTCAGAGATGGGACAGAAGAGCAGGAGGTACAGCGGTGGGGCAGATGTGCAGGGAGGTACAGTGGTGGAAGAGATGAGAAGGGGCTTCAGCAGTGGGACAGAAGAGTAGGGGTGGTACAGTGATGGGGAAGATGAGCAGGGGGGTTCAGTGTTGGGCCAAATGAGAAGGGGGTTCAGTGTTGGACCAGATGAGCAGGGGGTTACAGTGGTGGAAAAGATGAGCAGGGGGGGGTTCAGTGTGGGGGCTGATGAGAAGGGGGTTCAGTGTGGGACAGAAGAGCAGGGGGGTACAGCGGTGGGGCAGATGTGAAAGGAGGTGCATTGGTGGGACAGATGAGCAGGGGGTTACAGTGGTTGGGCAGAAGAGCAGGGGGTACAGAGATGGGGCAGATGTACAGGGGGGTACAGTGGCGGGGTAGAGGAGAAAGGAGGTACATTAGTGAGACAGATGAGCAGGGGGAAGAGAGGTGGGACAGATATGCAGGAGGTACAGTGGTGGGGAAGATGTGCAGGAGGTACATTGGTGGGTCAGATGAGAAAGGGGGTTACAGTGGTGGGGCAGATGAGTAGATAAGTTCAGATTCAGTGTTAGGACAGATGAGAAGATGGTTCCGTGGTGAGACAGAAGAGCATGGGGGTACGGCGGTGGAGCAGATGTACAGGGAGGTACATTGGTGGGGCAGATGAGAGAGGGAGCAGATGTGCAGGGAGGTACAGTGGTGGGGCAGATGAAAAAGGGGGAACATTGGTGGGGCAGACGAGCAGGGGGTTACAGTGGTGTGACAGAAGAGCAGGGTGGTACAGTGGTGGGACAGATGAGCAGTGGGTTACAGTGGTGGGACAAAAGAGCAGGGGGTTACAGTGGTGTGACAGAAGAGCAGGGTGGTACAGTGGTGGGACAGATGAGCAGGGGGTTACAGTGGTGGGACAGAAGAGCAGGGTGGTACAGTGGTGGGACAGCTGAGCAGGGGGTTACAGTGGTGGGACAGATGAGCAGGGGGTTACAGTGGTGGGACAGATGAGCAGGGGGTTACAGTGGTGGGACAGAAGAGCAGGGGGTTACAGTTGTGGGACAGAAGAGCAGGGGGTTACAGTTGTGGGACAGAAGAGCTGGAGGTTACAGTGGTGGGACAGAAGAGCAGGGGGTTACAGTGGTGGGACAGATGAGCAGGGGGGGGTACAGAGGTGGGACAGATGTGGTGGAGCATATGTGCAGGGGGTTACAGTGGTGGGGAAGATGAGCAGGAGGTTACAGTGGTGGGGCAGATGTGCAGGGGGTTACAGTGGTGGGACAGATTTGCAGGGGGGACAGTGAAGGTGCATGAATTGGGGCTGATCTGAGGCGTGAGTGCAGGATGACAATTTCTCACTACTACTCAAGTCGTTTTCAGCATTTACTTTATAAAACATCCTTTTTGTGATTGAGAGTGTGAAGCTGAATTTTTTTTTGTTATAAAATCGTCACTCTCAGTTTCCTTGAAAATATTTTTTTGCACACTGTGCTAAAAAGGTTGCCTACCCCTGGCATACAGTGTGAGCAAGCCCTAGATATAGTTATGGAGCGGGCATGCACTTTCCTTGTGTATTTGAAACTGGCAGAGACACCAGTAATGTGCAGTTCCCTGCAGCTCAGCGGGTGGCGCTGTCGCCTTGGGCTGGGGTTGAACCATTGCTGTGTGCCGTATCCCTTTTTGTCCTCTCTCGGCAGTGGTATGGTGGGGCGGGGAACCCGCCGTGCTTGCTGGGAGAGGGTATAAAGGGGCCGGCCATCTGGGTCATGGGGTTGAGTCCCAGGAACCTTCAGCCTGAGGGCGGTGGTTCGTGTCGGTCCTCTAGGCGGCCTAGGCCTGGAGGACGTTCGGAGGTTGTGTTCCATCCCGGGCACCTTTGGCCTGGGGTGAGGTACTCGGATGGAGGTCTGGAGCTCAGTGCCCACCACTGAGTTCCGCGAGGGAAGGAGATCCTAGGGGACCCCGGGAGTGGGTACCCGAATCCAGAGGCGTAATGGACTGGGAGGGGGTACTTGCTTGAAGACCTGGTGCAGCATATCGCCAGTGACGGGTGAGCCTCCACCGGAGACCGCCTGGAAGGATATTTCCCCTCGATTGGAGACCGCAATCCACTTTCAGGAAGGAAAGTGGAGAGTTCATTATGTCTGGGCCTACTCGTATCCACACCCGTCTGTCTGTTCTACTCGTTGAGGGAGTCCAACTGTCTGTGCATTACTCTGTTATCGGAAGAATAAAGGAGTGTTGGACTTTAGTGGTGTGGGGCTCATTTTCTGGCAGACATTGTTCAAGATATCACCAGGAGGAGGTCTCCAGATGCAGAACACCGACCCGAAGGTAACATAGGATTGTCTCTCACTGCACATACATCTGCAGGGGGACTTGGCATGGTGACACCGCACTCTCTCCTTCAGAGTACCCCTAGACAAGAGCCAGAGCCAGAAGAACTGATACATAGAGGGAGAGAGTGGAGGCCGCTACAGTTACATAGTTGGCAAGGTTGAAAAAAGACACCAGTCCATCCAGTTCAACCTGTGTAGGTGTGCATGTTCATAATCATTTCCCGTATCCCTGTATACTGTGCTCGCTAAGATACACGTTCAAGAGTTTTTTTAAAACAATCAATACTTTCTGCTGACACCACTGATTGTGGAAGTGAATTCCACATCCTTACTGCCCTGACAGTGAAAAACCCCTACGTAGTTTAGGTAAAACTGCTTCTCCTCCAGTTTCATTGAGTGGCCCCACATCTTGTTACACTCCCTGAGACTAAATAGTTTATTCCCTATGCCAGAATCGCCTTTCAGATATTTGTCTATCGCTATCATATCTCCTCTCAAGCGTCTCTTCAGAATACATTTAGTGCTTGTAGTTGATCCTCGTAAGTGAGGTCCTTCAGCCGCCTTATTAGCTTTGTTGCCCTTCTCTGGACTCTCTCCAGTTCTCGCACCACCCTTCTGAGGATTAGTGACCAGAACAGGATGCAATACTCCAGATGTGGCCGAACCAGAGTGTTATAAAGTGGCAAGATTATAACTTTATCTCTGAAGTAAATTCCCTTTTTTGGAGTGGGAAATTATAGTTTGAATGCGCTAATGATAATGCACCAGACCTGGGAGAGTTTGTGAGTAGGAGAAAAGATCTAGGTTGTTTAGACTTAAAGGGTTGGGTGGGAGGGGGTAAAAGTAAAGGGGAAAAATAAAAATGTCACTGTTGCACTGTAAACTGATAAGGTTTTTATTATATTGACATGTTTCTTAATATGTTTTTGTTTTTATATCAATATGTAAGATTAAAAGCACAAATCACATGTATTAATTGAGCAAATGAAAAATAAAAAGATTTGGATTTAAAAAAAAAAAAAAAAAATCCCTTTTTTATGCATGCTAAGAGTCTGCTAGCTTTGCTTGCTGCAGTTTGGCATTGCATGCGATTGCTGAGTCTGTGATCTGGAGTAAATTCCCCTTTTTATGCATGCTAACAGTCCGCTAGCTTTGCTTGCTGCAGCTTTGCATTGCATGCCATTGCTGAGTCTGTTATCTACTAGGACCCCAAGATCCTTCCATCCTGGATTCCCCCAGAGGTTCTCCCCCTAGTGAGCAACTAAAAGTTTTAGCACCCAAATAGATTACTTTACATGCTTCAACATTAAACCTAATTTGCCATGTAGTTGCCCGTCCCTTTAATTTATTGAGGTCCTTTTGTAAAGTTTCTATATCCTGCTGTGAAGTTATTGCCCTGCTTATTTTTGTATCGTCAGCGATACTGAGATATTAATACCAACCTCTATATCGTTTATGAAATAATTAAACATAATTGGTACCAGGACAGAGCCTTGGGGTACCCTGCTTACAACTCCAGACCAATCTGAGTATTTACTATATATCACCACCCTTTGGATATGCCTCTGTAACCAGTTTTCTATGTACAAACCCTAGGGTCCATGCCTATAGACCTCAATTAGTAGATTAGACATCTGTGGAGGACTGTATCAAATGCTTTTGCAAAAAAACAGATACACCACATCCACCAGCATTCCCTTACTTAGATGGCAGCTCACTACCTCGTAGAATGTTAACAGATTAGTTTGGCAAGAACAACCTTTTTATAAACCCATGCTGATTAGTAGGGATGAGCCGAACACCCCCCATTTCGGTTCGCATCCAGAACATGCGAACGGACCGAAAGTTAGCGCGAATATTCGAACACCGTTAAAGTCTATGGGACTCGAACGTGAGAAATCAAAAGTGCGAATTTTAAAGGCTAATATGCAATTTATTGTCCTAAAAAGGGTTTGGAGACCCGGGTCCTGCCCCAGGGGACATGTATCAATGCAAAAAAAAGTTTTAAAAACTAAAGTTATTTGGGGAGCAGTCATTTTAATGATGCTTAAAGTAAAAAAATAAAAGTGAAATATTCCTTTAAATATTGTACCTGGGGGGTAGTATGCCTGTGAAGTGGCGCGTGTTTCCCATGTTTAGAACTGTCCCTGCACAAAATGACATTTCTAAAGAAATAAAAGTAGTTTAAAACTGCTTGCGGCTTTAATGTAATGTCGGCAATATGGATGAAAATCATTGAGAAAAACGCCCATTACCAGGCCATTTTTGTCTTGTATGGATATTAAGGGGAACCCCGCACCCAAATTAAAAAAAGAAAAGGCATGGGGCCCCCAGGCCCCTATATACTCTGAACAGCAGAACAGCAGTATACAGGCAGTGCAAAGAAGACAGGCACTGTAGGTTTGTTCTTAAGTAGGATCTGTTTGTAATTTGGAAAACAGGTACATTTTGTAAGTGTAGCTCCAGCCAAAAAATCTATTTTAAAGCTTTTTGGAAAACATAGGGAAGGGTTATCACCTCTGTAACATTTGTTTTGCTGTCTGTGCCCCTGTTCAGAAGATTTCACCTCACTTTCTGTCCCAATGACAATTGGATTTTGAAAATTTGGGGTTATTAGGGAAACAAGGATTGGTGATAAAGCATCAGTGGAGACACCTTTTTCCCATATTAACTCTTACAGGATAGAATTTCCCTTCCTAAGGGTAGATTTCCTCTCACTTCCTGTTGTCTCCCTCCGTTTGTAAGTAGGAGACGTTTGTAAGTCGGATGTTGGCTGCACCAGCACTGTTGGGGAGCAGTGATTTTAATGATGCTAAAAGTGAAAAAATAAAAGTGAAATATTCCTTTAAATATTGTACCTGGGGGGTGTCTATAGTATGCCTGTGAAGTGGCGCGTGTTTCCCGTGTTTAGAACTGTCCCTGCACAAAATGACATTTCTAAAGAAATAAAAGTCATTTAAAACTGCTTGCGGCTTTAATGTAATGTCGGGTCCCAGCAATATGGATGAAAATCATTGAGAAAAATGCCCATTACCAGGCCATTTGGGTCTTGTATGGATATTAAAGTGGTTGTAAACCCACTTTGTAAACAAACACCTACAGGTAAGCCTAGATTAAGGCTTACCTGTAGGTGCATGAAATATCTCCTTAACCTACACGGTTAAGGAGATATTTGCTTTTAAAACGGGCGCCGCTGGCGTCACGCGCATGCACATGGGGTTAATCCCATTCACAAATTCGGCTAGGTCGCAGCATTCGACGACGTAGCCGAATTTGACGGCTCCTGCGCGCCTTGCGCGGAGTCACGTCTTCGCCGCTTCGGCCAATCACAGCGCCGGAGCGGCGCTGTGATTGGCTGGTGCGGCGATACCCGGAAGTAATATTCCGGCTATCGCCGCAGCGATGGCTGCGTCTGGAGAGAGGGACGCGGACTGCTTCGGGGGCCCCGATCTAAGGTAAGTGGTACATAATGAGCTAGTATGCTAGTCATACAAGCTCATTATGCCTTTCTCTTGCAGGTTGCCTCAAAAAAAAAAAAAGATTAGTGGGTTTACAACCACTTTAAGGGGAACCCCGCACCCAAATTAAAAAAAGGAAAGGCGTGGGGCCCCCATATACTCTGAACAGCAGAACAGCAGTATACAGGCAGTGCAAAGAAGGCAGGGACTCTAGGTTTGTTCTTAAGTAGGATCTGTTTGTAATTTGGAACAGGTACATTTTGTAAGTGTAGCTCCAGCCAAAAAATCTATTTTAAAGCTTTTTGGATAACATAGGGAAGGGTTATCACCCCTGTAACATTTGTTTTGCTGTCTGTGCCCCTGTTCAGAAGATTTCACCTCACTTTCTGTCCCAATGACAATTGGATTTTGAAAATTTGGGGTTATTAGGGAAACAAGGATTGGTGATAAAGCATCAGTGGAGACACCTTTTTCCCATATTAACTCTTACAGGATAGAATTTCCCTTCCTAAGGGTAGATTTCCTCTCACTTCCTGTTGTCCCCCTCTGTTTGTAATGTACAGGACGCCGTGGCTGGGTCCGGGAAGGACGCTATATTTCCCCTCTGTTTGGGCTGTGGTTCCTTTAAGGGAACAGAAAGGGTTAACACACCTGTCCAAGGAAGTGGTTTAAGAGAGACAGGAAGTTTTAGGTGAGAGGAAGGAGTGTAGTGATGTCTGCATGGTGAATGGTGGACACTGCAAAAGCTGTGGAGGCTGTGAAAAGCTCTGGAAAGCTGTGAATGTACATGGCAGTTGCCTGCATGGAAGCCTGCTAGCTGGGAAACTTACCTGCAACACCAAGTAAGGACTGTTTAACTGCAACAGCAGTTATAAGCTCTACAAGTCGGTGAGACTGTTATTTCTTTTTGTTTTGCTGCTGTGAAGCCATTTAAGTTTAATAAACGTCCTTTTGTTTGAAAAGCCTGTGTCCTGCGATCTAGCTGGTTCCCCGAACGCTACAGTAAGTAGGAGACGTTTGTAAGTCGGATGTTGGCTGCAGCAGCAGTGTTGGCTGTAGACACAGAGCCTGCTTGCCCTCTTTTAGTGGCCTGTGAGCATCTGCCTTTCCTTGGTGGCCTTCCAGACATGCTGTAAAATTGGATTAGCCAAACACCGCCTGAAGTTTAGTAGAAAAATTACACCAGGAATGGCCTGCAGTCAGGTAAAGGCTTGGCTAGACTAGAATGCAGTGGATATATATGTAGGAGACTGTATATATATATTTTATGCACTGCAGATCACTGAATCACCTGCCTGGCCTGCCTGCCTGAAAGTGTCTTTGAATACGTACACCAGGAATGGCCTGCAGGCAGGTATAGGCTTGGCTAGACTATAATGCAGTGGGTATATATGTAGGAGACAGTATATATTTTATTCATTGCAGTTCACTGAATCACCTGCCTGAAAGTGTATTTTAGAAACAGTACACCAGGAACCCTCTGCAGTGAGATCTAGCTGCACAGGATACAGTGTACATATATATATATATATATATATATATATATATATATATATATATATATATATATATATATATATATATATATATATACACACACACTGAATACACTGAAGCTAACTGAATCAACTGCCTGCCTGAAGTATTTTAGAACCAGTACACCAGGAATGGTCTGCAGTGAGATCTAGCTAAACTGGATACAGTGTATACAAAACCGGGATGCATATATATACTAAATACACTGACTGCAGCTAACTGATTTGCCTGCCTGCTCAAAGTAAAGTAAATCTCTCTCTCTCTCTCTCTCTCTCTCTCTCTCTCTCTCTCTCTCTCTCTCTCTCTCTCTCTCTCTCTCTCGGAACACACTACATAAGGCCGACGTGCAGGCGGCCTTATATAGTGTGGGGCGTGGACCCCTGAGCCATAATTGGCCAAAGGCACCCTGCCTTTGGCAAATTATGGCTCTCTTTGCTTACGGCGCTGTGATTGGCCAAAGCATGCGGGTCATAGTACATGCTTGGCCAATCATCAGCCAGCAATGCACGCGCCGCTGGAATTTGGCGCAAACGGCCCATAATGTTCGATCTTCGGCGAACGATCGAACAGCTAGCCCATCCCTACTGATTACTACTAATGATACTGTTTTTATCAGCAAATTCTTGGAACTAGTCCCTTATCATCTCCTCCAATAATTTACATACTATCAATGTTAGACTGACTGCTCTGTTGTTCCCAGGTATATATTTCGGTCCTTTTTTGAATATTGGTACCATGTTGGCCCTTCGCCAATCAGCTCATGAACATAGATATGGGGGGGTTTTGGGGGTTAAAACCCCCCCCAGAGCATCAGTGCAGATTGCAGAAGAAGACACTATGTGTGCTCTAACTAGTGGCTCTGTTTGCGCCGCCATTGCCACACTCGGAACGGACACACACGCTTGTGAGCTGCCTGAGCCTGGCATGCTATTACACCGCCCGACCACCGGGGCACACTGGCCCGGGCTATTGGGCTCGACTGAGGGAGGCTCTGTCAGCAGGGAGGGACAGGGCCGAGAGCTCCACTAACGCTCTGAGCCTGCCCTGCCCCGCTCCATGCAGCCTGTATGTTCTCTGAGGTGAAAATCCAAATGGGAGCTGCTCCCCTGGATCGATTGGAGCCCCGCCTCCTGGCCGCTGATAGCCCCGCTTCCTGGCCGCTGAGAGCCCTGCCTCCTGGCTGCTGATAGCCTCACCCCCGGATCGCTGAGAGAGGGAGGGGAGCCAGGCTGGCCAGGTAGGTGTTACTGCCCATTATACACTGCCTCACTGTTATGCTAAACACTGCCTGTATAGCTGTGCATTGCTGAAAGGTAACATTTAAAAAATGGCTACTTGATCATCTCCTGTAGTATGTTACTTCTGCAGTCTCTGGTTATCTCCTGTAATCTATCCGCAGTCTCTGCTAGTGATGAGCCGAACACTCCCGGGTTCGGTTCGCAGCAGAACCCGCAAACGGACCGAAAGTTCGCACGAACTTTAGAACCCTATTAAATACAATGGATGCGAACGTTCGAAATCTAAAGTGCTAATGATAACGACTATTATGCATGTTATTGTCCTAAAAAGGGTTTGGGAACCCGGGTTCTGCACCAGGGGACATGTATCAATGCAAAAAGAAGTTTTAAAAACTGCAGTTTTTCTGGAGCAGTCATTTTAATGATGCATAAAGTGAAAAAAAAAAAGGCAAATATTCCTTTAAATATCGTACCTGGGGGGGTGTCTAAAGTATGCCTGTGAAGTGCCACGTGTTTCCCGTGTTTAGAACTGTCCCTGCACAAAATTACATTTCTATAGGAAAAAAAAGCCATTTAAAACTGCTTGCGGCTTTAATGTAATGACTGGTCCCGGTAATATGGATGAAAATCTTTAAGAAAAAGGGCATAGCTACCCCATCACACCCCCCCCCCCCTACCCCAGCCCATTACCAGCCCCTTTGGGTCTTGTATGGATATTAAGGGGAACCCCGCACACAAAATAAAAAAGGCCCTATATACTCTGAACAGCCGTATACAGGCGGTGCATACAAGACGGACTGTAGGTTTGTTCTTATGTAGAATCTGTTTGTAATTTTGAACAGGTACATTGTTTAAGTGTAGCTCCAGGCAAAAAAATCTATTTTTAAGCTTTTTGGAAAACATAGGGAAGGGTTATCACCCCTGTAACATTTGTTTTGCTGTCTGTGCAGTGTGCACCTGTTCAGAACAGTTCACCTCACTTTCCGTCCTAATGACAAATGTTTTTTGAAAATTTGGGGTTTTTATTGAAACAAGAATTGGTGATAAAGCATCAGTGGAGAGGAGACACTTTTTTTTTCCCATATTAACTCTTACAGGAGAGAATTTGCCTTCCTAGGGTCGTTTGTAAGTTGGATGTTTGAAAGTAGGGGCCTGCCGTATATACTCAGCTGAAATTTGCCCCTTACATGTTGGTGTTGCCACAACACTGTGAGCCCTCACAGTTACTCTTGGTGGGCGCAGGAATGGGCCCTGCTGTGAATTATTAGATCAAGAATTGTAATTACATGCCCCTGTTAAACAAGGGCATAAAAATTGGGCTTTAGGCACTGGTGCCACAACACTGCAACCCCTCACAGATACTGTACTTGGAGCACAGCAATGAGCCCTGTTGCAAAGTATTGCATCAAAAATTGTAATTACACGCCCCTGTTAAACAGGGGCTGAAAAATTGGGCCTTTGGTGGTGTTGACACAACACTGTAAGGCCTCACAGTTAGTCTTGGTGGGCGCAGGAATGGGCCCTGCTGTGAATTATTAGATCAAGAATTGTAATTACATGCCCCTGTTAAACAGGGGCAGAAAAATTGGGCCTTAGCCACTGGTACTGGTGCCACAACACTGCAACCACTCCCAGATACTCTAGTTGGAGTGCATGAATGAGCCCTGCTGCAAAGCATTGCATAAAAAATTGTAATAACACACCCCTGTTAAACAGGGGCTGAAAAATTGGGCCTTAGCCACTGGTGGCGGCACCCAGAAACAAAAATGTTCTTCCAAGCTATCATCATCAATCGGATCATTGAGGAGGAGGAGGATAGTCGGTCAACATAACAGGACAGTCTCTCAGCATCAGCATCAGTCTTGAAGGGATGTGACATTTGAAAATAAATTAGTCTGTTATATCAGCTTCAGGTGTTTGGTAGCTGGTGGTGATCCAAGACTGGTTCATCTTTATGAAGGTCAGTCGATCAACAGTCGGTGGACAGGTGCACCCTGTGATCCGTGACAAATCCTCCAGCAGCACTGAATGTGCCTTCCCCATAGAACGCTGGATGCAGGACAGGCCAGTAGCTCAATTGCATACTGTGCAAGCTCTGGCCAGTGATCCATCCTCAAAACCCAGTAAGCCAGAGGATTTTCGGTGGGGAAGGTGTCCAAGTCTGACCTTGCCCCTAGGTATTCCTGCACCATGTATATCAGACGCTGGCGATGGTTGCTGGAACCGATCATACCTTGGGGCTGCGGACTAAAGAATTGTCTGAACGCATCGGTCAGACGGCCACCTTCCCCACCGCTCCTTCTTTGACTGACCGAAGCCTCAGCAACTCGTTGTCCAGGACCAGGAGTTTGTAACCTCCCAGTCTCTGGGAACGCGTTGCACAGACCTTTCTGCAAGGCCTCCCGGAGTTGTCTCATCCTCTGCTCCCTCTGCGACGGTAAGATAAGGTCCACAACCTTACCCTTGTACCGTGGATCAAGGAGAGTGGCCAGCCAGTAATGGTCCCTCTCCTTGATCCGAAGAATACGAGGATCCTTCCGCAGACTTTGCAGGATCAGGGAGGCCATGCAGCGTAGGTTAGCTGAGGCATTCGGTCCAGAGTCCTCTGGGTCACTAAGGACGACATGATCCGCAGCCACCTCCTCCCAGCCACGTACAAGTCCACTGGTTTCTTGGGACTGTAAATCATCCCTAAAAGACTGCTGCTGATGATGCTGAGTGCCAGGCTCCACCTCCATGCTGACACAATCCTCCTCCTCCTCCTCCTCCTCCTGTGTGATGGGTGGGACAGAAGGAACACTGTCTGGGTAAAAGGGGCCTTGAGAGGCAAGGAAGTCCTCCTCTTCCTGCCTCTGTTCTGCCTCAAGTGCCCTGTCCATTATTCCACGCAGCGTATGTTCCAACAGGTGGACAAGTACAGTGTCACTGATGCATGCACTGTCACTGCTCACCATCCTCGTGGCCTCCTCAAATGGTGCCAGGACAGTGCATGCATCCCTGATAATGCCCCACTTGCGTGGTGAAAAAAACCAGAGCTCCCCTGACCCTGTCCTGGTGCCGTAGTCGCACAGGTACTCATTGATGGCCCTCTGCTGCGTGTGCAGCCGCTGCAGCATGGCCAACGTTGAGTTCCATCTGGTGGGCATGTCACATATAAGGCGGTTTATGGGCAGGTTCAACTCCTTTTGCAGCTCAGCCAGGCGAGCACTGGCATTATAAGATCTGCGGAAATGCACACAGACTTTCCTGGCCTGCCTCAGGACATCCTGTAAGCCCGGTTACCTGCCCAAGAACCGCTGCACCACCAGGTTAAGGACGTGAGCCACACAGGGCACATGGGTCAGTTGTCCTTGTCGGAGAGGAGGTTGGTGCCATTGTCGCAAACTACCATTCCTGGCTTAAGCTGGCGTGGCGTCAACCACCTCTCGGCCTGCCCCTGCAGAGCAGACAGAACCTCTGCCCCAGTGTGGCTCCTGTCCCCCAAACACACCAGCGCAAGCACGGCATGGCATCTTTTTGCCTGCGTACTTGCGTAGCCCCTTGAACGCCTACGGAGCACCGCTGGTTCCGAGGACAAAGCACAGGAAGAGGCCATGGAGGAAGAAGAAGAGGAGGGGGTGGAGGACAGAGGTGTGTCACAACCAGTAGTAGCATTTTGGAGGCGTGGCGGTGGAACAACCTCCAACACTACTGCACCTTGTCCTGCATCCTTCCCAGCTGCCAAAAGAGTGACCCAATGGGCCGTGAAAGAAAGGTAACGTCCCTGTCCATGCCTGCTGGACCATGAGTCAGCGGTAATATGCACCTGACCGCCCTGTCCAGCGAGGCATGGACATTGCCTTCCACATGCCGGTAGAGAGCCGGAATCGCCTTCCGTGAGAAAAAGTGGCGTTTGGGAACCTGCCACTGAGGAACCGCACATTGCACAAACTCACGGAAGGGGGCCGAGTCTACCAACTGAAAAGGCAGCAGTTGAAGCGCTAGCAATTTAGCCAAGCTAGCATTCAACCGCTGGGCATGTGGATGGCTGGGAGTGAACTTCTTTCGACGGTCCAGCAGCTTGGGCAGGGAAATTTGCCTGCTAGAATCGGACGTCTGCTAGCAGAGTGCCCGCAAGTACTTGGCTGTGACACACCTAATTCTACACCTTCATTTCTCTCAGAGCAGGTTTCAGAGAGGACTCAAGGTATAGTGGGGTTGGAGATCCCAGCTGATGCGGTGCAAGAAGAGGTCAGCTTTGTTCTTTGGTGTGGGTCCTTAAGGTAGGCTTGCCAACGAGCTGCATGGCAGGTCAACATATGTCTGGTCAAGCAAGTGGTGCCCAAGCGGGTGATGTTTTGGCCACGCAATATACGCTTGAGACATATGTTGCAAACAGCAGCTGTGCGATCTGATGCACTCGACTCAAAAAAGGCCCACACCAAAGAACTTTTTGAATAACGGGCAGAGGCAGCGCCCTGCACAGGCGGAGCTCTGCGGTGTGATTCCGTCGGTGTGCTGCCCTTATGCTGGGCCCCCGAGGGCATCCTGCCTCGTTGGAGATGTGCCTCCTCCTCATCCTCCTCATCCTCCTCCTCTCTCCTATTAGGCACCCACGTGGAGTCAGTGACCTCATCATCCCCTCCCTCCTCATCACTGGAGCCAATCTGGCAGTATGCTGCAGCTGCTGGAACATGACTGCCAGATTGGTGTCCTTCTTGAGCATCCCCTCTCTGCTCTCACGCTACTGCCTTCCTCTAGCTGGGTATCATCATCAGACCCTTCGAAACGCTGGGCATCCTCCTGGAGCATATACCCAACACTGTGCTCAAACAGTTCGGGGGACTCCTCAGGAGGACATGTTTGGTCTAGGGAAGGAGTGACTGATGATGACATTGATACCAGGGAAGAGGACGCTTTGGCAGCTGCTTTGCCAGTACCCTGAGCCTGGGTGAGAGAGGATGAGGAGGGCTTGGTCATCCACTCTACCAAGTCTTCGGCATGATGCGGCTCAACACGTCCAGCTGCCGAAAAGGACAAGCGTGTCCCATGGCCACGTGCTGATGGCGATGCACCGCGTCCACGACCAGCACTGTTGTCTCTAGACACAGAGCCTGCTTGCCCTCTTTTATTGGCTCCTGACTGTCTGCCTCTCCTTGTTTGCCTTCCAGACATTCTAATGGCCTGCAGGGAAATGGAAAAAGCAGCAATACAGGCTAAGTTAAGGTGTAATATGGTCAGGAGGCACACTCCGCCCGCTGTAATTGCCGCAAAATCGTCTCGAACACCGAGCTCATCCCTAGTCTCTGCTTATCTCCTGTAATCTACCCGCAGTCTCTGGTTATCTCCTGTAATCTACCCGCAGTCTCTGGTTATCTCCTGTAATCTACCCGCAGTCTCTGGTTATCTCCTGTAATCTATCCGCAGTCTCTGGTTATCTCCTGTAATCTATCCGCAGTCTCTGGTTATTTCCTGTAATCTATCCGCAGTCTCTGGTTATTTCCTGTAATCTATCCGCAGTCTTTGGTTATCTCTTGTAATCTATCCGCTCTCTCTGGTTATCTCCTGTAATCTATCCGCAGTGTCTGATTTTCTGTGCATTTGGCTTGTGGCTGCGGCAACTGTAACATCAATGGGAAAGTTTAACGGGGATGCCGCCTGTGAAACTTGACATGTTGGCTTGCGGCACCGTGATGCCAAGCATCAATGTCACGGCAATGTGTAGTCAATGATGCAGCTGCTATATTCATTTAGAGGTAGGTGGTAAAAGGGTTGGTTCTGTTTAGTCATCCCCTTTGAGTCACATTGACTGCGGCTTTGAAATCGTGCAACTTCTTTAGAAATCGCACAATGAAAATTTCTGGTGTGACTTGGAAGACATCAGTGTGGCTTCATGTAAAGATTTCTATGCAAGTCGCACCTGAAATCATCAAAAGTATTGCAGGAACTACTTTTTCAGATCGGTGTGGCATTTGAAAATGTGCAATCCCAAATTGCTACATGTGAACAGTCAGGGCCTAATAGGCTAACACAACAGCAATTATGGAAGACTCGGCCTCAGCATATTTTATAGGTACAAGGAAGCCCAGGTTTTGTTTAACCGTGTCCCTTAAGACCCTGCCACTATCATGTTTGGCCATACCCACTTTTTTGGGCTACGCGCGCCACAGATCACTACCTCCCTGTCATGCCCCTCATTCTCAAGCTCGAAAGTTGGGAGGTATGCTCTGTATGTATGGACTTTGCACAGTACTACTACTTTTGCCTAGTATGCTGCGTAAAAAAAAAAAATAAATAAATAAAATAAAAAATCAGTGAGTGTGCGGCCTTCCACAAGATGGTGCCCCTTTGCACCTGCCCAGTAAGATTGGTTATTACAGTGCACCACCAATCTCACTGGGCAATGTTCATAAAACCTGGAAGAAGGCAAAACCGAAATCCGATTCAATGTTTAAGAGGATCAAGGATGTGATTGCTTACTATGAGCAACACATAGGTTTTCCTTTTCCAGTCTTTTTGAATTTGACGCAGTTTGTGTTATTTAAAAATACTTTTACTTAATACCTGCTGCTGAACCCGCCCCCCCCCCCCCCCCAGAACAAAAAAATATCTACAGCCCTGAATCAGCTGGTACCATTCCTGTCAGTATTATATCCCTAATGCGGCGTACACACGATCGTTTTTCATGCCATTTTTTAAACCGACGTTTTTCTCGTCGTTTTTTTTCATGTTTCCTCTCAAGCCTGTCTTGCATACACACAATCATTAAAAAAAACGCTCGAGCAAAATGCAGTGACGTACAACACGTACAACGGCACTATAAAGGGGAAGTTCCATTCGGATGGCGCCACCCTTCATGTTAGTAAAGTTTGTTGAGCGACGATTCGCGCTTTTCAGCCTCGTGCTTTTCAGTCCGTTACAGCGTGACGAATGTGCTATCTCCATTACGAACGCTAGTTTTACCAGAACGAGCGCTCCCGTCTCATACTTGATTCTGAGCATGCGCGGTTTTTTTTCTCCTCGTGAAAGCATACACACTATCGTTTTTCACGTCGTTAAAAAAAACGACATGAAAAACGACGTGAAAAAATAGAGCATGTTCGAAATTTTTAATGGCCGTTTTTCACGTCGTTAAAAATGCTCTGGAGCATACACACGATCGGTTTTAATGCCCATTTTTAAAAATGGCATGAAAAACGATCGTGTGTATGGGGCATAAGAATTAGGAATAGTGGTCTGGCTATAACCTGACTGAGTTCTTTGAGGACTCTCGGGTGTAAGCCATCTCCGGTCCTGGTGATTTAGACCCCTTTCACACTGAGGCAGTTTTCAGGCACTTTTGCGCTAAAAATAGCGCCTGAAAAGTGCCTGAAAACCGGCTCCTATTCATTTCAATGGATGGTTTCACACTGGGGCGGTGTGCTTGCAGGGCAGTGAAAAAAGTCCTACAAGCAGCATCTTTGGAGCATGTTTGGAGTGCTTTAAAAAAGCGCCTCAAAAATGCCTCTGCGCAGTGAAATGAATAGGGAGCGCTTTGCCTTAAAAGCGCTTCAAAAGCGTTGCAAACCAGCTTTTTTTTTTTTTTAAGGTCACATAGACACTTGACCTTAAAAAAGCGCACAGCTAGCGCCTCAAAAAGTACCGCAAAAAGGACCGGCGTTTTAACGGCAGTTTTTGCAGCGCTTCGTGTTCAGTCTTATTTGTGTTAAGCTTTTCTTGTCTTTTCTGGACCCCGGTAACAGTGTAGCATAGGTAGACAACAACAGATAAAACAAAATGCTTAAAGTGGAGTTCCACCCAAAAATGGAACTTCCACTTTTTAGAATCCTCCCCCCCCCCCTCCGGTGTCACATTTGGCACCTTTCAGGGGGTAGGAGGGAGCAGATACCTGTCTAATGCAGGTATTTGCTCCCACTTCCTGACATAGATCACCTCGGTGATCTACGCCACTTCCAGTGCCTACTCTGTCCCCCCGCTGTCTTCTGGGACACACAGGTCCCAGAACAGTGAAGACGCGCAGCGCGACTCGCGCATGCGCAGTAAGGAACCGGGAAGTGAAGCCACAATGCATCACTTCCTGATTCCCTTACTGAGTATGGCGGCGGCAGCAGCCGATCCTCGACCGACAGATCATCTTAGGCTGCCGACATCGTGGGTGCCCTGGACAGGTAAGTGTCCATATATTAAAAGTCAGCAGCTGCTGTATTTGTAGCTGCTGGCTTTTAATATTTTTTTTTTTTTTTAGAGGGACCTCCGCTTTAAAAGTGACTTTTTTTTTTTTTTGTTTTTAGATTCATACTTAATTCGGTGGAGGGAGCATCAGACCGATACTGTAGCTGTCCCCCACCATCTCTGCACTGAGAACCGAGCCACCGAACATCGCCGATGGCTCGGTTTTCACAGATCTCCGAGAGGAGAGCTGCTGACTGTCAGTCAGCGTCTCTGATCTTCCAATCTCATTGGAGCTCTGAGCTGTGGAGGGGCAGGGAGCGGCTCGCTGAGACACTGAGACTGCCATCAATAAAGGCAGCTGGCAGATCCAGACTTGGGAAATCAGAATGATTTGCTTCCTAGACTGATGGCAATGATGTCAGCAGAAAGCAGACTACAGACTGCTATCCGCTGAAAACGGGTCACTTGAGTGCAAAACTCCTGTGACTCAGAGGAGAAGACCAGCCTAAAAAGCTCAGCCTGGACTTCTCCTTTAAAATATAACTAAATCCAATCTTTTCTTAATTTTTAATGGAGTGGAGAGGGATTAGAAAATCCTGTCTATTCACCTTGGCTCCTGGCCCCAGATATCCGCAGTATACCTATGTGTGAATGAGGCCTAACATAGGGTGACCAGACATCCCCGGTTTCCGGGGACAGTCCCTGGATTGAGGACACTGTCCCCGGAGCCAGTCTGTCCCCGGATTTTTCCCCGGATTGCAGTGGCATGGTACATCTGGTACTCTCGACCCGGGTGCAACATTTAGGGGGGGCGTGTGCTGTGTTGCCCCCTGCCCAGGGACTCCTGTGGTCCAGCCTGTCCCCACATGATCCCTCTGGTACAGGCGGCCCGTGTGTGTGTGTGTGTGTGTGTGTGAGAACAGCGGAGGGGAGGGGTGGTGCAGAACGTACGGCGGCTATTGGAGAAGCTCTTTTCAGGGAATACTGAGGAGTGGCTGGGTGTCATGAACAGTACCTGGTGCAGGGGAGAGCCCTGCTCTGATGGATTATCATAGAGGCCATGGAGTTGTAAGCAAAATCAACCGATCTACACTGTTCATGTAGGTGGGGGGGTGGGAGTAGTGCAGGTATCAGGTAGGTCAGTGTAGTGGTCAGTGTAGGAATCAGGTAGGCTAGTACAATGGTCAGGTAGGTCAGTGTAGGAATCAAGTTGGTCTGTACTACTGTACTAGTGGAAGGGACTCAGGGAGTGCTAAAAGTCTGGCGAAGGGTGCAAATTTCTTGCCTTGTCCCGGGCGCTGGCAACCCACGCTACACCACTGACTGCATATATAATTTGAGGAAAATATGCGTATTAAATAGTTTACTGATTGCCAGTAAAAAAAATATGTCCACGGATTTCATTTTAAAAATCTGGTCACCTTAGCCTAACAGTTCTGACTAGAGTACAGTTCTCCCAGGAGGACATTAGATAGTACAGTTCTTTTGGGGCAGTAATTAGGCCTCATGCACAATGGACATTTTTAACGCTGCTGTTAGGGGTGTCTGGCATTTTTGTTTTCTACCTGTTTGCGTGTGTACATGCACACATAGACATTTAGTGGCAGAAGCATTTAGAGGCACAAAAAATCCCAACTGCCGGCGCGTCCAGGAACAGCAGCGCTTTGTCAGAAAAAATGCCTATCGCGCGTAAACACCTCTAAATGCACGTTAACGCTAAGCGCGTTAAACGCTTGAGTGTTCATTTATTTCAATGGCCCAAAAAAATAAAAAAAATAAATGCATCTAGAATCACTTACACGTTTACAAGCGTCAAGTGTTTTTTTTGCCAAAACGCTGCTGCCAGGAGGAGTGAGGTCTAGGAGAGATGGGCAAACACCTTGTGTACATGAGACCTTAATGTGAGTAATTTATTCTAAAACACTGTAGAATATCATGAGCTCAGTAGATTGCTTTAAAAAAGGCCCGGATTCTTTCCTAAATGTACATTATATAGCTGGATACCAACATTTATAGGTAAAGTTGATCCAGGGAATATCCCATTGCCTCTTGGGGTATTGAGGAAGGAATTTTTTTCCCCTGATGAACCAAATTGGGTCATGCATTGCTGGGTTTTTTGTCTTCCTGAGTGAGTGAGTGAATAACTTATATACCGCTACAAATGCGAACTAAATCGCCTCAAGGCACTTTGCATCCAGTGACGTCCTAATCCTTCAGAAGAGGTGGGTCTTAAGTTTTTTCCTGAAGGCCCGATGCTTTTCTTCCATACGGATGTCCGTGGGTAGAGCGTTCCATAGCCGTGGTCCTTGGACTGCAAATCTTCGTTCTCCCTTTGATTTGTAGTGGGACTTGGGGATGTGGAGGAGATTTTGGTTGGTTGATCGGAGAATGCGTTTAGGGGTGTAGTGTTTTATCTTCTCACATAAATATTGAGGAGCGTTTCCTTGTGTGCACTTGTGGGTGAGACAGAGGGTCTTGAATGTGACCCGATCCTTTACAGTTAGCCAATGCAGGGTCCTAAGTGAAGGGGTGATGGATTCCCAAGGTTTTTTCCCTGTTACCAGTCTGGCTGCCGTGTTCTGGACGACTTCTAGGCGCTAAATCTGATATTTAGGTAGTCCTATGTAGAGGGAGTTTGCGTAGTTGAGTCGGGAGTTGATGATTGTTCCAACTACTACTGCTGTGTCCTCTTCTGGGATGAAGGGGATGAGTCTACGCAGCAGGCGGAGGAGATGGTGCGATCCGCTGACTACTGATCCTATTTCTGCATCCATCGACATCTCCGAGTCAAAGATGACTCTGAGACTTTTGACTTTGGTGCTCGGGGTAATGGTCTGTCCCAGAATGGTGGGTGGTGTCCAAGAAGTCTTTGATTTTGTCTTTTGGTTTGCGTGGAGGAGAAGAAGTTCTGTTTTGGATCCATTGAGTTTGAGGGAGCTCTCAGTCATCAGATCAATCTGAGGCAATTTTCCAGTCCGTGATATTGGTCTTTTTTTCCGGTGATACGAAAGTAGAGTTGGGTGTCGTCCGCGTATGAGTGGTAGCACAAGTCCTGTTTGCTGATGATTTTGAGGAGTGGGCGAAGGTAGATGTTAAAGAGCATGGATGACAGGGGTGATCCTTTTGGGACTTTCAGAGGTGAAGGCTCCTAGTTTCACTGTCTGGGAGCGATTTTCTAGGAAGGATGCGAACCAGGGTAGATCAGGGTCTGCGACTCCTGCTTCTTCTTTAAGGCGGATGAGTATAGTTTTGTGGTCTACTGTGTCGAACGCTGCACTGAGGTCCAGCAGCACCAGAAGACATGATTCTCCGTCATCTGCAGCTTCAAGGGCGTCATCCCATATTTTGAGAAGGGCTGTTTCTGTGCCATGGCCTGGGCGGAAGCCTGATTTTAGTGGATCCAAGAGTTTGTGGGAGTCCAAATGGAGTTGTAGCTGTTGTACTACTGCTTTCTCCATGATCTTTGAGATGGTGTTGAGACTTGTTACCGGTCTGCGGTGGTTTGGGTCTTTTGGGTCGAGCTTGGGTTTCTTTAGGAGGGGTTTGACTATGCCTTGCTTGAGGGAGATTGGAACAATGCCTTCTTTGAACGATTGATTTATGAGATGTGTTATGGTGGGTGCCAAGATGTCGGTACATTCTTTCAGGAGTTTTGTAGAAATTATGTCATTTGGTGATGTGCTGTCTCAGAGACTTCTGATGTTTTTGGTGGTGTCGATGGTGATCGGGACCAGTGAAAATTTAAACATTAACTGTAGGTATTGGATTATGTATATAGGAGTGTGTGTAAATTTTTCTCATTTTATTGATTGAACTAGGTGGACTTGTGCCTTTTTTTTCAACCAGACTAACTATGTAACTATGAGGCTATTTAAATTACCAAAAAAAAATAAAAAATGCTCCTTGTAAGATGTATTTCTAGCAATTTGGTGTTGGAGGTTGTGTGCCTACAAGCCCCATTGATTGAAATGTGGCCCTGACCACATTAGAGCGCGGTTTAGTATAGAGAATAAAGTTAGCCGTGGTATTTGGTGGATGATTTATGGGCACAGTTTAATGACACAACAATGGTTTTCTAACGTGGTCATTACATTAACGGGTGCATGTGACTGAAGAAAGTGGGAGGTAAGTGACCAGACATGCCTGGCCATAACCCAGAGAAATACAGAGATTGGTCAATTGCATATTCTTCCAAGAATGATTGGTTGATCATGTCTACTGCTACCCATAGACATGAAGGCTGCTCAGTCCAGCCCAAACTGGGCACATTTGGTAAGTCATCTAATCTTATTGGTTAGTATACACAGACAGATTGTTCACAAAGAAAGAATGGTGATGAGTAGTTTCAAAGTCAAAGCATTCCTTCTTGACAAAGACATATGAATGCAACACACATCCGGTGAGACAATCATTCCCTCTTCTATTGAGAGATTTCAACCTGTTTAAAGAATGCATGCAGGTATGAACACTTCAGTCCCTCATGCTCCTTACTGTTTAGGAATTAACTCCTGCATGGCCTGATTATCACAAGCAGTATATGAATAAATCACATGGCTTATATAGTCAGCCTGGGTATGGGCAGAATAGGCCAAGGCCAGATCTGCACTCCTTCAACCTTACCTAATAATTAGACAATAATGCTATTAAATATTTTCTATAGCAAAATCCCCATAGTGTAGTCACATGGAAAATACATACTTGTGTGACAGTCCATGGTATTTCGCATTTACATATCACAGAACTGTGATCTCCTGATGCTTGCAGCATGTACCTATAAAACACACTTCTGTTAAATTTGCTTAAAACCAACATTCAACAACATTTGCAAGACCTGTCCTTGATGAAGAATAGTGTTTATTAAAACATTTGCCTTATTTATCACCCGTCAATGTTCTATTCACTGCACATCGGCCAGATACATATTATTTTGCACATTCACAAGCTGAGTTTTTGAATCATTGCATTTTTTTTACAAAAAATCTAAAATTCAATATGGTGACCTATTTTCATAGTGCTGGGTCTGTTTTCTTTTAATTTAATTTTTTTTTTTTTTACACAAGTTCATCTCTTAATTTTTTTTTTTTGTCATGGTTCAATGCAAAAGAGCATCAACTGTTCCAATATCTGTGGTTTCCCTCAGCTGCGGGTGCACTGGGTGCCTGGCCCTGGGAGCCCAGCCTTGCCCCATGTAGAAATCATAAGGCCGCACGCTGGTTCATTCACTCCTTTGCGCCAAGTTTCCCACCCAGGGACCACCCTCCCTAAAGCGTTTCACCTTCACGGATAAAGCCTCCTGAAGGTAAAATGTATCAGAAGGGCGGATCCTGGGCAGGGAGCTTCAGCATGTACTTACTGTTTGAATAAAGTTTGGCAGAAGGAAATGATAGAACGGGTGGGCAACCTTTACGTTTCCTGTAGGTTATTTTTAATATTTTTAAAAGGAAAAAAATATAAAAATGTAATGTGGGGCGGCACAGTGGTGTAGTGGATAGCACTCTCGCCTAGCAGTAAAAAGGGTCGCTGGTTCAAATCCCAACCATGACACTACCTGCCTGGAGTTTGCATGTTCTGCGTGGGTTTCCTCTGGATACTCCGGTTTCCTCCCACACTCCAAAGACATGCTGGTAAGTTAATTGGCTTCGGACTAAAAATTGGCCCTAGTATATGAATGTGAGTTAGAGACATTAGATTGTATGCTCCTTGAGGGTAGGGACCGATGTGAATGTACTATGTAAAAGCACTGTGTAAATTGACAGTGCTATATAAGTACCTTAATAATAATAATAATGTGAAAAAAAAAATACTTTGCCTCCCCCCCATTCCCAACATTTCCAGTCCACCCCTCCCCCACACAACCATGTGGCAAAAGGAAAGCGAGTGCTGCCCCCTGCCATTTCTTTTTTTTTTTTTTTCCAATTAACATTTTTTTATTATTTATATGAAGCAGTTCACAGGTCATAAGAATACAGAGATACCAAAAGATCAAAAAAAAAAAAAAGAGATAATGGACATATGCCAATAGACAGCAGCCTATGTCATACAAGAAGCAAGCATAGTGGGGTATGGGCCCGTGGGCTGGGAGATGCAAATAGGAAATGGAAGGGCCCACCCCGTCAGTGGCAAAGTCTACAAACATAATACAATGGGCAGTATCAAACAGTGAGGAGCACCAACACGACGGCATCAGTATTCTGCAACATAAAAAAAATAAAATAAAAATATAAGTTCAGAGGGGAGGAAAAAAGAAAGAGGGGGGGGGGAGAGAAGAAAGAGAGAAAAGGGGGGAGAAATTAAGAGAAGAGACAGTGAAGAGAAGGTCTAAGTTACCACGTCTGCTCCCACGCCCGCTCCCGGGATGTCCTCCTGCCGGCGCCACTCCCTCCAGACCTCATCACGGTCCTCTAGCCTATCACGTATCCTGGCCGTCATCCTCTCCATGAGTTCCACGTCTTTGATCCTGGAGTACAGGGCCTCCTGGGACGGGGGTACGGTCCTTTTCCAGTTGAGAGCCACTAGGCATCTGGCTGCCGTCAAAATATGTCTAAGTAGTTTTTTGTAGGGCTTGGCAACTTTAGGCTGCTCAAGGCCCAGCAAAAACAGTTTGGGTGTCAAGGGAATTGGTACCTCCAGGAGACGGGTCAGTAGTTGTTGTGTGGATTGCCAGAACGGGACCAAGAGGGGACAGGACCAGTACACGTGGAAGAGAGAGCCTCTGTCCTGCAGGCAGCGCCAGCAGCGATCGGATGTGGAGGGGTAACTTTTATGGAGTATATCTGGGGTCTGGTACCAAAAAAAAAAGAATCTTGTACGAGTTTTCCTTGTACAGGGTGCACAGGGAGCTTTTAGCAGCTTGCCTCCAGACGGCCTGCCATGCCTCCTCCGACAGCACCTCTCCCAGCTTTCTCTCCCATCGCAGCAACTAAGCATGTTTCCCGTGAGCTGGGATGTTAAACTCATTCAAAATCTGGTACATGTCCGTGATCTGTCCCCTCCTGTGACGTCCCTCCAGAACAATGCGTTCAAACGTGGAGGGGGCGAGAATTGAAGTTGTGGGGCTATGGTCTGGGCGAAATGCCTGATCTGCAGGTAACTATAGAACGTCTGTCGTGGCAGGTCGTGTTTGGTTTGGAGCTCCGAGAATGTCAGCAGCCTACGGGATCTTGGGTCAACTAGATGGCCGAAGTGGAATAAGTTCCGCGAGGCCCAGGGCCAGGACATCTGGTGGGTTAGGCTGTCTGGTATTTTAGGGTTGCAGATGAAAAAGTTCATCAGTGAATATTTTGACATGAGGTCTGTTTCACGGGACAGCTTGCGCCAAAGCCCTCGAAGCAAGGACATGGAGCCTAATAGGCGAACGGGGTCCACCTTCACGTCTGCATCCCAGAGGAGGCTGTTGGGGTGTACTGGGGCTAACCAAATCTTCTCCACCTCCGTCCATTTATTGTAGGACCTCTGGGGAAACCAGGAGACAACCGCCCGGAGCTGGGCTGCTTGGTAGTAGCGGACAAAGTTAGGGAACGCCAGACCCCCCTCCCTACGTGATGCCATCATGACCGAGCACGGTATCCTGTGCTTTTTATAGTTCCAGACATACCGGAGGATATCGCTCTGGAGCTTGCGTAGCTGGGCGTATGAGATAGGGATAGGTAACGTCTGAAATAGATATAGGAGCTTGGGGAGAATGACCATTTTGATGGACGTTATTCGTCCCAAGAGGGAAATACGATGAGCTTTCCATTTTTGAAGGAGCTCCCTGATTGTTTGATACAATGGGGGGGAAGTTGGCTTGGTAAAGGGAGCTATAGGATGGGGTCAGACGGACCCCCAGATATCTAAGAGAGGACTCTTCCCACTTATAGGGAAAGTTCAACTTTAACTGATGGACCCCCTCTAACGGGATGTTAACTGGGAGGGCCGTGGACTTCGACGCGTTCGTTTTATACCCCGAAAGCAACCCGTATTTATCTAATTCAGCGTGGAGGTTAGGCAGGGATATCTCGGGGTGAGTTAGGGTAAGGATGATATCATCCGCGAATAGGGAAATTTTAAATTCCTTCCCCCTCACCGAAACGCCCTTGATGTCTGGATTCCCCCTGATGGTCGCCGCCAGGGGCTCCACACACAGGGCGAAGAGCAATGGCGAGAGCGGGCAGCCCTGGCGTGTACCATTAGCTATTGAGAAGGAGGGGGATGAGGCAAAGGGGGTTTTGACTTGGGAGGTGGGATTTGTGTAGAGGTGTTGCACCGCCTGCAGGAACGGGCCCCTGAAACCCATATGTCGCAGGGTGGCTAACATAAAGGGCCAACTCAAGCGATCGAAGGCCTTCTCCGCGTCAAGACTGAGGATCAGGGCTTCTACTTTATCTCTGTTAGCAACATCTATCAAGTCAATGACCTTCCTTGTGTTGTCTCCTGCCTGACGTAGGGGGACAAATCCCACCTGATCCAGATGTATCAGGGAGGGGAGGATAACCTTCAGCCTGATCGATAGAAGTTTAGTGAAAATCTTCAGGTCTGAATTCAGTAGGGCTATAGGCCTGTAACTAGCGCATGAGGCAGGGTCCTTATCCGGCTTCGGAATGAGGGTCAAAAAGGAACCCTGCATGTCACTCGGAATGGGAGTCTGTTGGAGAAAGGCGTTAAATAACCTGGTCATATGGGGACTCAAGAGAGGTAAGAAGGTTTTATAGTATTCGTATGGCAACCCGTCCGGGCCAGGGGACTTATGGGCTGGTAGGTCTTTAACAGTTGCCGCTAGTTCCTCCGCCGAAATTGGGGCGTTAAGGTCCCGTATGTCTTCCTCGCGGAGTCGGGGTAGTCCCGCCTGTTCTAGGTATTGAGTCATCCGATCCGTCAAATCGGGTGAGGGGGGGATAGTGTGGGATCTCTGCTTTGTTGTAGAGGTCTGCGTAAAAGTCAGCGAAGGTATTTGCTATGTCCTGGGGGTGGGTGATCAAGTCGCCCCCTCTGTTCCGTATTTGCGAAGGGGTAGATGCTAGTGCCCGATCTGTCAATTTCCGAGCCAAGAGTGATTGCGCCTTGTTGCCTTTATCGTAGTAAAGCTGTTTTAGGCGTATCAACGCCTTTTCCACTTGGCCCATCGCAAGGTCTCGAAGCGTCATGCGAACCCGCACTATACGACGTAGGAGTGCGGTGGTCGGCGAGCGCGGGAGTTGGGCCTCAAGGTCCCTAAGTTGTGTTTCTGCCAGCAGTCTAGCTGCGTTGGCATCCCTCTTCATTGCTGAGGAGAGAGCCAAGCATCGTCCCCACAGGACAGCCTTGTGGGCAGCCCACAGTATGGAGGGGGTGACGTCCGGAGTGTCGTTTTCGACAAAGTAGTGCAGTAGGGTAGTCTCTAACTCAACTTTCGAGGGGGTGTGCTGTAGAAGGAAGGTGTTCATCCTCCAGTTGTAGGGTCGGCGTAGGGGGGTGTCTAGGTTTAGTGAGAGCGTGATGGGGGCATGATCGGACCAGGAGATGGGCAGTATGTGCGCCGATTCCGTGATACGCAGTGTGTTATTATTCACGAAGAAATAGTCTATGCGTGAGTGGGTGCAGTGGGGGGCTGAGTAGAACGTGTATTGGCGGTCTCTCGGGTGAAGGGCCCTCCAGGCATCGAACCAGGCGTGTCTCCTGGTAAGCTGTCGAAACATCTTTGAGTCTCTGAGGGTACGGGGTTGTGGTGCACGGGGGTTTGCCACTAGGCGGTCGTGGGTTGCGGAGTGGGCCAGGTTAAAGTCTCCCCCGATCACCAGGAAGCCATGGGGCTCTCGGGAGAGGCGGGCTTGAACCCTGCTGAGGAAGCGGTTTTGTCGCGTATTCGGGGCATATACGACGCAGAGGGTAATGGCCTGTGTCCGCCAGAGACCTCGAGTATGAGAAAGTGTCCCCGTGGATCCAGGTAGGAGGAGGAGCAAGTAAAGGGGGTTCCCTTCCTAAACAGGATGGCGACGCCCGCCCGCTTATGCTGGCCGAAGGCCTGGAATACTTGAGGGAAGTGTCTAGAAGCAAACGTGAAGGAGTCCCCCTTGTTAAAGTGCGTTTCCTGCACCATAATAATGTCCGCCCCTGACTGCCTAAACTCCCGGAGCGCCAAATGTCTTTTTTTTGTTGGGGTTAAGTCCGTGTACGTTCAGTGAGAAAATCCTAGCCATTGTACAGTGAGGGGTGTGCTATAGCGGTACTTATCTGGTGAGGCTGTTTCGACCAGGCTGAGGAGGGCGGCATCCACACGAGGAGGGCCAGGAGCCATTGGGGCCGGGAAGCAGACTGCGGAAGAGAAAGACAGAGAAATCTACAAAAAAGGGGGAAAAAGAGGGTAATAACAAACAAATCAAACATTTCGCAAATAGACACTAATAGACCAAGGGGTCACAGGGCCTTAACCAGTTCCGATTGGACTCCCCGACTTGGGTTAAAAAAAAAAAAAACCCAGGTCGGGGAGACTCGGATGGACCAAGGTCCAAGAAGGAACTAACTGGTGGTAAAACCACGGGGGGGTCTGTAACCGTGAAGTCAACCAACTAGGGAGGGCTGAACCAACACAGCCCGGGCATCAAAACAAAAAACAAAGCAAGGGCCATCGGGGGGATAGTCACATAAAGAAGGCTTGCAGTCGTCCATGAGCACTGAGTGGCTCTCAGCATTGCCTGGCCAGGCAGAGAGAGGAACATGGGCAGATTAACTGGGTGCCTTATGTTTGGGTGGTTTGCGCAGGGGCTCCCGTCCCCTGGAGCGCTTGGTCGGCAGGACCTTTTTCCATAATACCGGAGGTGGGGGGGCGGTGGCCACCAAATCCCAGTCCGACAGTTGGGGGACGGAAATCCCCAAGGCGTCACAGAAGGAGTCCAGATCCTCTGGGTAGCGTAGGGCAGCAGATTTTCCTTGATGCCGGGCACTCAAGCTGAAGGGAAAGCCCCATCTGTAAGGAATGTCGTTTTCTTGCAATGAGTGCAGCAGCGGTTGCAGGAGCCTGCGCTTCTGGAGCGTGATCCACGATAGGTCTGGGTAGATCTGCACTTGGGAGTTGTCAAAGACCAGATTGCGGATAGAGCGTGCTTTACGCATAATGTCCTCTTTCAGCGGGTATGATTGTAGCCGGCAAATAATGTCTCTTGGTTTAGAGTGAGGGCCTTTTGGGCGAAGGGCTCTGTGGGCTCTGTCCATACCGATGTGTGTATCCGCTGGGGCTCCCAAGAGGTTGTTGAACATCCCCTGTAGCGTGGTCTGTAGATCTTCGGCTTCCTCTGACTCGGGTAGGCCTCGCACTCGGATATTGTTCCTGCGCCCCCTATTGTCCAGGTCCTCCACCTGGCGTTGCATGTCGCGTAACATGAGACGGTGGTCCGAGCCCTGGATTTGGGTGCGATGGACCGCCAGCTTGGTCTCCTGTATCTCTTCCTCCGCCATTTCCACCCTGTCCGCTAAGTGTTTGAGGCCTGCTTGTATGGACTGAATTTCTGTTCGGCAGGTGGCCTTTACATCTGCTATTAATTGTTTAAAGTCCTCCTTAGTGGGAATTGCTTGAAAATATGAGTGCCAGGAGGGGTATCCCCCTCCGTCCTGATCCCAGGGTGGGTGAGTGTACGGGGGGTGTAGGTGATGAGCCCCAACAGGGTCCCCCCGAGCCTGGGCAGCATGCTGCACAGATGGCGGATCCCAAGGCTCAGACCATGAAGCAGCGTGAGGGGGGCTCGGGGTGGGTGCAGGGGAGTCCGGCCTTGAAGATGGAGGCCTGGTCTGTGCCATCTGGGCCCCGGAGGGGGGTGACGGAGCCGCTAGGTGACCCTCGGTGCGGCTGCTGTCCCCTAAGCGGGAAGGCCTCTGGGCCTTTGGCAGCGCCAGATCCCCCCGAAGGTGGGGGAGGGCCTCCTGTCCCCCCCAAGCCCCGGGGCCCCCGATTGATGTACGGGGCTCCGGAGCGCCGGGAAGACATGTGAGTCCCCCAGGGGGGAAGGGGAGAGAGAGCCGGCGTCCTGCGGTTCCCATTCCGGGGCTGTTCTCAGCAGCCTGGGGAGGGCCTCGGTACACTGCGTGTACTGCGATGGAGGCTGAGCCGCGGCCTTCTCTCCGCACGGAGGAGGTGGGACGTGTGTGGGGGGTTGGCGGGCACTCACCGCTTGTGAAGGCTCAGCGGAGCTCGGTGCCTGGGAAGAGGATGCAGGCAGATCCTGAGGCTGGTGGCGATTCTGCCGGGAAGGCGGTGTGGAGGCTCTGTGGTGGTGTGCCTCGGCGTCCGGCGCCATTTTGCTGTGTCCGCCCGGCATGTCAGGGAGCCTGAAATAGTCCCTGAAGGACGCGGAAGCCCCCGGCGGCGGCAGGGATGATCCCCTGGCTGAGGAGGAGCGGGTGGTGCGAGTCAGGCTCATGGATGGGTGGATTTTCCCCCGATATTAGGCCTAATAGCTGCGGGCTGGAGGAGAGCTCTCAGGCTGAGCGTCCGTCCAGGTCGGCTTCCGGTCACGCCCCCCCCCTGCCATTTCTAATGCCTGTCCATATGCCATTCAACATTGATGAATATTGTATTAGGGAACAATCTGTATACAATGGTTGTAAAACTAGTACAGTATGAAACTAAAAGTAGTCAGGAATGACAGCATCCTTTTATATGACCTCTTTTAGATATTACATAGTTCTAACAAACTTTTGCACTTTAAAAAAAAAAAAAAACAGGGATTCTCAGCTCAGTATGCAGGGGGTTAATTAAAAATGTTCTGTACTAACAAAGTTATATGTAAGCTATTTGGATTTAAGCAAGAGACATTCAGTTCTATTGCAGAATGCAGGTCAGTGATCAGACCTGAGTCTGTGGCTCTCCCCACAACTGTGTCACATTATCCCATATTGGCACTATATATCCATTAAAGTAAGCTATGAGCAAGTACGTTTAGTGGAATTTTGCACGTAGGGACTGGCCAGAGACGGATCACTTTGATGCAGTTGGTCAGCTTGAACAATTTTAGTGCAATATATGCACACTGAGAATTCCTGTTTTTTTGCAGACTGTTGCTGGGAATATGTAAGGGTGTATGTAGGGAGAATTGTGTGTGGTCACTCCTTCTAGCACTTTCTATGTTATAAATATGTAGCGACACCACCCCCTTTCCTGCTTTTGGCTCTTTAGCAGGAAAAAAGGGCACACCGTGCTACGTGCCCGTACCCTCTTGTATAAAGAGGTTAAGCGGTGTAATGTACCTGGGTCTCTGTTATCAGGTTCCCCCAGAGAATGGTTCCCGTCTTCACTGTAACAAAGACAAGTCTCTATTCCCCAATAACTTTAAGGTCCACACCGATTGCAACTCCAACTTAGAGTTTATTTTCTCTGTTATGCACAATAACTGGACAGGAGAAGGTTGGAAGAAGAGCAGGAAAGCAAAAGGTGTAGGAATAGGTCCAGGCACAAAAAAATTCTTATTCACTACCCATATCTTCAGGTAGACTCAGCCCATCTGGATAGTCTCCCAATGGAGTGGGCCCTAGCAGCCGGAATGATGCTCGAACTAGATACACACAGACCTGGTGAACTTGGGTCTCTGCCACAGACCTGGTGAACTTGGGTCTCTGCCACAGACCTGGTGAACTTGGGTCTCTGCCACAGACCTGGTGAACTTGGGTCTCTGCCACAGACCTGGTGAACTTGGGTCTCTGCCACAGACCTGGTGAACTTGGGTCTCTGCCACAGACCTGGTGAACTTGGGTCTCTGCCACAGACCTGGTGAACTTGGGTCTCTGCCACAGACCTGGTGAACTTGGGTCTCTGCCACAGACCTGGTGAACTTGGGTCTCTGCCACAGACCTGGTGAACTTGGGTCTCTGCCACAGACCTGGTGAACTTGGGTCTCTGCCACAGACCTGGTGAACTTGGGTCTCTGCCACAGACCTGGTGAACTTGGGTCTCTGCCACAGACCTGGTGAACTTGGGTCTCTGCCACAGACCTGGTGAACTTGGTTGCAACATTAGACCTCTTTCAGGGAGATGACATCCCTCCAGAGAGTTACCGGGCCCCTTCCTTCACTGTGAGTTCCTCACCAGTCCCTCGGAACAGTCCTTTCCCAGCCTCCTCATCTAAGATACGGGTCTCTTCGCAAGGCAGCACCCTGGGATTCCTCGATCCTCTGTGGGCCCCAGCCAAAGGTGTTGAGCCCAAGGCCTCCAGTTGCAGCCCCAGGGCTAAAGGTGCCTGGGACTGATCCGCCAGTGTACCAAGCCAGGAACTCCACCCCAGAGCTAAAGGTGCCTGGGGTGGCCACGAACAGAATCACACTCTCCCGGGGTCGGACCCCCGGGAACTCACCCGCTGACAGATAGGGTCTGCCCCTTTTATATCCCCTCCCGGGATGCACAGCGGGCCAACATGCCCACCGTACCACCGCCGACAAGGGACATCCAAGGCACCACAGCACTGTACCAGCGGTTCAACCCTGGCCTCCGATGGCAGCGCCACCAACAGGCCACGGGGAACTACACACCAGTATCCCGTCTGCAGCTAAAATTGGGTTTTACTGAACCCTATCAAATAATGTGTTTGAGCACAACTACCACTCAAACATCCCCCTAAATTTCAAAGCCCCGCTACAAATACAATATACGTAAGCTATTTGGATTTAAGCACGGAAATTCTTTCAGTTCTATTCCAGGACAAAGGGTCACAGACAACCAAAAAACTGACAAGGGTTTTTATCATTCCCTATGGAAAGACGGAAAGAGAGTCCGACGGAAAGAAAGAGAACAGGTTCTCTATCTATGGTCCGTCGGACTTCCAACAAAAAAAGTCCGATGGAGGCTACACACGGCCGGACTTTGCGAGAAAAACAGCCCGTCTGACTTTTTTTCTCGGAAAGTCCGGCCGTGTGCACAAGGCATAAGAGTTGCAATATACAAAAAAAAAATCTTGGGTTTAGTTATACTTTAAGCTGAATACACATGTTACTATCTAATTGTGCAATCTTTTTAAAATTCATTAATAATTCTGTAGTGTGATTGCTTAACAGATTGGATATAAATTGAATGTAGAGTTTGTTACAATCTGACTCTCCTTTAAATTTACCAACAGTCATGTAGTGCAAGGGTCTATCTGCCCAGATACAATTAACTAGAATGTTTAGGTAGGGACTTCTTCCAGTTCAGTTCTTTCTATGGTAATAACCAGGAACAAGAATGCAGATTAGCATCTCATATTTCCTAATACGAATGCTTGTTTTATCTAAGTGGCTACTAATATTCTTAGGCCCCTTTCACATGGGCAATGCTGCTGACTCGTGGTCCTTGGTGGATATGCCACCTCTCATATGCCTGTGTAATAAGAAATTTCACATTTTACTTTAATGCAGCTGCTTCCATTAGCTGCAGTTGCAACATGGCCCCATTCCCTTCTTTAGGGCTCGTTGGCAGGCGGTATAACCTGCTGAATGCTACATGTTCTACCTTTTTTGTCATGCCGTGACCCAAAGCCTCATGGCTGCGACATTATGCATGGAACCATTGCCAAGTTTTGACAGGCGTCTACTAAAAACTTGCCTCAATTGCTAGGTTTCAAGTGTTTAAGTTGCACTTTATTGTTTCGGTTTTTTAAATTCTTAATTTATGCTGATAATAGTAGATGCAAAAAAAAAAGAACACTCAATTAACTCAAGCTAAGGCCAGAAACCTCTGTAAACTGCACTATATTTGTTTCAGAAAAACACTCCCTATTGTCTTATACAGAATTAAATTCTTAGTGATGGTTAGGTGGAGGCTAATTAGCTTGCCAATTTGTTTTTGGATCAGGAGAAAATTGGAGCACCCACATGTATTAGGGCAAGTTTCTTAACTTGAACTGTGAAGGTTGTTCACTTATTCATTTCTTTGGAACCTAAGTGTACCCAAAGACATCATAAAGCATTCAACAAATACTTGTCCAGTCAGGTATCTATGGAGTAGTATGGGCCATGCCATGTATCTTTATAAATTGAAACGGCGGTCAACCATGGCTGATTAATTGTGTCACCAGGTTTGAGTCCCATGAGTTCCCATGTACATGCATACTCTTATGATACAAGTGTGAATATCTACACTACAGTTGAGAGAAAATAAGTATATTGTTTGCTGGGTGATATCATCTTTTTTTTTTGTTTTATATAGAGTTGAGATTTTGTTGCGCTTCATTGGGATGGTTACCCTTTATTTCCTGTCCTAAAGACACAGCAGGATGTGAATAGAAATCTCTTTGGCTCTATAGACCTCAATAGAAACACAAAGGCTACATGCTGCTTGCACTGGCAAAGTCACGGTATCAGTGAGAAACAAGTAAATTGGAGGATGATGAATAAACGAATAAAACTTGCTTCCATATAAACTGAAAAGTAACATTTAATATGTGGCCATAGATAAAGCACAGTCTAGTCTTTCTGTTTTGGACATCTCCGATCCTCCAGTGGATTGCATACAGCACAGGACTAGGTCAATAGGATGCATGTTACTACCACATACTGTATAACTGCTAGCAAATTCTATGGTTGAGCACCTTGGGTCTGTTTGTTGCAATTTTAAAGATCTCAATAGGTGTGCCTGAAAAACATCTGACAATTATAAATTTTCAGGCCTAAACAGCTACTCCTCCTCCTAATAACTAGCTTTTCGTTGACTAAAATAAAAACCCTCAAGCCTGAATACCCCTAAATACACCTAAAAATACTTTCAAAAGATCATAGAAAAAATGCTTCAAAAATCCCCTGTAAATGCTCCCATTCAAATGTGAATGCAGCCTAACATTGGACATTTTTCACTGCAGCAGATCAATTTCCCTTCGGTTCCTCTTCTGGTGACACATGTAACATTTTTAATTTCCAAGAGAAAGGGAGCCGCTCAGGTGTGGGAATCCTTCAAATCACCTCCTCCCAGCAGACAAAGGTGCAAGCAATGCTATTGACGAAAAAGTCTTCTGGACTGCAGCACTCAAAAATAAAAGCCTTTATTTTAAAATAAGGTATCCAAAATACACACTGTACAACGGTACACAGGTCAAAAAAAATTGGCTGACATGTTTCGCACTGTGCTAGTGCTTATTCATAGCTGAATAAGCACTAGCACAGTGCGAAACATGTCAGCCAAATTTTTTTGACCTGTGTACCGTTGTACAGTGTGTATTTTGGATACCTTATTTTAAAATAAAGGCTTTTATTTTTGAGTGCTGCAGTCCAGAAGACTTTTTCGTTCCTGTTTGCCATTTTTAATTTCCAACCACTATCTTTCCCGCTGACAATGGTTTGATAATACAGCACAAGGAGCAAAATGTGGTGCATACAGCAACCAGAGTAATCTTGTGCTGTTCTGTCCTTGTTTTGGCAGGACATATACTAAAATTGTATGTGTAGCAGGGTGTTCAATTAAAGGGTAGTGTCTGAGTGGTAATTAGGCTCAGACACATTGATTGTTAGGGTTAATGGACCATTTTTGTTAATGGGAGATAGTGTTGGTGCACAGTTCCCTGTGGCCTACGGGTGGCGCTGTCGCCATGGGCCAGGGTTGAACCACCAATCCAGGGCTGCACCTTTTGTGTCCCCTCTCGGCAGTAGTACCGCAGGGCGGGGAACCTGCTGTCTCTGTCGAGAGAGGGTATAAAAGGGGGCGGACATCTTCCATTGGGGTTCGTCCACGCCCAGGCACCTTCAGCCTGGGTGTGTGTGGTTCGTCCACACCCAGGCACCTTCGGCCTGGGCGTGAGGAGGGTCGTCTCCGGGTGCCTTAGGCCCGGAGGTGGAGTTCCTGTTCCATCCCAGACACCTTCAGTCTGGGGTGAGGTACTATTTTGAAGGCCAGGGGCCCAGCAACCTTCGGCTGGGGTCCGCTAGGGATCGAGGACTCCCAGGGTACTGCCTTGCGAGGGGACCCGTATCTGAGATGAGGAGGCCAGGGAGGTAACCCTTTCCGAAAACCCAGCGCAGAGTCGTGGTGACGGTGAGGGCCTCTGGTAACTCTCCGGAGGGATGGTTTTCTCCTTGACATGGGCCAAATACTTTAAGAAGGAAGTTCTTCAGGTCAGTGGCAGTGACCCTACTCGTTCAGGTCAGTGGCAGTGACCCTACTCGCTTCAAGTCAGTGGCAGGGACTTCATAGGGCAAGGCCCTTTTCACCAGGTCAGTGGCAGTGACCCTACGTATCAAGTCAGTGGCAGTGACTTTTTTCACCCGGTCTGTGGCAGAGACCAACCTCACGGTCTGTGGCAGAGATCGTGCGCCAAAACTGTTTGAGAAACCTAAACAGTCTAAAGAGTTAAGCTACGTTTGTGCTTGGACCTCCTCCACACCTAAGCTGTCCTGTATCTTCGCTCCAACCTGTCTGCTCTCAAAGAGGCTGTTTATTATCCTGTGTGAAATAAATATTGAGTTGGACTTTCAGCTGGTGTGGACATTCACATTCCTGGGGAAAACGAGGACTTGCATCTATCTAAAGTAGAGGTGAGATCATTCTTGGGAGGACTTTGACTCTGGCCGCAGACAAGGCCCAAAACTAACACCGTTCAACCTCTTTACTCAGGAGGGTACGGGCTTGTGGTGCGGTGTGCCTCTCTCTGCCTGCGAGGAGCCTAATTAAATGCAGTTTGGGGAGAGGTGGGTGCGCTACATATGATTCAGAGAAGATTAGCATGGCCTCTGTGCAAGGATGATATGCAAATTTGTGAAGCGTTCTATAGGTTTTAATGCTTTCACATATCCTTTATGGTTGTACCGGTACTACGATTTTTTTTTCCTATATTCACTTATTAAAAATGGTAACACATTGACATCTGAAAGTATTTATTACACTACATTCTTTCTTGAAAAAGTCAATAAAAACATATTCAACCTTAATTTTTTGCAGTTCTGACTTAAAGACAGTGTTGTTGGATTGGAGTTCTGATTTAAAGACAGTGTTGTCATATTATAGTTCTGACGTAAAGAGTGGTGTCAGATTGTAGTTCTGACTTAAAGACAGTGGTGTCCGAATGCTGTGGGTTACTGTACTTTGGGGGTTGTGCTGAAGGTTGCTCGGTGAAACAAAATAAATCTAAAGGGCCAGCTTACCTAAATCCCAGATCTGCTAGAAAACGTCAGGTAATAGCAGGCAGGACAAGGAGTAAACATTGAACTTCAGGCAACAGGCCTAACAAAAATAGAGAGGTAGGTGAGGAGAAAATAATTTTACTATCATTCAGGGGCAGAGCGTACACATCCACAAGCAGTATACTTGGGGAAAGGAGAAGGGCGTAGACCAAGACACCAACAAAAAAACAGCATAGCTGGAACAATAGAACAAGAGCACATACTTCTGTAGATGCAAAATACTAAATTTGAGTCTCTCAAGCAAAAGTGGAACATTTGGGAAAGGAGAACATGTCTCCGACACGTGTCACGTGACAAGGCTATTCAAACACTTTTTGGCATTTTTATTATGTGATCACGTGAGTGCATTTATGTTGTGTGGCTATGTCAGCCAAATAAAAGGTTTTATTGTGCTAGGCTGCACTTCCCTTGTTTATTTACTTGTTTCAGATTGTTTTTAAGCAAAAGTGGCAATTAAGCCGTGAGGTGGGCCAGCCCCTTAGATTTTTTTTGTTATACCTTGGGTTTTCCTTCTTCAGGTGGCAAAAGAGAACACTCTGGTTTCCTCATTGAGTTGTGACTCTCAATGAATGACAGATAAAAGTTTTTTTTTCTTGTTGTACGTGCTGGCAACTGAGACCCCTTAACTGGAACAGAAAGTGAGGGAAAATAAAGTTTTGTTATAGGTACACACACAGCATTAAAAAAAACCTGTCAGAATCCTGACCCCCCCCCCCAACTCTCTATAGAGCCATCAAACATGTTGGCTGAAATGCTACTTTAAGTTATATAAAATCCACAATATGTGATTTACACAGCTCTATGCCACACCAACATGCATTAAAATGATAAAGCCTAACTGTAACTATCTAAAAAAGAAAAAAAACATCAGGGACATAACTCAGTCAGTAGGACATGTCCACTGTGCTCATGCCTCTTCTGTTAGTAGAAATCCTCCTCCATCTATGCTCCCTCAGCTCCACCACTGTATTCTTCCATTGTGTTGGGGGTTAATACGACTATGCGGCTGTCACAGGCTCTGGTTAGGAGAGCCCAACTATGCCCATCAAGGGTAAGGGCCCTTTCACAAGGGTGTTCAGTCTAGATCTGTCTGCCAGTTTTTTAGATGGTTCCAGACTGAACCACAAAGTATGTTTATGGGCGGGCGGATGTAACTGGAATTATGGAAGCCATGCAAACGCATCTATGTATAGAAAGCAATCTCTAAATGAAGAGTGGGTGGATGATTGATAGGTCCTCCTCCTTCATTCATAAATCCTGTACCATTAAAACACGCTGTAGTACCACTTATATGAATGGAGGGCCTGGGCTAATAGGGCAGGCATTAGGTTCTATTGATGACATTCTCTAACAGCCCTTAATTGTATTATCTCCCACCTCACCAGAAAAAATGGTGTGGGGGGGCATGGACAGAGAAGAATTACTACTAACAAAGGAATCAGCACAAGGGACCCATCCTACTGGTTGTTGGTTATGTCCCTTCTGCTGATTTTTTTTTAGCTACTCTTTAACAAAATAGTCTTGCCTTTTTGAGAAATTGAAACTGATGTATTTGCATTATTGCAATTTCTGATTGATGCAATGTACAGGTTGAACAAACAAGGTCTGGCTAAGCATGTTATGTCATTTCTAAATCTGCACTATTGGACTATCAGTTTGGCTACTATGGACACCATTTTAAATTTTAAATGAAAAAAATGTAATTAATAATAAAAAGACCCATATACAGAAATAAAATCATATAAACTTACCCTGAAAAAGAAACACACATTGAGTGTATATAATGAAATTACTAATATTACCAGATCATGATACCACACTAAGCTTGCTGCTTTGCCACCTGTCATGTTATTGATCAATGCACTGGCATAATATTCTCTTGTGGCTATCAACAAGGAGTTTAGCTCATTGTTAGCATAGGAATGTGGACAGAAAGCCCATAGATGTCAAATAGGTAGCCAAATGTTTTCTATGTTTCAGGCCAATGGTCTAATATTCAGAGCTGGCAAATGTATGCCAAAAAATACTATTGCTTTACTAACACAAACACGAAGAAAAAAAAAAAATCAGTATTACTATAGCAAACCCATAAGACCTAATAAATAGGAACATTCAGACAAGAGTCATGTTAAAAGAGAAGAATGTTTAAAATGTATGGACAAATGCAATAGATGTCAGTTTGATATCCAAGTCACATAGCGATATACAGTACATATTTTATACATGAATTCCATTTAACTGTCATCATGGTGTATACTTTCAGGATTGCAAAATAAATAAAAAATACATATACAGAAATAGCCACATGAAAGAAAAATCGACCCAGAAGTAGAAAACTAAATTCAGTGTATATAATGGAATTACTAATATTACCAGCTCATGTTAACACTAAGCCTGCTGCATTGCCACCTGTCATGTTATTGATCAATGCACTGGCATATAATATTCTCTTGTGGCTATCAGCAAGGAGTTTAGCTCCTTGTTAGCATGGGAATGCGAGCAGAAAGCCCATAGATGCCAAATAGGTAGCCAAATGTTTTCTATGTTTCGGGCCAATAGCTTAACATGCAGAGCTGACAAATGTATGCCAAATAATACAATTGCTTTTCTAATAATAATAAAAAAAAAACAAACAATGCTGCTATAGCAAACCTGTAGGAACATTCAGACATGTGTCTTGTTATTAGTGAAGAACTGTTAAAATGTATGAACAAAAACGAATTATGTCAGTTTGAATCCCATGTCACATAGGGATATACAGCACATACTTTATACATGGATTCCAGTGAAAACAGATAGGCATGATTAACTGAACTAAGACACCATGTAAAACTTTACAATATATACAGTATGTTATGTGTCCAAAAAAAAAAGATACAATTAAGAAGTATAAAAATTTCTCATGAGAACTTTTTGCGATTGCTAGTGGTAAGCTTATTCATAATTAAATCAGTCACAGACATGAGATCAGCCCAACAACCTGAATTGGGAGGGGATTACTTTATCCCTCAGCACATGTTCTACGTATACTATATGCTCAAGTTTTGCCACAAAATAGAAGCTATTGAGGTCATAATCAAAAATAAGAGCAGAGACAAAGGTTTGGATGGCATTCTGGGACCGTTGGACAGTAATACCTCATTTCCAGTTAGTAATTTTCATAGTGAATAAGCTGCTGCAAACATTTAAAGATCAAGTTCAGGCAACACATAAAATAAATCATTTATGATCAATGGCCTGCTAATGTTAATCAGGGAACACGGCAACTGTACTTTTGTCATAAATCTACTTAATGCACCTTTAAAATAATCTCAATAGCCATGAAGTACCTACCGGCTCTGCAGAAACCACTGCTGCTGGTCATGTGATCAATTTCTTTGGCATTCAGTCAAGGGACCTCTGCCAAATGGAAAGATCAGAGTTTAAGTTAGCGAATCATTGGTAGAGAATAGAGATGAGCCGAACACCCCCCTGTTCGGTTTGCACCAGAACCTGCGAACACTCAGAATGTTCGCGTGAACTTTAGAACCCTATTAAATACAATGGACTTGAACGTTCGAAATCAAAAGTGCTAATTATAAAGGCTAATAGGCAAGTTATTGTCCTAAAAAGTGTTTGGGGACCCGGGTCCTGCCCCAGGGGACATGTATCAATGGGAAAAAAAAGTTTTAAAAACTGCAGTTTTTTCAGGAGCAGTGATTTTAATAATGATTAAAGTGAAACAATAAATGTGAAATATTCCATTAAATTTCGTACCTGGGGTGTGTATAATATGCATGTAAAGTCGCGCTTGTTTCCCGTGCTTAGAACTGTCCCTGCACAAAGTGTAATTTCTGAAGGGAAAAAAAGTCATTTAAAACTCACTCGCGGCTATAATGAATTGTCGGCTCCCGGCAATACATAGAAAAGTCATTGATAAAAAAAAAAGTGTGGGGGTCCCCCCAAATTCAATTACCAGGCCCTTCAGGTCTGGTATGGATATTAAGGGGAACCCTGCCCCAAATAATAAAAAAAAATGCGTGGAGTTCCTCCAAATATCCATACCAGGCCCTTCAGGTCTGGTATGGATTTTAAAGGGAGCTCCACCCCAAATAAGTAAAAAATGGCGTGGAGTTCCCCCCAAAATCCATACCAGACCCTTTATCCGAGCACGCAACCTGGCCGGCTGTAGGAAAAGAGGGGGGACAAGAGAGCGCCCCCCCTCCTGAACCGTACCAGGCCCCATGCCCTCAACATGGGGAGGATGTCCCCATGTTGATGGGGACAAGGGCCTCATCCCCACAACCCTTGCCCGGTGGTTGTGGGGGTCTGCGGGCGGGGGCTTATCGGAATCTGGAAGACCCCTTTAACAAAGGGGACCCCCAGATCCCGCCCCACATGTGAATTGGTAAGGGGTAGATTGTATCCCTACCATTTCACGAAGAAAGTGTAAAAAAAAATGTAAAAAAAACACAGACACCTTGGAAAAGCCCTTTATTAAAAATAAAAAAAAACATTCCAGCGATGAAATCCAGTGTCCCGCGGCGATCCGATGTCCAGCGCGGTCCACACGAAACGTCATTGGCTGAGCCTGAGCGGACCTGATGGGGAACTTCCTTGGCAGTGTATTAAATGAATAGACCCGCCCCTTCTAAAGTTCCCCATCAGGTCCGCTCAGCCAATGACGTAGGTGTAAGGCTAAGCAGACCAGATGCGGAACGTGAGAAGGGGCGGGTCTATTCATTTATTACACTGTGGAGGAAGTTCCCCATCAGGTCCGCCCCCTCGTATGTCAGACTCCGCCTACGTCATTGGCTGAGCGGACCTGATGGGGAACTGCCTCCGCAGTGTAATAAATGAATAGACCCGCCCCTTCTCACGTTCCGCATCTGGTCCGCTTAGCCTTACACCTACGTCATTGTCATTGTCATAATATAGCATATACAAATGCGACACAAGTCATATTGTAATTGAATGTTATTAAAATTACCTTTTCTTTTCAATCTGCAGCCCTGTAATTTTCTGTAAAATGCAATATGGCTACCTGGAGGTGTTATGTACACAGAATGTGTACAGGACACCCCCAAGAAACATTTTCTGCTTGTGTGATTGGCTCACTGATTTTCCCAGAAGTCTACACTAAGATACAAGTCAGATATCAGGCATCCCCTGCAACAAAAATGAAATTTTTGCTGAAATACATCCTATGCATTAAAGGGGTTGTAAAGGTACATGTTTTTTCACCTTAATGCATCCTATGCATTAAGGTGAAAAAACATTCGACAATGCCGAGCCCCCGTTTTACTTACCTGGCCCCTCGAAAGTCCCGCGCTCGCTCCCGTCATCCTCCGAGTTCCTGAGCCCGGCCGTTGATTGGCTACACTGGATGGATTGAAAGCAGCGCAGCCATTGGCTGGCGCTGCTGTCAATCACATCCAATGACGCGGCACGCTGGGGGCCGGGGCCGAGGCTATGGCCGCCGCTGTATCATGGGAGCACGCCCGCAGTAACTCCACACCATGCGAGCTCGCTCGCCTTATGGTGTGGAGTCCTTGCAGGGAGGAGCTGAAACAGCCGCTGAGGGACCCCAGAAGACCAGGATCGGGGCCACTGTGCAAAACGAGCTGCACAGTTGAGGTAAGTGTAACGGCACCCCAAGTATGAAAGGGGTTAACACCGTTAGGATATTCCCTTTCCAGCCACCAGACACTCCAAACAGCCGAATAAGACCCCATACAAATGATTCTACCCCCAGATACGAGACAACACTCTGTATTCAAGTTCCAAAACAGGGAATGACTTTATTTTCAAAACACATGGTAACACATTTCTCTTCAAAACCCTCCCCTCCCATCCTTTGGGGAACAGGGCGGGTTAAACTGTCCAATGACAATGGTGATACAGGTCAGGTGTGTTCAAACTTCTCCTTTGATAAACAGTCTTAGGCAGGAGGGTTGATTCCCCCCCCCTCCTCCTCACAGAAGACACTTCCACATCCCATAATATGGAGCCAGACGGTTTACCAAGCTCCAATCCACATCATCACAATGAAAGGGCCTGTAGCATAGGTGAGGCTCATTAGCATTACACAAGGAGACAGGAGACATATCAGCCTCTCTTAATTTAACATGTTGAGTTCATAAAACAGTAGATAGTTATTTGCAGATATCCTGGGGAATATGGTGGATAAATATTACAGACCCATTTTAAGCAATCCAAGCCATATTCTCAATGTCCATTGTTTCCTGGCTCACCCTGTGTCCAAAGTGACCCCCGTGTCACAGTAAGTATAACATGTTTGTTGTTTTTAAAAAAAAGCGGGAACCTTTAGTGTTTCTTTAAGGTGAAAAAACACCTCGCTGTCACGGGCCCCCCCGTTTTACTTACCTGAGCCCGTTCACCTGCTGTGCGCGTCCCCTGGCGTCCTGTTCTTCACGGAGTCTGGCCGTTGATTGGATAGATTGATAGCAGCACAGCCATTGGCTCCCGCTGCTGTCAATCACATCCAATGACGCGGCCGTCGGGGGGCGGGACCGAGTCATACACTCTGTGTCTATGGACGCAGCGTGTATGACAGGAAGCGTGCCCGCAAGGTAGCCCCCTCGGGAGAGAGCTACCCAGAGGGGGTTAGCTTTAGTGGGGAGGAGCCGAGACAGCCGCCGTGGGAACCAAGAACAGGAGGATCGGGGCCACTCTGTGCAAAATGAACTGCACAGTGGAGGTAAGTATGATATGTTTGTTATTTAAAAAAAAAAAATCAAACCCATACAACCCCTTTAACCTCTTATATTAAACCTGTTTGACTAAATTCTACACAATGCGAGTCTTTCCATTTTTTTCTTGATTACAATGGATGCTTCTGAGTGACTACTAGGAGAGTGTTTTCCCTGAAGGTCTGATGTTTCCTGCGGTGTATGGATTATACACAAAGTCTGTTTGGCCATCCATCATAGGTGGTTAAGTTTCTGGCAAGGTGTACTTGTTTACCAGAGCACGTTTTGTGGTGGAGGCTTTTTTACACTTCGCTTGTTGGAAAATAATCTGTTCTTGATCATTCACTGCTCACCTGTTTGGAGTTTTCTATTAAGATTTTATCTGTATGGACTCAGATTATTATACTTTTTTGGTGGACGTTTTATTTTTTCCTGATCGGTCAGTCCTTTATATGATATTTATGTGATTACGGTATATGAATTTATTTACAATTAGTTTTTTAAGCGCTGCACTTCTTTATGAATAATATGTACATAGATCACCCAGAGGTGAAAGTTTGTGTTTTCAACAAAAACTCTTTAAAGTGTAACTTCACTCTCTCAATCAACATTGACAATTTTTAAACTGTATGCTGCTAGCATTAGTAAACAAGTTTACTTGTTTTAAACTTTTTTTATTTACATTTGTAGCGATCTCACCCCCTTTACCCTGCTTTTGGCTCCTCGCAGGAAGAGAGGGCACACCACACTATATGCCCGTACCCTCCTGTGTGAAGAGGTTGAGCGGTGTTATGAAACAGGTCTCTGCAGCGAGGTTCTCCAGAGAATGGTTCCCATCTCTATGCTCAATAAAGACAAGTCTCTATTTCCCCCAATAACTCCAAGGTCCACACCAGCTGTAACTCCAACATAGTTTATTTCTCTTACAGCACAGTCTCTAGACAGAAAGGTTGGAGGGAGAAACAGGACAGCATAAGGTGTGGGAGAGGTCCAGGCACAAACAAAATACACTTCACTGCTTGGCTTCTCAAGCAGACTCAGCCCATTTGGATAGTCTCCCTAGAGAGGGGACTAGCAGCCAGAATGGCACTCTAACTAGATATACAGTCTCTGCACAAACGGATGAACTTGGTCTCTGCCACAGACCTGGTTTAAGGAGAAGACATCCCTCCAGAGAGTTACCGGGCCCCTTCCTTCACCGTGACTTCTCACCAGTCCCTCGGAACGGTCTTTCCCCAGGCCTCCTCGTCTAAGATGCGGGTCCCCTCGCAAGGCAGCACACTGAGATTCCTCGATCCTTCGTAGGCCCCAGCCAAAGGCGCTGGGCCCAAAGCTTTCCTGTTGCAGCCCCAGGGGTAAAGGTGCCTAGGACTGATTCACCGACCACCACCCCTGGGCTAAAGGTGCCCAGGGCGGACAGAGCGCCCACTCCTTTTCCGGGAGTAGGACCCCCGGGAAGCGAACTGGAACCCCAATCCTGGGGTGGAAAACGAACCCACGACCACCCCTACAGGCAGCGTCTGCCCCTTTTATATCCTCTCCCGGCATGCACCGCATGCTAACCACTCCCACCGTATGGTCGCCAAGAGGGGACACACAAGGCACAGCACTGTACCAGCGGTTCAACCCTGGCCCACCATGGCAGCGCCACCCGCAGGCCACAGGGAACTGTACACTGATACTCCACCTGCGGACAAAATGGTGGATAAGTCCTAACAATCAAGGTGTTTGAGCATAAATACCACTCAAACACTACCCCTAAATTTAGGACCCCGCTACACAATTATTCAGTTACTTCCTGGTTTCCAGGCCTAGGTGAATGATGTCACACATCCCAGGAGTTTTCAGCGAAGTAGAGGGGGTTTCCTCAGCCAAGCACACCCTTCTGCCCACGTGCCTGAGCTAATGGCAGATTGATTCCAAGTAAATGCTGCATGAATCATCTGCACCTAATCAAGATGGCTGCAGCTTGAAATGCTAGGGGGGGGGGGGGTTGGGTTAGTTTAAACTGAATCCCGAATAAAATAAAAAAAACATGGAGACATAGGTGGATAGGGGAGTTTGCCTTGAATATTAAAATTGCATTTACAGTTCTTGATGTTCAGATGCAGTTTTATTCCACTTCAAGAAAATAAATAATAGCTGATCTCACTGATAATGGGTTTGAGTTACTAAAGGTTTATGCATGTTCAGTTTCAAAAAAAAATTCACTTTGAAAAGTCAATCTTCACTTATTTTAGTAAATTAGATAAAAAGTGAAAAATTATTTTTGCTTATACTTTCACCTCATTCTTTAAGCTAAGTGAATTTTCTCTTTGCAGAGTGATGTTTTACTTAGTTGGCTTAGCTTAGTGAATGTTGCGTTGACTTGAATCAACCAGTAATGTGTGAACAAAAATCCTGTTATTTTAAAGCTTTTCTAAAGCCAAATTTAAAAAAATAAAATATTAACCACTTGCCAACCGCCTGCCGTCATTTAACGGTGGTATGGCACTCCTGCGCGAATCGCCATTAGGCGGGTGCTTTAACCACTTACGGACCGCCCGCCGCAGGAATACATCGGCTGTTTGAAGAGGAATACCGTTGTTATGGTAGCAGCTAGCTACCATAACCCCAGGCATCCTCTTCTTCAGCGGGCGGTCCCCTACAAGATAAAAGTGGTCTCTGCGGGGGATACGGCGCAAGATCACTTTTATCGGCGGCGGGAGAGGGCCCCCCTGTCACTCTCCGATGCCCTCCGCTGCTTACCGGAGCTGTCAGCAGAGGCGATCCGGTCCTGTCCCTGCCTGTGTATGGAAATGAGTGAGGTGAAAATGGCCCCCACCCATCTCCATATCACTGCAGGGCAGAAGCGACGTCAAAACATCACTTCCGCCCATAGCTCTTAAAGGGACATATTTTTTTTTCTTTTTAGCATGACATAATTTTTTTTTAATTATTTTTGCTTTTTAGTCTAAATATGAGATCTGAGGTCTTTTTGACCCCGGAACTCATATTTAAGAGGACCTGTCATGCTTTTTTCTATTACAAGGGATGTTAACATTCCTTGTAATAGGAATAAAAGTGACCCAAAATATATATATTTTTTTTTTAAAAAGTGTCAAAATAAAGAAAATAATGTAAAATAAATAAGAAAAAAACAAGATTTTTTTTAAAGCGCCCCGCAGAAGCGAACGCATACGTGAGCAGCGCTCGCATATGAAAACGGTGTTCAAACCAGGCATGTGAGGTATCGCCGCGATCATTAGAGCAAGAGAAATAATTCTAGCACTAGATTTCCTCTGTAACTGAGAACATGCAACCTGTAGAATTTTTTTAACATTTCCTATGGAGATTTTTAAGGGTAAAAGTTTGTCGCCATTTCACAAGCGGGCGCAACTTTGAAGCGTGACATGTTGGGTATCAATTTACTGGGCGTAACATTATTTTTTACATTACAAAAAAAAATTGGGCTTACTTTACTGTTTTATTTTTTAATTCAAAAAAGTGATTTTTCCCCCAAAAAAGTGTGCTTGTAAGACCGCTGCACAAGTACGGTGTGACAAAAAGTATTGCAACGACTGCCATTTTATTCCCTGGGGTGTTAGAACCCCCAAACACTATATATTTTTTCCTAAGTAATTTTTTAGCAAAAAAAAACTGTCTTTACCTTGTAAACACCAAATCTCAGAAAGAGGCTTGGTTCTTAAGTGGTTAAGGCGTATAGGGAGCGCGCGTGAGCGCCCGCTGCGTGATGTAGGAGCCAATGCACATGGCTGGCGGCCGCGATGGCCACTGGCTACCCGCGATTGCTCCTGAGAAGGACAGAACGGAGATCTGTCAATGTGAACAGACAGATCTCCATTCTGTCAGGGGAGTAGAGAGTAGACTAGACTCCTCCCCCATCCCCCCACAGTTCAGTTAGAAACACACTGAGGGAACACACTTAACTCCTTGATCGCCCCCTAGTGTTAACCCCTTCCCTGCCAATTACATTTATACAGTAATCAGTGGCTATTTTTACAGCTTCACTGTAGATGGGGGACAGCGACTGCCCCATGTTATTGTCCATGGGTGACATCATCGCCCCAGGCTCTGCAGCCATTGTCACTTCTCTCTCCTGTACACTGAAGCTGCCGATAGAGAGATCATGTGACCCGGCCGGAGTGACTTAAGAATAGGTAACTATACATAACTTTCCTTTTACAGGGTAGATAGAATAGGCTTAGAATGGGAGTGGGAGAAGATTTAAACTTAGTTAAATTTTTACTGGAATGACACCATAATGCAGGAAATGCATTAACCAGTTGCCGACCACCCTACAGCACTTTTACTGCTATAGGGGCGACCGCACTGCGCAGGATCACGTGTGTATAGCGTCAGGTACCCCCATATATTACCTAATAAAGGTTTAACCCCCTTGATCGCCCCCCAGGTAACCCTTTCACCCCCTATCACCACTGTCGCTAAGCGATCGTTTTTCTGATCGCTGTCTTATTGTCGGTGATGCCGATAGGTAGCCAGTTATTTTTTTAGGTTCGCCGCAGGTTTTTATAGCGTCAGGTACCCCCATATATTACCTAATAAAGGTTTAACCCCTTGATCGCCCCCCCCAGGTAACCCTTTCACCCCCTTTTGCCAGTGTCACTAAGCGATCGTTTTTCTGATCGCTGTATTACTTATGCTGGTGCCAATAGCCAGTTATTTTTCTTAGGTTCGCCGCAGGATTTTATAGCGTCAGGTACCCCCATATATTATCTAATAAAGGTTTTAACCCCCTAATTGCCCCTAGTTAACCCTGCGTCACACCCCAGGCAGCGTCAGGTATGTGCCAGTAACGCTAACACCCACGCGTGAAGCATACACCCCCCTTGGTGGTATAGTATCTGAACAGATCAATATCTGATCTGATCAGAGCTATACTAGCGTCCCCAGCAGTTTAGGGTTCCCAAAAACGCAGTGTTAGCGGGATCAGCCCAGATACCTGCTAGCACCTGCGTTTTGCCCCTCTGTCCAGCCCAGGCCACCCAAGTGCAGTATCAATCGATCACTGTCACTTACAAAACACAACACACATAACTGCAGCGTTCGCAGAGACAGGCCTGATCCCTGCGACTCCAGTGCTGTGGGAGGTGATTTTACCACCACAGTTAAAAAAAAAAAAGCATATATGCCGAAGCATTGGGGCAGCAGGGGCGGAGGAGCGGAGGAGCGATTTTGCTCCTAATGCTGCATACATACGGTCGAAATTCCGACGGAGGCTTGCCCGTGGAAAAGTCCGACCATGTGTGTGCGGCATAATTTTTGCGGGAGGATGCCCCAATGCTTCGGCATATATAAATGGTGCATGTATGCCCATCATTAGAAGTGGGTGGATAAATGGTGGTATTCTAATGGTGGGCATACCCACCGATTAATCTATTTTTTTCGTTCAGCCAACAGGCTGCATGAAAAAAAGATTACAATACATGTCCAACAAGGACCAGCAACGTACTGGTATGTTGCTGGACTTTGAATGGTTATACCAGATTGATGCCTGCGGGTTTAGGCATCATCTTGGTATCATTCTTTTCAGCCAGCGGCCGGCTTTCATGTAAAAGCAATCCTAGCGGCTAATTAGCCTCTGGACTGCTTTTACAAGCAGTGGGAGGGAATGTCCCCCCCCGGATATAAAAAGCGCCATTGGGAAAGCATTTTATCACACCGATCTTGGTGTGGTCAGATGCATTGAGGGCAGAGGAAAGATCTAGCGTCTAATAGACCCCAGTTTTTTAAAAAAAAGAGTACCTGTCACTACCTATTGCTATCATAGGGGATATTTACATTCCCTGAGATAACCATAAAAATGATTAAAAAAAACAGTTTAAAAATAAAATAAAGCAAAATTAATAATAATAAAAAAAAAAAAAGCAGCCCTGCCCTGCTCTTGCGCAATGGCGAATGTAGGCGCCAGTCTGGCGTCATATGTAAACAGCAATTGCACCATGCATGTGAGGTATCACCGCGAAGGTCAGATCGAGGGAAGTCATTTTAGCAGTAGACCTCCTCTGTAAATCCAACGTGGTAACCTGTAAAGGCTTTTAAAGGCTTTTAAAAATGTATGTAGTTTATCGCCAATGCGCGTTTGTGCGAAATTTTAAAGCATGTTGTGTTTGGTACCTATGTACTCGGCCTAAGATCATCTTTTTTATCTCATCAAACATTTGGGCAATATAGTGTGTTTTAGTGCATTAAAATTAAAAAAAGTGTATTTTTTTCCCCAAAAAATGCGTTTGAAAAATCGCTGCGCAAATACTGTGTGGAAAAAAGAATGCAACACCCACCATTTTAATCTGTAGGGCCTTTGCTTTAAAAAAATATATAATGTTTGGGAGTTCAACATAATTTTCTTGCAAAAAAAAAAATGTTTTCATGTAAACAAAGTGTCAGAAAGGGCTTTGTCTTCAAGTGTTTAGAAGAGTAGATGTAAGCTTCCTAATGTTGTGTATAAAATGCCAGAACAGTAGTGATGAGCCGAACACCCCCGGGTTCGGTTCGCACCAAAACCCGCGAACGGACCGAAAGTTCGCATGAACATTAGAACCCTATTAAATACAATGGATGCAAACGTTCGGATTCTAAAGTGCTAATTATAACGACTATTATCCATGTTATTGTCCTAAACAGAGTTTGGGAACCCGGGTTCTGCACCAGGGGACATGTATCAATGCAAAAAGAAGTTTTAAAAACGGACGTTTTCCGGGAGCAGTCATTTTAATGATGCATAAAGTGAAAAAAAAAGTCAAATATTCCTTTAAATATTGTACCTGGGGGGTGTCTAAAGTATGCCTGTGAAGTGCCACGTGTTTCCCGTGTTTAGAACTGTCCCTGCACAAAATTACATTTCTAAAGGAAAAAAAAGCCATTTAAAACTGCTTGCGGCTTTAATGTAATGTCTGGTCCCGGTAATATGGATGAAAATCTTTAAGAAAAATGGCATAGCTACCCCAGCCCATTACCAGCCCCTTTGGGTCTTGTATGGATATTAAGGGGAACCCCGCACACAAAATAAAAAAGGCCCCTATATACTCTGAACAGCCGTATACAGGCGGTGCATACAAGACAGGGACTGTAGGTTTGTTCTTATGTTGAATCTGTTTGTAATTTTGAACAGCTACATTGTTTAAGTGTAGCTCCAGCCCAAATACCTTTTTTTTAAGCTTTTTGGAAAACATAGGGAAGGGTTATCACCCCTGTAACATTTGTTTTGCTGTCTGTGCCCCTGTTCAGAACATTTCACCTCACTTTGCGTCCCAATGACAACTGATTTTGAAATGTGGTGTTTTTATTGAAACAAGGATTGGTGATAAAGCATCAGTAGAGAGGAGACACCTTTCTCCCATATTTAATTCTTACAGGAGAGAATTTTCCTTCCAAGGGGTAGATTTCCTCTCACTTCCTGTTGTCTTCTTCCGTTTGCAAGTAGTTGTCGTTTGTAAGTTGGATGTTTGAAAGTAGGGACCTGCCGTATATACTCTGCAGAAATTGGCCCCTTAGGTGTTGGTGTTGGCACAACACTGTAAGCACTCAGTTACTCTTGGTGGGTGCTGGAACGCCCTGCTGTCAACTATTATATCAGGAATTGTAATAACATATAATTGTTGAACAGTGGTAGTAAAAATTGGGCCTTTGATGGTGGTGCTGGTGCCACAACACTGTAAGGCCTGACAGTTACTCTTGGTGGGCGCAGCAATGGGCCCTGCTGTGAATTATTAGATAAATAATTATAATTGCATGCCCCTGTTGAACAGGGGCTGAAAAATTGGGCCTTAGGCACTGGTGGCACAACACTGCAACCCCTCACAGATACTGTACTTGGAGCACAGCAATGAGGCCTGTTGCAAAGTATTGCATCAAAAATTGTAATTACATGCCCCTGTTAAACAGGGGCTGAAAAATTGGGCCTTAGCCACTGGTGGCGGCACCCATAAACCAAAATGATCTTCCAAGCTATCATCATTAATCGGATCATTGAGGAGGAGGAGGAGGATAGCTAGTCAACATAACAGCACAGGAACTCAGCATCAGCATCAGTCTTGAAGGGATGTGACATTTTAAAATCAATTAGTCTGTTATATCAGCATCAGGTGTGTGGTAGCTGGTGGTGATCCAAGACTGGTTCATCTTGATGAAAGTCAGTCGATCAACCGAGTCGGTGGACAGGCGCACCCTGTGATCCGTGACAAATCCTCCAGCAGCACTGAATGTGCGTTCTGAAAGAACGCTGGATGCAGGACAGGCCAGTAGCTCAATTGCATACTGTGCAAGCTCTGGCCAGTGATCCATCCTCAAGACCCAGTAAGCCAGAGGATTTTCGGTGGGGAAGGTGTCCAAGTCTGACCTTGCCCCTAGGTATTCCTGCACCATGTATATCAGACGCTGGCGATGGTTGCTGGAAACGATCATACTTTGGGGCTGCGGACTAAAGAATTGTCTGACCGCATCGGTCAGACGGCCACCTTCCCCACCGCTCCTTCTTTGACTGCCCGAGGCCTCAGCAACTCGTTGTCCAGGACCAGGAGTTTGTAACCTCCCAGTCTCTGGGAACGCGTTGCACAGACCTTTCTGCAAGGCCTCCCGGAGTTGTCTCATCCTCTGCTCCCTCTGCGACGGTAACATAAGGTCCGCAACCTTACCCTTGTACCGTGGATCAAGGAGAGTGGCCAGCCAGTAATGGTCCCTCTCCTTGATCCGAAGAATACGAGGATCCTTCCGCAGACTTTGCAGGATCAGGGAGGCCATGCAGCGTAGGTTAGCTGAGGCATTCAGTCCGGAGTCCTCTGGGTCACTAAGGACGACATGATCCGCAGCCACCTCCTCCCAGCCACGTACAAGTCCACTGGTTTCTTGGGACTGTAAATCATCCCTAAAAGACTGCTGCTGATGATGCTGAGTGCCAGCCTCCACCTCCATGCTGACACAATCCTCCTCCTCCTCCTCCTCCTCCTCCTCCTCCTCCGCGATGGGTGGGACAGAAAGAACACTGTCAGGGTAAAGGGGGCCTTGAGAGGCAAGGAAGTCCTCCTCTTCCTGCCTCTGTTCTGCCTCAAGTGCCCTGTCCATTATTCCACGCAGCGTGTGCTCCAACAGGTGGACAAGAGGTACAGTGTCACTGATGCATGCACTGTCACTGCTCACCATCCTCGTGGCCTCCTCAAATGGTGCCAGGACAGTGCATGCATCCCTGATCATGCCCCACTGGCGTGGTGAAAAAAACCCGAGCTCCCCTGACCCTGTCCTGGTGCCGTAGTCGCACAGGTACTCATTGATGGCCCTCTGCTGCGTGTGCAGCCGCTGCAGCATGGCCAACGTTGAGTTCCACCTGGTGGGCATGTCACATATAAGGCGGTTCTTGGGCAGGTTCAACTCCTTTTGCAGCTCAGCCAGGCGAGCACTGGCATTATAAGATCTGCAGAAATGAACACAGACTTTCCTGGCCTGCCTCAGGACATCCTGTAAGCCCGGGTACCTGCCCAAGAACCGCTGCACCACCAGGTTAAGGACGTGAGCCATACAGGGCACATGGGTCAGTTGTCCCTGTCGGAGGGCGGAGAGGAGGTTGGTGCCATTGTCGCAAACCACCATTCCTGGCTTAAGCTGGCATGGCGTCAACCACCTCTCGGCCTGCCCCTGCAGAGCAGACAGGACCTCTGCCCCAGTGTGGCTCCTGTCCCCCAAACACACCAGCGCAAGCACGGCATGACATCTTTTTGCCTGCGTACTTGCGTAGCCCCTTGAACGCCTACGGAGCACCGCTGGTTCCGAGGACAAACCACAGGAAGAGGCCATGGAGGAAGAAGAAGAGGAGGGGGTGGAGGACAGAGGTGTGTCACAACCAGTAGTAGCATTTTGGAGGCGTGGCGGTGGAACAACCTCCAACACTACTGCACCTTGTCCTGCATCCTTCCAAGCTGCCAAAAGAGTGACCCAATGGGCCGTGAAAGAAAGGTAACGTCCCTGTCCATGCCTGCTGGACCATGAGTCAGCGGTAATATGCACCTGACCGCCCTGTCCAGCGAGGCCAAGACATTGCCTTCCACATGCCTGTAGAGAGCCGGAATCGCCTTCCGTGAGAAAAAGTGGCGTTTGGGAACCTGCCACTGAGGAACCGCACATTGCACAAACTCACGGAAGGGGGCCGAGTCTACCAACTGAAAAGGCAGCAGTTGAAGCGCTAGCAATTTAGCCAAGCTAGCATTCAACCGCTGGGCATGTGGATGGCTGGGAGTGAACTTCTTTCGACGGTCCAGCAGCTGGGGCAGGGAAATTTGCCTGCTAGAATCGGACGTCGGTGTACTGCTAGCAGAGTGCCCACAAGTACTTGGCTGTGACACACCTAATTCTACACCTTCATTCCTCTCAGAGCAGGTTTCAGAGAGGACTGAAGGTATAGTGGGGTTGGAGATCCCAGCTGATGCGGTGCAAGAAGAGGTCAGCTTTGTTCTTTGGTGTGGGTCTTTAAGGTAGGCTTGCCAACGAGCTGCATGGCAGGTCAACATATGTCTGATCAAGCATGTGGTGCCCAAGCGGCTGATGTTTTGGCCACGCGATATACGCTTGAGACATATGTTGCAAACAGCAGCTGTGCGATCTGATGCACTCGCCTCAAAAAAGGCCCACACCAAATAACTTTTTGAATGACGGGCAGAGGCAGCGCCCTGCACAGGCGGAGCTCTGCGGTGTGATTCCGTCAGTGTGCTGCCCATACGCTGGCCACCCAAGGGCATCCTGCCTCGTTGGAGATGTGCCTCCTCCTCATCCTCCTCCTCCTCCTCTCTCCTATTAGGCACCCACGTGGAGTCAGTGACCTCATCATCCCCTCCCTCCTCATCACTGGAGCCAATCTGGCAGTATGCTGCAGCTGCTGGAGCATGACTGCCAGATTGGTGTCCTTCTTGAGCATCCCCTCTCTCTGCTCTCACGCTACTGCCTTCCTCTATCTGGGTATCATCATCAGATCCTTCGAAACGCTGGGCATCCTCCTGGAGCATGTACCCAACACTGTGCTCAAACAGTTCGGGGGACTCCTCAGGAGGAGGACATGGTGGGTCTAGGGAAGGATTGACTAATGAAGATAATGATACCAGAGAAGAGGACGCTTTGGCAGCTGCTTTGCCAGTACCCTGAGCCTGGGTGAGAGAGGATGAGGAGGATGAGGTGGGCTTGGTCATCCACTCTACCAAGTCTTCGGCATGATGTGGCTCAACATGTCCAGCTGCCGAAAAGGACAAGCGTGTCCCATGGCCATGTGCTGATGACAATGCACCGCGTCCACGACCAGCACTGTTGCCCCCAGACACAGAGCCTGCTTGCCCTCTTTTTTTGCCTCCTGACTGTCTGCCTCTCCTTGTTTGCCTTCCAGACATTTTAATGGATGGTCTGCAGGGAGATGGGAAAAACAGCAATAAGGGCTACCTTCAGGTGTATACTGTGCAGGAGGCTTAGCAACAATGACACTGACACTGTCCCCTGCCTATCCTTCTCTGTCCCTAAACACAAGGATTTGCAATATGCTTCAGCAAGATTGGTTTAGCACAGAATAGCACACTGTCAGTTTCACTCACTGTCCTACTCTGTCCCTACAAACAAGATTTAGCACAGAATAGCACACTGACACTTTCCCTCACTGTACCTCTCAGTCCCTAAACGCAAGGATTTCAAATATGGTTCAGCAAGATTGGTTTAGAACAGAATAGCACACTGACACTTTCCCTCACTGTACCTCTCTGTCCCTACAAACAAGGTTTAGCACAGAATAACACACTGACACTCTCCCTACCTATCCTTATTTGTCCCTAAACACAAGGAATCCAGGATTAGTAAAGGAAAAAAAATGACACTGTCCCTGCCTATGCTTCTCTTTCCCTGCTCCGGAACACACTACACAAGGCCGCCGCGCTGGCGGCCTTTTATAGTGTGGGGCGTGTACTAAACACCCTCAGCAATAATTGGCCACAGGCATCCTGCCTGTGGCCAATCATTGCTCTCCTCGCTGCCGGCGCTGTGATTGGCCAAGCATGCGGGGTCACAGTGCATGCTTGGCCAATCACAGCGCCTGGATGACACTGCGATGGCGTAGTGCATTGTGGGCCGTTCGCGTCACTCGAATTTGGCGCGAACGGCCCAAATCGTTCGATCTTCGTCGAACGATCGAACAGCCGATGTTCGAGTCGAACGTATGTTCGACTCGAACACGAAGCTCATCCCTACAGAACAGTTCAAAACCCCCCCAAATGACCCCATTTTGGAAAGTAGACACCCCAAGCTATATACTGAGAGGCATGTCGAGTCCATGGAATATTTTATATGTTGACACAAGTTGCGGAAAAAAGACTATTTATTTATTTAATTTTTTTTGCACAAAGTTGTTACTAAATGATATATTGCTCAAACATGTCATGGGCATATGTGGAATTACACCCCAAAATACATTCTGTTGCTTCTCCTGAGTACGGGAATACCACATGTGTGAGACTTTTTGGGAGCCTAGCCGCGTACGGGACCCCAAAATCCAAGCACCGCCTTCAGGCTTTCTAAGGGTGTAAATTTTTGATTTCACTTCTCACTGCCTATCACAGTTTCGGAGGCCATGGAATGCCCAGATTGCACAAAACCCCCCCAAATGACCTCATTTTGGAAAGTAGACACCCCAAGCTATTTGCTGAGAGTTATGGTGAGTATTTTGCAGATCTCGCTTTTTGTCACAAAGTTTTGAAAATTGAAAAAAAAAAATAAAAATAAAAAATTATTTTCTTTCTTCATTTTCAAAAACAAATGAGCGCTGTAAAATACTCAACATGCCTCTCGGCAAATAGCTTGGGGTGTCTACTTTCCAAAATGGGGTCATTTGGGGGGGTTTTGTGCTATTTTGGCATTTTATGGCCTTCGAAACTGTGATAGGTAGTGAGGAGTGAAATCAAAAATTTGTGCCCTTAGAAATCCTGAAGGCGGTGCTTGGTTTTCGGGGCCCCGTACGCGGCTAGGCTCTCAAAAAGTCCCACACATGTGGTATCCCCGTACTCAGGAGAAGCAGCAAAATGTATTTTGGGGTGCAATTCCACATATAACCATGGCATGTGTGAGCAATATATCATTTAGTGACAACTTTTTGTAATGTTTTTATTTTTTTTGTCATTATTCAATCACTTGAGACAAAAAATTTCCTTGGGATGTCTACATTCCAAAATGGGGTCATTTGGGGGGGTTTTGTACTGCCCTGCCATTTTAGCACCTCAAGAAATGAGATAGGCAGTCATAAATTAAAAGCTGTGTAAATTCCAGAAAATGTACCCTAGTTTGTAGACGCTATAACTTTTGCGCAAACCAATAAATATACGCTTATTGACATTTTTTTTTACTAAAGACATGTGGCTGAACACATTTTGGCCTAAATGTATGACTAAAATTGAGTTTATTCGATTTTTCTTATAACAAAAAGTAGAAAATATCATTTCTTTTCAAAATTTTCAGTCTTTTTCCGTTTATATCGCAAAAAATAAAAATCGCAGAGGCAATCAAATACCATTAAAAGAAAGCTATATTTGTGGGAAGAAAAGGACGCAAATTTCGTGTGGGTACAACATTGCATGTCCGCACAATTTACAGTTAAAGCAGCGCAGTGCAAAATTCTGAAAACACCTCTGGTCCTTTAGCTACAAAATGGTCCGGGGCTTAAGTGGTTAAGAGGCTCCTCTGTCCTCCACTCATTACCTGTATTAATGGCACCTGTTTGACCTTGTTATCAGTATAAAAGACACCTGTCCACAACCTCAAACTGTCACACTCCATAATGGTAAAGACCAAAGAGCTGTCGAAGGACACCAGAAACAAAATTGTAAACCTGCACCAGGCTGGGAAGACTGAATCTGCAATAGGCAAGCAGCTTGATGTGAACTGTGGGAGCAATAATTAGAAAATGGAAGACATGCAAGACCACTGATAATCTCCCTCGATCTGGGGCTCCACACAAGATCTCACCCCGTGGGGTCAAAATGATCACAAGAACGGTGAGCAAAAATCCCAGAACCACACGGGGGACCTAGTGAATGACCTGCAGAGAGCTAGGACGAACCTATCAAATGCTACCATCAGTATCACACTACTCCGCCAGGGACTCAGATTCTGCAGTGCCAGAGATGTGTCCCCCTGCTTAAGCCAGTACATGTCCGGGCCCGTCTGAGGTTTGCTAGAGAGCATTTATATGATCCAGAAGAGGATTGGGAGAATGTCATATGGTCAGATGAAACCAAAGCAGAACTTTTCGGTAGAAACGTTTGGAGGAGAGAGAATGCTAAGTTGCAACCAAAGAACACCATACCTACTGTGAAGCATGGGGGTGGCAACATCATGCTTTAGGGCTGTTTCTCTGCAAAGGGAACAGGACGACTGATCCGAGTACATGAAAGAATGAATGGGGCCATGTATCGTGATATTTTGAGTGCAAACCTCCTCCCATCAGCAAGGGCATTGAAGATGAAACGTGGCTGGGTCTTTCAGCATGACAATGATCCCAAACACACCTCCCGGGCAACGAAGGAGAGGCTTCGTAAGAAGCATTTCAAGGTCCTGGAGTGGCCTAGCCAGTCTCCAGATCTCAACCCCATAGAAAACCTTTGGAGGGAGTTGAAAGTCCGTGTTGCCCAGCGACAGCCCCAAAACATCACTGCTCTAGAGGAGATCTGCATGGAGGAATGGGCCAACATACCAGAAACAGTGTGTGACAACCTTGTGAAAACTTACAGAAAACGTTTGACCTCTGTCATTGCCAACAAAGGATATATAAGAAAGTATTGAGATGAACTTTTGATATTTACCAAATACTTATTTTCCACCATAATTTGCAAATAAATTCTTTCCAAATCAGACATGTGATTGTCTGGATTTGTTTCCACATTTTGTCTCTCATAGTTGAGGTATACCTCTGATGACAATTACAGACCTCTCTCATCTTTTTAAGTGGGAGAACTTGCACAATTGGTGGCTGACTTAATACTTTTTTGCCCCACTGTATGTGTGATCTGCACATCCTGGTATTGGGCGCAAGTGCGCACCGCCGGTGGCTCACTCCCACTGTGTAGAATCCAGTGGACCCAATGTCTGCCAGCACCCGCAGATCATTCTGTACACAGGCAGAACACTGCTCTGCCTATGTAAATAAGGCAGAAAGGAAGGCATTGATCCTGTGTTCCTGCAAAACAGGGACAAGGATCTATGCCTTCCTCTAGTCAAAGCACCTCCCCCACAGTAGTAAATCACTAGCTAAGCACACAGTTAACCCTTTGATCACCCCTGATGATCACCCCTGTAATAATGTCACTGGTCCTCAAAAAATGTCAAAAGTGTCAGTTAAGCCCTGTACACACAATCGGATTTCCGATGGAATAAAATCCGATGGATTTTTCCATCGGATTTCCGATGAAGCTGACTTCCATCTGTCTTGCCTACACACCATCAGTCAAAAATCCGACCGTCCCAAACGCTGTGACGTAAAACACTCCAACAAGCCGAGAAAAATGAAGTTCAATGCTTCTGAGCATGCGTCGACTTGATTCTGAGTATGCGTGGGTTTTTTCTCCGATGGAGTTCCACACAGACGATCTGAATTTGCTATCGTTTTTTTTTCCATCGGATAAATTTAAAACATGTTCTATTTTTAATCACCGATGGGGAAAAAAGACCGATGGGGCCCATACACGATCGGTTTGTCCGATGAAAAAAGTCCATCAGACTGTTTTCATCTGTAAAACCGATCGTGTGTACAGGGCTTACAGTAAGTGATCCTGACACTGAAGCCAGTTACTTCACTAGGCATATGTAGGGGTGAAAGTGAACCTGCCCTGTATGTGTCAAGGTGTATGACATAAAGCACAAGATAAGATTCATTTAAATAAGTAACCATCAATGACTACATTAACCCATTGCCAAATGTAAATGGAGGTCACTATGTTTTCCACTATTATTACCATCAAAACTAACTAATCCACTTTAGCCCACATGGATATTTTTGCATTGTGTTTTCCACTACTCCCCAAGCACCCAAATATGTATTTTCCCAAAACAGAATGGGTAATTATAGTTTAAAAACATTATCGAAAGGAATAATGGAAGGTATTTACCATGAGTTGAAATATCCATGATATTAGTGCTATTGTAGCACTACCCCCGGAGGAGCTGCTGGTTTGATTTGGGTCAGTACTCTGTTTGCAACCCCCTTAACTGGCTCAGACCCTCCCTTGGCACAACTGGTGTAACTGGCAATTGTGAGTCCTACGGAATGCTGGGAACACAATTTGGCATATAGATATAGATATAGATATAGATATAGATATAGATATAGATATATATATATCACAATAACATGTAAGAATATGATTACCTTCCTTTGGTTGCAGTCTCACAGGAAACAAAAATACTCCAACAAAGTGTTTCACTTAACCAAGGGCAACTTTACTTCCTATGAAGGAAAAGGGACAGTATTACACATATGCATACAGTTGACTCAGCAGGGCCCTGCAGGAGTCAATAAGGATAAAGAAAGAAACGGGTTTCTAAAACAATGTTAAAATATACTTATAATCTAATGAAACAGGTATAATGCTCGCGAGCTCCCCCTAATGGGCAATACCACCCTATGTCCTGCAGTGTTAGTTCCAGTCAGGCCTGTCAATGATCACCAACACAAGTTCCTCAATGGTGGGAGTCTTCGCTAGCAACGTTGGTGCACATTATACTTGTAATCCAAAGGGAATAAAGATGCAATCAAACCTTCACAATGTTCGTGGAAGTGAACTTTCAGTTAGTATAACTTTAACCCAAACTGCGTAGTTATCACGCGCTGCACTATGTCCTAATATGCGTGTGGCATACTATTCTGCTGCTGATGGGCCTTCAAGAGTCAATGGGCCTAGAACAGTTATAGAATATAGGTAGGTGCCCTCTCACCAGAACAGGCTTAGTCCACCTGATTTGCTCCGCTGCTGGTGACTTGATCTGTGGCCTCTCCGCAACGTGCAGTTTCCGGTCCTTTCCCTGGGCAGCAGTAGATGACGACTCCGGTCTTGGAAGAGCGAGCTGGACACACAGAAAGATCACCCTCCTGGCTTGGTGATCCTCCGCAAGGTTGTAGGCCCAGGCTTCAGGCTTAGTCCCTTTGGCAGCAGGCATCACACAGATGTCCTGCAGGGAGGGGGTGAAGATCCCAAGAGACCGAACAAAGCTCCTCCCCTCCTTTAAGTAACCTCTCCCACAAAGCTCCGCGGGGATGCAATGCACTCTGGGAGGACAACTGCATTGTGGGTACTATAGTCTATTACCTACTCATATCAATGGAGTCCCGTTCTCCTGGTACCGTAAGTTCCACAATGCATCGCTTCACAATGTAAATGAGTTTTATATTACATTACAAACCGCCACCCCGCTACACTATAATAATATATTTTTTCAGTCACCTCCTCTAGGGATAGAATAGACTCTATTAAATGTGCAAAATGAAATCCCTGTGAGCACTTGTTCCCTTTAATGGAATTGAAACACCACTTCTTCACTGCTTGCTGGCTGATGCAGGTAGTCAACCACTCGATTGGGTAGAATACAGTATGTGTTTCCTCCACCATGTCCTCCCTCATGCGCCCTATGGTGACATTAGAGCTAGCAGGAGAAACAACAGCATGTGGAGGGGGAGCAAGTATTTCAAACACTCAGAAGTGTGGAATATAGGCAGTGGCAGGTGAGTAGAGAACAAACGATCATTTAAACAACAATTTTGAATTGATTGCTGATGTATGAGACATACAGTATGATTGGAAAATGTAGCTTTAAATGACGACTTGAGCAATCATAATCAACAGATCCATACCAGGCGCTTAACAGTTTACATGATTATCTACTGGAAGTTCCATTTTGGATAACGACAAGTATTGCAGGACATAAATATGTTTTGCTTTACTCTACAACTTAAAATCTTTTTGCTTCATCATAATAACTTTTCTCCAATTTATCCTTCAGAGATGAAGTTTTTTTATATATAATTTATGGTAACCTATCCAGAAATCGATCCGTCCTCCAAAAGCAGATGCCAGGGTTTGTATAAGATTTTCTGTACAGCTTCATGCTGCCTAGAGAGAATTTTTATCATTTTTGCCTGGAAAGTCTTCCTCTCTGTATTATGGCAGTTATCCATTTTGTTTAAATTATTTTTGCTTTTAAATATGCCCTACAAATGTCCTTATCTTGATATCCCCTGGCTAGCCACATTGCCCTGCTTCGACTTCAAAATCATGGTCACATATGCAAATTCCTACTTTAAATATTGGCCAATAGGGGTTCTGCAAATTTGAAAAGCAAAAATATTACCTATTAGAAGTACAGTGGAACCTTGGTTTATGAGTAACACGGTTAACGAGCATTTTGAAAGACAAGCAACTTTTTTTTTTTTAAATTCCGACTCGGTTTGCGAGTGTTGTCTTGCAAAACGAGCAGATTTCAAGCGAATGGGGTGTGCAGTACCGCATTTGGCCTGAGGTGTGAGGGTGCCGGAGCAGAGCCGAGCGGAGCTGTTCGGAAATACTCGAAAATACTCGGTTGCCGGGTGTTTCCGAGCCTTTCTGAGGTCAGCTAAGCTGCCCCAGGCTTTTCTGAGTGTTTCCGAGGCTCTCCGGCGCCCCCCACCTCTGGCCACATGCGGTATTGCATGCCATTGAAGTCAATGCAGAACTAATTATTTCCGTTTCCATTGACTTCTATGGGGATCTCGCTTTAATATGCGGGTGCTTTGGATTACGAGAATTCTCCTGGAACGGATTATGCTTGTAATCCAAGGTTTCACTGTATATGTGAATTTTACTTTAAACAGAATATCATTTAGGGCCACACAAACTCTGTATCTCCTGTTGTGGGCCCAACCATAAAATATTGAGGTTGATAAATTAAGAAAGCTGAGCCTCTTCAATTCATTTCAATTATCCAATCATATGAAAAGCAAATTCTTGCTAATTTTTTCATCTGCACATGATCAGGTATTCAAAACGAACATAGCTACAATTTATTGATTGAGGCCTGGTTCACACTAGTGCGATTGCAGATGCGACTCCAGTCACACAGAATCACATGCCAAGGGAAATCACATTGTTTTCAATGGTGCCTGTTGAAATCAATGCGACTCAGCACAGAACGATTTTGGAAAAAGTTCCTGTACTACTTTGGTGCGAATCCAGCGTGATTTTGGCCCCATACAATATACAAACCTTATCAAAGTTGCATCCAAGTAGCACTACATAATTACACTGAAAGTTGGATCAAAATTGTATCTCGGCAGTGTGAATCTAGCCTTATGTCCTGTACACGCGATCATTTTTTCCAATGAAAAAAGTCAGATGGACTGTTTTCATCGGACGAACCTATCGTGTGTGGGCCCCATCGGACTTTTTTCCACGGGTGAAAAAAAAAATAGAACCAGTTTTAAAATTTTCCAATGGAAAAAAGTGATAGCAAATTCTGATCGTCTATGTGGAACTCCATCGGAGAAAAAACCCACGCATGCTCAGACTAATTAGGAGACGGGAGCGCTCGTTCTGGTAAAACTAGCGTTCGTAATGGAGAGAGCACATTCGTCATGCTGTAACGGACTGAAAAGCACGGAGACTGAAAAGCGCGAATCGGCTCTCACCAAACTTTTACTAACACGAAATCAGCAAAAGCAGCCCAAAGGGTGGCGCCATTGGATTTGAACTTCCCATTTATAGTGCCGTCGTATGTGTTGGACGTCACGGCGTTTGGGACGGTCAGAATTTTGTCTGATGGTGTGTAGGCAAGACTGATGGAAGTCAGCTTCATCGGAATTCTGATGGAAAAATCCATCGGATTTGGTTCCATCGGAAATCTGATCGTGTGTACAGGGCTTTAGTGTGAAAGTCTAGGCAAAAACGAACTAACTCTAATCCTAGTCTATGCCCCATTCTAAAACAAATCTATCTAACCATGTAAAGCAAAAATCGCAGTACTTACCTGTTCTCTGCAGCAGTTCTGGGCCAGTATCCAGCGACGGAAGCTCTGTGCAGGAGAGAACCGACAATGGCTGGGAAGTGACTTCATCCATAGAGTTACTATGGGGCTTCCATTGTCAGCTGCCTATCCTCTGACAGATCAGTGTGGAGCAGGACCAGAGTGGTTGCAGAACAGGTAAGTACAGTGATTTTTGCATTACAGGGCTAGATAGATTAGTTTGAGAATGTGGCGCGGAGTAGGATTAGAGTAAAGCCTCGTACACGCGATCGGATTTTCCGACGGGAATTGTTTAATGACAGGCTGTTGGCCTAAAATCCGACCAGGCTTCCAAATTTTCTGCAGACAACGGTCTGTTGTCAGATTTTCTTATCGTGTGTACACAAGTAAGTCAGACAAACTACAAACACGCATGCTCGGAATCAATGCTCACCAAACATTACATTAGCAGAAGGTGCCCAAAGGGTGGCGCTCAAGAGCTGAAATTTCACGTAGTACGTCACTACGTTCATGTTTGTTGGCCGACAATTGTGTGCCATTTGTATGCAAGATAAGTTCATGGCCAACGCCCTTCGGATAAAAGTCTGACGTTTTGTATGAGGAATATCCGATCGTGTGTACGAAGCTTAAGGCTAGGTTCACTCTGCTGAGATACAATTTTGATCCAAATTTCAGTGTGATTCTGTAGTGCTACTTGGATGCAACTTTGATAAGGTTTGTATATTGTATGGGGCCAAAATCGTGCTGGAATCGCACCAAAGTTGGTTTTTGCCTAAACTTCCACTTTTACGCCCCTTTCACACTGAGGCGCTTTGCAGGCACTATTGCGCTAAAAATAGCGCCTGCAATGCGCCCCGAAAAAGCCGCTCCTTTGTATCCAGTGTGAAAGCCCAAGGGCTTTCACACTGGAGCAGTGCGCTTGCAGGAGGGTAAAAAAAACTCCTGTAAGCCGCATCTTTGAGGCGCGGTAGGAGCGGTAAAAATACCGCTCCTATAGCGCCCCTTCCTATTGAAATCAATGGGGTAGCGCCTCCAAAACACCCGCAAAATGCAGCAAAGACGTTTTTAACCCTTTTTCGGCCACTAGCGGGGGTTAAAATCACCCCGCTAGTGCCCGCAAATCGCAGCCAAAACTACGGTATAGTGGCCACTATACCGCCAGCGCATCCATCGCTTCAGTGTGAAAGTAGCCTAAGATTCTCAACTTCTTTCGTAAATCAACCTGAGGCCTCTTTCACACTGAGGCGCTTGAAAAACTGCCAGTAAAACACTGAGCGCTTTTGAAGAGCTTTTCAGGCGCTTTTGAAGAGCTTTCAATTAATTTCAATGGAGAGGGGTGTTTTTTTCACCGCTCTGTCAGCGCACTGCCCCAGTGTGAAAGCATTGATTGATTTAAATGGAAATACGTTTTCGTAAGCTTTTCAGGCGCTTTTTTTTTTTGCGTGAAAGCGTCTGAAAAGCGCCTCAGTGTGAAAGTTGTCTAATTGTATTTGTATCAAGAAACAGAGCAAATAAACAGTTTCCCAGATAAAATGAAATGTGAAATACAGCAAACTTCAGAGATCACTATACCAGTCAATTGAAATCCTAAACAAATGTAAAATTAATAAAAGACGATATCTAATCCCTTCATGAGCTTAGCAAATTATAAGGGAATTAAAATGGCTTCAGTGAAAATATCTCAGCTGTGTCCTTATTAAGCCATTTGCCAACTCATGCTAACATCTGTCACATCACATTCTTGAAAGTCAAAGATGTCTTCAGTAGAGGGGAGATTACAAAAGCAAAGATTCTCCTCCATACCGTATTATACAGGAGAAATAGATACTGATTCAGTTAGTGATCTAAAAGCAAAACAATGAAGACAAAGGAAAATGGAGAGAGAGAGGGGGGGGGAGAGAGGGGGGCTAGAGAGAGAGAGAGAGGGGGGGGGGGGGGGAGAGAGAGAGAGGGGGGGAGAGAGAGGGAGAGAGAGGGGGAGAGAGAGATATAAAAGCGAGCATCAAAAAGAGAGAAAAATGATAGAACTCCTTCTGAAATGAGGGGAAAGAGTGTAAAAGAGTGAAGAAGAAAAATAGAAGATGGGATAAAATGAAGGTGAGAAAAGAAGGTGATCAATTTAACCACTTAAAGGGGTTGTAAAGGTTCGTTTTTTATTTTCTAAATAGGTTCCTTTAAGCTAGTGCATTGTTGGTTCACTTACCTTTTCCTTAGATTTCCCTTCTAAATGTTTTTTTTCTTTGTTTTCTTTGTCTGAATTTCTCACTTCCTGTTCCTCCTCAGTATGCTGTTCAGTAAGCTGTTCTGACTAAACACCACTCGGATGATGGGGGCAAGCTTACTGAGGAGAAACAGGAAGTGAGAAATTCAGACAAAGAAAAAAAAACATTTAGAAGGGAAATCAAAGGAAAAGGTAAGTGAACCAACAATGCACTAGCTTAAAGGAACCTATTTAGAAAATAAAAAAATGAACCTTTACAACCCCTTTAAGACCCAAACTATTTTGGCTGGTTAAAGACCAGGCCCCTTTTTGCGATTCGACACTGCGTCGCTTTAACTGACAATTGCACGGTCGTGTGACGTGGCTCCCAAACAAAATTTATGTCCTTTTTTTCCCACAAATAGAGCTTTCTTTTGGTGGTATTTGATCACCTCTGCGGTTATTATTTTTTGCGCTATAAACAAAAATAGAGCGACAATTTTGAAAAAAATTCAACATTTTTTACTTTTTGCTATAATAAATATCCCCAAAAAATATAAAAAAAAAAAAAAAAATTTTCCTCAGTTTAGGCCGATACGTATTCTTCTACATATTTTTGGTAAAAAAATCACAATCGGCGTTTATTGATTGGTTTGCGCAAAAGTTATAGCGTCTACAAAATAGGGGGTAGTTATATGGCATTTTTATAAATTTTTTTTTTTTTTTTTTTTTACTAGTAATGGCGGCGATCAGTGATTTTTGTCATGACTGCGACATTATGGCGGACACATCGGACACTTTTGACACATTTTTGGGTCATTTTTACAGCGATCAGTGCTATAAAAATGCACTGATTACTGTAAAAATGACACTGGCAGTGAAGGGGTTAACCACTAGGTGGTGCTGTAGGGGTTAAGTGTTCCCTGCATTGTGTTTCTAACTGTAGTGGGGATGGGCTCGGTGTCACATGACACCGATCTCCGCTCCGAGTACACGGAGCCGAGATCCGTGTCATTGTCACTAGGCAGAGCGGGGAGATGCTTGTTTACACAAGCATCTCCCTGCTCTATACCTCCGTGAGATGATCGCGGGGATCCCCGCGGCGATCGAGTCCGCGGGACCCATGGTACGACTCACGGGGATGGCGGCAGGGTCCCGAGGGTGCAGCCGGCGGTGCAGGCGCGACTACACGGACAGGCACTTAAAGGGGACGTACAAGTACATTGATGTGCCTGTCCGTGCCATTCTGCCGGCGTAAATGTACAGGAGGTGGTCGGCAAGTGGTTAAAGTGTTTTGAAAGTCTTGTTTTTTCCCCCCCTAAAAATAACAAACATGTTATACTCACCTCCTGTGCGCAGTGGATTGCACAGAGCAGCCCAGATCCTCCCCTTCTCGGGTCCCTCTTCTGTGATCCTGGCCCCTCCCTCTTGTCAAGTGCCTCCACAGAAAGCAGCTTGCTATGGGGGCACCCGAGCCGAGTCACAGCTCCCTGTGTCCATTCAGACATGGAGCTGCGTCCCGCCCCCTTCCCCTGTCTCTCTTGATTGGCTGACTGACTTTGATTGACAGCAGTGGGAGCCAATGGTGCCGCTGCAGTGTCTCAGCCAATCAGGAGGGAGAGTCTCAGACGGCAGAAACACTTGTGGACATCGCTGGCGAGAGATGGGGCTCAGGTAAGTATTAGGGGGTGCTGGGGCGGTTGCTGCACACAGAAGGCATTAAGATAAAAATAAAAAAACGTCTGACTTTACAACTCCTTCAACCACTTGGCGTCCGCGCTATAGCCAAATGACGGCTGCAGCGTGGACCTGAATTGCCGGGAGGCCGTCAATAGACGTCCTCCCCTTTCCTCGCCCCCCGCGCGCCCCCTGCAGGGCACGCGCGCGCTGTGATCACAGAGTCACTGAGACTCGGGTGATCACAGATCCGAGTAAGGGGCCGATCCCGACCCCCTTACCACGTGATCAGCTGTCAGCTAATGACAGCTGATCACGTGATGTAAACAAAAGCTCGGTAATCGTTTTCTTTTTTTTTCTCCTCACGCTGACAACGTGAGGAGAAAAAAAGGCCGATCACTGGCTCTTGTGCAAGGGACATCGGTCCCGAAGAGGAAGGAACACAGGCATCTGTGCCCAATAGTGCCGCCTGCCAGTGCCACATGCCAGTGCCCACCAGTGCAAAAAGTGCCACCTATCAATGCCCACGAGTGCCACCTATCAATGCCCACCAGTGGTGCTAATCAGTGCCTCATCAGTGCCACCTAGCAGTGCTGCCTATCAGTGTCGGTCAGTGCCCATCACTGCCACCTATCAGTGCCACTTCTCAGTGTCGCCCATCGGTGCCCACCAGTGTCGCCCATCGGTGCCCACCAGTGTCGCCCATCGGTGCCCACCAGTGTCGCCCATCGGTGCCCATCGGTGCAGCCTATCGGTGCCCATCAGTGCAGCCTCATCAGCATACATCAATGAAGGACAAAAATGACCTGTTTGAAAAATTTTATAACAAAATATAAAACGGTTTTGTATTTATTTTTTTTTAAATCAGTCTTTTTTAATTTTTTTAACAAAAAATAAAAACCGCAGAGGTGATCAAATACCACCAAAAGAAAGCTCTATTTGAGGGAATTTTTTTTTATAAAAATGTCATTTGAGTACAGTGTTGTATGACCGCGCAATTGTAATTCAAAGAGTAAGAGCGCTGAAAACTGAAAATTGATATGGGCAGGAGGGGGATTTAGGTGCCCAGTAAGCAAGTGGTTAAAGCAATGTTTAACCCAAAAACAAACATTTATTATATTGCCAATTCTTAGATGTGATGGCTGCATTATTTTCTTTTTTAGGCTTACTTCCTTCTATTTTTACGTGGTGATCCAGCCAGTAAGTCTGTTTTTCAAAAGGAAAAGCTTTCTTCCACATGCATCAGTTACAGGGATGAGAAAAAACATTTAATGCTGGCAGGGGTGCTTACAATGACCACCTTTATTTATCCATGTAAAACGTTTACCCCAGAAGAGAAAACAAATATTTGCTGTAACTGATTATAAAGTGTTGGGCTTCTTTCACACGGGACGGATCAGTCATGATCCGCCCCGTGAACCTCCGCTTGCTCAGCGGGGGTTGATCCCCGCTGAGCCGGCTGATGACTGGGCGGTCCCCGCACACTGTGCAGGGACCGCCCTGTCAGATCTCCGCTCTCCCCTATGGGGGATCGGATGAACACGGACCGTCTGTCCGTGTTCATCCGATCCGCTCTGCAGACGGATAGAAAAATTGAAATTTTTCTATCCTGAAAAACGGAGCGTAGCGGACACGGGTGAGATCGGATGTCAGCGGATGTTCATCCGCTGACATCCGCTGTCCCATAGGGATACATGTATGTCCGTTTTTCATCCGAAAACGGATGGGTGAAAAATGGACATACGGTCCGCCCGTGTGAAAGGGGCCTTAGCTGGAGTTTGACAAATTATTATTTAAAACTGGTAGCACATCTTAAGCTGGATACCAAAACCATATAATATGAGGTCAAACCTTAAAGCCTGGTACACACGATCGGATTTTCCGCGGACAAAGCGTAGGACCTTTGCACGAAGGGCGTTGGCCATGAACATGTATTGCATACAAACGGCAAAGAATTATCGGCCAACAAACACGAAACTACGTGGTTTTTCAGCTCTTTAACGCCACCCTTTGGGCAACTTATGCTAATGTTGTGTTATGGTTAGCATTGCTTCTGAGCATGCGTGTTTGTATTTTGGAGTTTTGTCCGAACACACGATCGGCTAATCTGACATCACACATTTGTTGTTGGAAAATTTTAAAGCATGCTATCCAACATTTGTTGGCGGAAAATCCAACAACAATTGTCCGATGGAGCATACAAGCGGTCGGATTTTCCAACAACAGCCTGCCATCACACAATTCCCATCGGAAAATTCCGATCGTGTGTACAGGCCTTAACACAGGAGGTGTGTCAATTGCCAGAACTCCAGGTGAAAACAGAGGAAAAAAGCTTTAAAAAATAAACAAATGCAGCCACCACATCTAATGATTGGTACCCTGCAATATATGCAATTTTTGTTATTTTTGGTAGACAGTCTAAGGTATTTAGTATTTAGTAAGAGGCATGTCAAGTTTGTTGAAGTTGTAATTTTTTGTCACATTGTTTAGGAAACGTAAGAAATGAAATAAAATGTTTTTCTTACATTTGTTCTTTTACATACTATCACCAGTGAAGTACAGCATCCATCATATGACTGGTGTGGCGGTGATCAGGGATACTTGCTGGTGACAGAGCTGATTTACTAAAACTGGAGAGTGCAAAATGTGGTGCAGCTGTGCAGGGTAGCCAATCAGCTTCTAAATTCAGCTTGTTTAAGCTTTGACAAAAACAAAACCTGGAAGCTGATTGATTTCTATGCAGAGCAGCACCGCATTTTGCACTCTCCAGTTTTTGTAAGACCCCTTTCACACTCGTGAATTTGAGGTAGAGCGCTGCTTGTTTTAGCGCTGCTTTACCGCTGTTTAAGCTGCGCTTTTCGGCACTTTTTGGCTAGCATGGTACTTTTAACCCCAAAATAGGGGTTAAAAACTCCCTTGGTGCGGCGCTGCCCATTCTTTGCTGTATACAGCGCCCCCAAACCGCCCCTAAGATGCTGCTTGCAGGACTTTTTTTAACATCCTGAGAGCGCACCGCCCAGGTGTGAAAGCACCCATTGCAGAGAATGGGAGGCAGTTTTCAGGTGCTTTACGGGCACTATTTCTAGCGCTAAAATGCCTGAAAACTGCCTCAGTGTGAAAGGGCTCTAAATCAATCCGACAATGTTAAAAAAATATATATGTATATCCACTTCCCTACTGTGCACGAAAACCCCCTTCCTGCCCAAGCCATTTTTCAGCTTTCAGCGCTGTCACACTTTGAATGACAATTGCGCGGTCGTGCGACGTGGCTCCCAAACGAAATTTGCGTCCTTTTTTTCCCACAAATAGAGCTTTCTTTTGGTGGTATTTGATCACCTCTGTGGTTTTTATTTTTTGCGCTATAAACAAAAGAAGAGCGTCCAGTTTGGAAAAAAAAACACTATTTTTTACTTTTTGCTATAATAAATACCCATTTTTTTTTTTTAATAAAATTTTTCTCAGTTTAGGCCTATACGTATTCTTCTACATATTTTTGGTAAAAAAAAAAAAAAATCGCAATAAGCGCGTATTGATTGGTTTGCGCAAAAGTTATAGCGTCTACAAAATAGGGGATAGATTTATAGCATTTTTTTTTATTACTAATGGCGGCGATCTGCGATTTTTATTGTGACTGCGATATTGCGGCAGACACATCGGACACTTTTGACATATTTTTGGGACCATTCACATTTATACAGCGATCCCTGCTATAAAAATGCATTGATTACTGTATAAATGTGATTGGCAGGGAAGGGGTTAACCACTAGGGGGCGGGAAGGGGTTAAATATGTTCCCTCAATGTGTTCTTACTGTGGGGGGAGGGGACTGACTGGGGGAGGTGACCGATGGTTGTCCCTATGTACAAAGGACACACCATCGGTCCCCTCTCCCTCACAGGACGTGGATCTCTGTGTTTACACACAGAGATCCACTTTCCTGCTCGTTTCCCGGGCAATCGCGGGTGCCCGGCGGCAATCGCGGCCGCCGGGCACGCGCATCGGGGCCTTGTGAACGCGGCGGGCGCGCGCTGCCGGCGGCGCGCGGGCGCCTCCTAGCTCATTTTAAAGGGAGGACGTCATATGACGTCCTCCCAGAACGAGAGTGTCCTCCGCCCGCCGTCAATTGACAGTGGGCGGGGGACAAGTGGTTAAATATTTTTTTTAACCACTTAACAACCACCTGCCGACAAATAACGTCGACAAGGTGGTTGCTTAACTCTGGGAGGACGTTATATAACGTCCTCCCAGAATCGCGCTCCCGCGCGCCCCCTGGGGCGCGCACACGGGAAACTCCGTGACCGCCGGGTCCAGAGGACCCGGCGGATCACGAATCGCGGTAAATCGCCGCTGATAGCGGCCGTTTACCACGTGATCGCTCCGTCAAATGACGGAGCAATCACTTGTAAACAGACCGGCGTCATTTGATGACGCCGGTTCCTCCCTCCCCTCTCTGTACCGATCGGTACAGTGTGAGAGGGGAGGGGGAGGGAGCGGATGGCAGCAGCAGCACTGTGGGCTGGATCTGTGACAATTGCAGTCACAGATCCAGCCATCCATCCATCCCTGCTCAGCCATCCCTGTGCTATACCCTGCCAATACTCTGCAATACACCCTGCCAATACTCTGCAAAATACCCTGGTGCAATACTCTGCAATACCCTGGTGCAATACTCTGCAATACCCTGGTGCAATACTCTGCAATACCCTGCGAAATACTCTGCAATACCCTGGTGCAATACTCTGCAATACTCTGGTGCAATACTCTGGTGCAATACTCTGCAATACTCTGGTGCAATACTCTGCAATACCCTGCGCAATACCCTGCGCAATACCCTGCAAAATACTCTGCAATACCCTGGTGCAATACTCTGCAATACTCTGGTGCAATACTCTGGTGCAATACTCTGCAATACTCTGGTGCAATACTCTGCAATACTCTGGTGCAATACTCTGCAATACCCTGCGCAATACCCTGCAAAATACTCTGCAATACTCTGGTGCAATACTCTGCAATACTCTGGTGCAATACTCTGCAATACCCTGCGCAATACTCTGCAATACCCTGCGCAATACTCTGCAATACCCTGCGCAATACCCTGCGCAATACTCTGCAATACCCTGCGCAATACTCTGCAATACCCTGCAATACCCTGCGCAATACTCTGCAATACCCTGCGCAATACTCTGCAAAATACTCTGCAATACCCTCCACAATACTCTGCAATACCCTCCACAATACTCTGCAATACCCTCTGCAATACCCTCCACAATACTCTGCAATACCCTCCACAATACTCTGCAATACCCTCCACAATACCCTGTGCAATACCCCGTGCAATACCCTGCAATAGTCCGCAATACCCTGCAATAGTCCGCAATGCCCTGCAATAGTCCGCAATGCCCTGCAATACTCCGCAATGCCCGGCAATACTCCGCAATAACCACTTCCCGCCCTCCGGCCGTCATATGACGTCCTTGACTTTGTGCGGGGATATCTGAATGATGGGTGCCGCTACAGGCATCATTCAGATATTAGCTTTTTCAGCCGGCGATTCCCTACACCATAAGAACAATCATAGCGGCTGTTCCGCCGCTTGATCATTCTTACGGGAGGCGAGAGGGGATGTCCCCCCCCCCCCCCCGCCGCCCTCCGGTGCTTCTACCGACTCACCGCTACGATCAAAGCCAGGATTGTTGTTTTTTTTTGTTTTTTTTTATTCAGGCTTCCCAGCCTAGAGGTGAGATGTGGGGTCTTATTGACCCCATATCTCACTGTAAAGAGGACCTGTCATGCCATATTCCTATTACAAGGGATGTTTACGTTCCTTGTAATAGGTATAAAAGTGATCAAAAAAATGTTTGGGGCGGAAAAACATGTCAAACTAAAATAAATAAAGTAAAATGAAGAATAATTTTTTTTTTTTTTTTAAAGCGCCCCTGTCCCCGTGAGCTCGCATACAGAAGCGAACGCATACATAAGTCCCGCCCACATATGAAAACGGTTTTCAAACCACACATGTGAGGTATCTCTGCGAACGTTAGAGCGAGAGCAATCATTTTGGCCCTAGACCTCCTCTGTAACTCAAAACATGTAACCAGTAAAAATATTTAAAGCGTCGCCTATGGGGATTTTTTAAGTAGCGAAGTTTGGCGCCATTCCACGAGTGTGTGCAATTTTTAAGGGCGACATGTTAGGTATCTATTTACTCGGCGTAACTTTATCTTTCACATTATGCAAAAACATTGGGCTAACTTTACTGTTTTTTTGTTTTTTTTTAAGCACAAAACATTTTTTTCTGTAAAAAAACGCGTTAAAAAATTGCTGCGCAAATATCGTGCGAGATAAAAAGTTGCAACAACCACCATTATATTCTCTAAGGTCTTTGCTAAAAAAACATATATAATGTTTTGGGGTTCTATGTAATTTTCTAGCAAACAAATGATGATTTTTACATGTAGGAGAGAAATGTCAGAATTGGCCTGGGTGCTCCAGAACGCCTGAAGGTGCTCCCTGCATGTCGGGCCTCTGTATGTCGCCACGCTGTGTAAAAGTCTCACACATGTGGTATCGCCATACTCGGGAGTAATAGCAGAATGTGTTTTGGGGTGTAATTTGTGGAATGCATATGCTGTGTGTGAGAAATAACCTGCTAATATGACAATTTTGTGAAAAAAAAAAAAGAGAAAAAAAAAATCTTGATTTTGCAAAGAATTGTGGGAAAAAATGACAACTTCAAAAAACTCACAATGCCTCTTTCTGAATACCTTGGAATGTCTTCTTTCCAAAAAGGGGTCATTTGGGGGGTATTTGTACTTTTCTGGCATGTTAGGGTCTCAAGAATTGAGATAGGCCATCAGTACTTCAGGTGTGATCAATTTTCAGATATTGGCACCATAGCTTGTGGACTCTATAACTTTCACAAAGACCAAATAATATGCACCAATTTGTACTTATTTTTACCAAAGATATGTAGCAGTATAAATTTTGGCCAAAATTTATGAAGAAAAAATAGTAATTTGCAAAATTTTATAACAAACGAAAAAAAAAACATTTTTTTACAAAATTTTCAGTCTTTTTTTCTCTTATAGCGCAAAAAATAAAAAACCCAACAGTGATTAAATACCACCAAAAGAAAGCTCTATTTGTGTGAAAAAAAGGACAAAAAATTCATATGGGTACAGTGTTGTATGACTGAGTAATTGTCATTCAAAATGTGAGAGCACCGAAAGCTGAAAATTGGTCTGGTTATTAATGGGGGTTTAAGTGCCCAGTGGTCAAGTGGTTAAACATTTTTTTAAAACGTTTTTTTTTACATTCTGTCATCAGAGTAGCTAATTGTTACCAGTGGCCACTGGTGCTGGAGGATATTGGCGGGACTGTCCCACACTGCAGCTTTTGTCTTCACCCGGTCTTCTTTCCGGGTTCTTAATGACCGGGAAGCCGGAAGCTGATGCCAATTCGCTGGCATCGCAGGGTTGGAGGATAATATAAAACTGGCCAATTGGGGCCTCGGGATGTGGTCACGTGCCTGTGAGGGGGCGACGGACCTGATAGAAACCTATTGGTCTGGCGCCCCGCACAGTGCACAGCCACACAGATTGTGCGAGCTGGGGGTTGGTGCCCATGCCCCGCTTGTGGATCGGCCACCACTGATTGTCACTATACTGCCATTGTGACAATTGCTCTGGGATTTTTTTTTTACACTGATACTGATATTGCTCATACAGTGATGATCACTGTATAAGCAATAGCTTTGGCTGTCTGTCATGAATGGGTTTCCTTATGTAGTACCATGTGATTGCTTTGGGCCAAGTAATAGTAAGCAAGTTGTTTGTGAATGGAAAGCTATTCATGACAGTTTGTTTACATTGTTATCATGTGATTGCTATGACCATTTATAGCAATCACGTGATACCCAGTTATCATTATCGGTAACAGCAGTCACAGGGGTGACACGCTGCGTGCCCCAGTGGGCGCACAGCGTGCTCCTAAACCGAAGCAGGGTTAATCATATATATATACATGACTGAGCCTGCCTGTGCATCCCCACCACAGTATATCTGCAGGAGTGGGGTGTCAAGTGGTTAAGAATAAAGAGAGACCCGTAGGAGAAAATGGGCGGCATGACTAAGGGAGGAACAGGGTCAGGTACGGGTCAACTAGGTCAGGAGGTTTGGTGGGGGTGTAGCCCTTACCTGATTGGAGGAAGAGGTTGAATGGGCAGGGTTCAGATGAGAGGGTCTTTGTGGGGAGGTAGTTCTCTCACATTCCAAGGAGTCAGGAGAAGTGACAGCTTCAGCTTCGATCGTCTCCCTCCCCTGCAAGAACTGCAGCATGATGTGTGTGTATGAGGCCTTGTTGGATCAAGTCAGGACTGCTGCAGAGGTACAGGGACGTAATGGCTGTGGCTAGCTGACACACTGGGGGAGCGGCTACATTGCTGGCTACTGCATCGCCGACATGAGATGGGGCTAGGAGGGTTGCCCTCCCGAGTGCCTCGTCCGTCACCTATCCCCCAGGTCCGGCATCACGTTAGGAGCCCTGGTCATAGAGACCCTCCGGGGCCTGCTGCGGGCTACCAGTACCAGCGGTGACCCTGGGAGGAATCCACAAGGGTAAGGGGGTCATCCGGCACTTACTCCCCCTCTCTTCAAGTACCAGAACTAGCGGCGCCCCCCCCCCGCAGCGGTACCGAGCGGGGGGGGGGGGCGGCTCAGCGTGGGAGATGATCGGGAACACACAGTGGGGGGTGTCGCTGCCCCTCAGCTGCTCCTGGCATCCATCCGCCCTTGATGCTAGAGGAGATCGCGTGGAGGGGGGGGGGTCTGCTTGATCTCCTGCCTGCCGCGGGGTTCCGGAGCTATCGGCTCTCTCTGTGGCTTCAGTGCAGAGAGGGGCCCAGCCAGGAATTAGATCAGCGATGGTCCGCAGGAAGGTGTGGGTGCCTTCTGCTGGACCTCCAGCGCCGCTGCAGCCAGGTGATGTCTGTGGCAGTAGGTCGGAGCCTCGAGCTGGGGGATCCGCCCCCTTAAAGTGACGGCATGTCACTGCTGCAGCTGGGGGTTCTAAGGTGCCCCGCAGCTCATCGTCGTCGTCGGTTGTATTTTATATCTGTTTTGAATTGTCCGGGTGTGACGGTTAGTTCAGGGGTTCCACATGGGGATTCTTTTCGGTGAAGCCGGGTTGGCAGGGGGTGCCGGCGCCCCCAGATGGGCGGCTTTCGTCAGGCTTTGCGGTAGGGGCCCCAGATGCGGTGAAGGTTTTGGCAGCAATTTTCGCTGCCTACTGGGGGTACATCTTAGGCGGGTTGTCAGGGACATGAAATATGTAAGAGGCAGTACGTTTCACTGTTCTCCCTCTTGCATTTGGGGGAATTGGATTTGGAGGGGAGTTAGGTGGCCGAACGCTGGACAGAGGATGAGGCGACGCGCCCTGGTGGCCTATCCCCGCCACGTTTCTAATTGTCTTCGGGCTTTAGCGTCTTTGAAGGGAGGGCACCGGAACATTGTTCCTCACTTGATGGCTATCTTTACGCCATTGGGGAAGCGTATAGAGTTTGTGGGGGCACTGCTTGGCTGAGTTATGATGGGCTGTTCCGTCAGCGGACGGCCTTGCGGCCTGGCTGGTGCTGGGGTCATACTGGGCATTGGGCTTTGGCACATGGCAAGGGCGGGGTCGTCAGTGCGGCTCTTTCTCTCGGGGGCCGGCTGTGCAGGTGCTGCTGGACGGTCGGCCTGCCTTAATACAGGAGTTTGTTGGCAGTTCAGCGAGGGGTCATGCCTTCTTGGCATGGCCTGTCGTTTCCGCCATGAGGTCTCCAATTGCGGGGGCTCACATAATTATGCCAAATGATTTAAGCGCGGGTGGGTCCCTACCAGGTGTGCCTGTTTCAAAAAGGGAGGGCGCCGGTTAGTCTTCCCGCGGTGGGCCGTATTTAAGTAGCTGTCCACGGAGGGTGGCGGCGTATTTCCTGGCTGATGGTTTTGCTTGAGGCGTTCATGTTCAGTGTTCTGGGCTGGTGGCTCCATCTTCCTGGCCTAGGTATTTGAAGCACACGCAACATTTTTCTTGAGTTTATTTCTGACAACTTGGCAGGAAAGGTGGGACTGGGGGTAATGGCTGGACCATTCGGGCTTCTGACCAGTCCATCTTTGCGTGTGTTTTTGGGGGGGGGGGGTGACTCCCAGGAAGGGACCTAAAAAATATTCTTGGTTAAATACACCGTTTCTGGTATCCGACGGGAGCTTCGGTGAACGATGTAATTTCTCTGGACTTGTCTGCGAGGTCGGATGTATGGGAAGGAAATGAGCCCTGGACTGCCGCACTCGGTATAAACGATTTATTTTCGAAATTCCAAAATTAAAATCCAAAGATAATCCATAGGTTCAAAAGTCCAAAAAAACAGACAAAATCAGAAAACTGACATGCAGGGGTGGATGGCTGACACGTTTCACATCAAAGATAGATGCTTACTCATAGCTCCGGTCGGTAGGTGTCGTTCTTTGCCATAGTCGGGTGGGTCCAACGTTGCGGGCGGGGTTCGCTGTCGGTGAAGACGGATACTCTGTCTCCCAGTGGGCTGTTCCGTTTTGGCGCGCTGAGGTTTTTGAGTTTTTGGCACCTTCGTTGGAGGGGTGGTGCGGTAGGACCCGCAGGTATGATCAGTGATGCCCTCTATCGGCGATTTCCTTTGCATTGGCCCCCCAGATTTGTTGTTTTGCTACGCACTTTGGAATCTATTGAACATGGTTTGGATTCCTCTGGCGCCTGAAGTCACGGAGGCTCCTTCCATGGTGTGACAATTCGGGGGTATTGTCATTTACGTGCCAATGGTGGTCTGTCGTTTGCAGATGGAAACATACTTTGTCTGGATCTATTGCGGTCCTTATTGTATCTGCTTAATTTTGCCTGCGGCATTATGCCTATGGTTTGAAGTAGAGGGACAATTTGTTTTCATTGCGACGACATGGGGGGGGGAAGGGGAGTTGTGTCTAGCCTGGCTGTTTTCGGCGCCGCCGGTGGTGCGCTTACTGCGTCACCTGGTCTGGAGGTGTTTCTACGTTGGCTTTGTTTTTGGGCAAGTTGTTCAGGTCCCAGGTGTTCTGAATTCCATTGCCGATTCATGGTCTCGTTTCCGGTGGGAGAGTTTCTGAAGGCTGGCATTGGCAGCCGAACAGCGGGGGGTTTTCTTGTCACATGAAGCTGTGCAGACTGGTTTTGGAGTGGCGGGGGAGCTGTTCCGTTGCTCTGTGTGGGTGTGTTCGTGCTCTGGGTCTTCATCGGTTTGGGGGAGTGGTCCGCTGTTTCGGTGTTTGTTTTTCCATCCGGATCAATTGTCTTTGCTATTGTCTTTTATTGGGATGGATTTTTTGCCGGGAGCACGTCAGTTTTAAAACCGGACGGGGGGGGGCTTGGCTGCTTTAGCTTTCCTCGTCCGGAGGCATGGCTTGAGTGATGTTACCAAGGACATTATGGTGAGTCAGGCCGGGCAGGGTTGTTCAACGCGGGAGGGTGAAGCTGGATACTGGGCGCTTGGCCTTGTTGAATGGGCATCAGAAATTTCGGAGGTGTTGTCGGGGTCGGCACCTCGGCCCATTAGGTGCGGCTGTTCACCATGGGTTTTTTGCACGGGCCTTCTTTTTAGGGCATCTTGGGTTGGGGAGATGGTTAGCAGGAACAAGTGTGGTGTGGGTGGGCTGCATGCCCGGTGGTGACAATGGTTTCCCACTGCATTGGGAGTTGTATGGGGAACTTTAAAATTCTAGAATTGGATCAGTTGAAAAAGGGGGGTTGCGGTGTCCTTGTTTTGGGCTCTGCCGGACTCTGTCTGGCCAGTTTGCCTTCAGATGGATTGCCCTTGTCACGTTTTAGTTTGTGGCTGTTTCGCCATGGTTTGGCTTGGGTGGGCAAACCCTAGGCAAACCCAGTTTAATACGCATTCTTTTCATGTAGGAATGGCCACGTCGGCGGCCAGATGGGGTTTGTTATCTCAGGTGCGAGACGCATAGGGTGGTAGTCCGATCGTTTTGGATTTAGGTTTGCCCTCATTTGCTCAGACAGGGCGGCTGTTCTTTGCAGGGTTTTTTTTTTTAGTGTGGCTCTCTATTTTCTTTTCTTTCTGCTCTTCCACCTGGTTTTGTATGGATATTGGCGTTCCTATGTTTGGGGGCGGGGTGGGCTGACGCTCATCCTGGGGGGAGGCGACTGGTCAGTAGGCATAGTAAGGTTATTCTGCAATGATTGGGGGAGTTGAGGCATGATGTGAGCGTTTCATTTCTGTCCTAGAGCCGACTGGCCCCTCAGTGGTTTTTAGTGCTGCAGGAAAAAGGTAATGAGTTGGGGTTCGGGCTGCCAGGGTCCCGGGGAGGAAGGTATAATTGGACGTTGGCACTTGATGTAGAGTTTTTCCCGAATACATCATTGTATAGTCTGGTATGGTGGCCAGAAAAGTTTGGCATTTTGCTTGTTTCATTGGTCGTCTGCGTGCGGCGAGAATTGAGTTAGACGGAGAGGTAGGCCGGTTGGTGGCTATGCTCGAGGGCATTGTGGTTCGCCACCGGGAGCTGGTGGATCAGCTTGCAGCTTTTGGATGGTTTAATGGTGTTCGCCTGAAGGCGGTTGGGACAGATATTGGGTCTTTTTTGCCGGCAGGAGGGGGTGGCGCTGGCGGGTGTGGAGGGATTCGCTTGAATGAGGTGTCACTCAAGCTCATTGTGGCGGGTCAAGGGGTCTTTGGGGGGTCAGTAATTACATGGTTACAAAAGTGTGGGGGCCCATCTAAGGTATGGCGCTTCCACTTGGTTAGCGGTGGTTCTCCCAGGAGCGAGGTCTCCTGGGGGAGGGGAATATGGAATTATGTGTGATGTCGGATCGTCCTCGAGCCGGTTGGGGCACGGCTGAGGACATGGACGATTCCAGTTAAAATTGTGCCTTAAGGACACCCAAAGACCTCTTGTTGTTGGGCATTACATTGTTGAATTTGGTATGTTTTAAGGTTATGTTATTTTATTCTTTGGTTAATAAAAAGTGGCTGCTGTGGCCGTATAAAACCCATGTCACTCAGTCCGTGTTTTTATTCTAAATAGTAAGGACCCAGGTTGACGAATCCTTTAGTCAAGAGAGACCCGTAGGAGAAAATGGACGGAGGGGCGGCATGACTAAGGGAGGAACAGGGTCAGGTACGGGTCAACTAGGTCAGGAGGTTTGGTGGGGGTGTAGCCCTTACCTGATTGGAGGAAGAGGTTGAATGGGCAGGGTTCAGATGAGAGGGTCTTTGTGGGGAGGTAGTTCTCTCACATTCCAAGGAGTCAGGAGAAGTGACAGCTTCCCACCCACCCGCCCTGGTATTAGGGGTCACCGTAGTGGATAGATAAGTTGTTGTAATTTTGTGCCTAAGGTTTTTATCAAGTTTTTCCAAACAAAAAAAATGTAATAAATAAATAAATGAATTAAAAAAAATAAAAAATGCAATAAAAACGTATGAGATAATATTATTAATACTATACGAAAGAATAAAAAAAAAAAGACACAACATGGAGTGTATGTATGTATATATGTGTGTATGTGTATATATATATATATATATATATATATATATATATATATACACACATATGTATGTATGTATGTATGTATGTATGTGTGTGTGTGTGTGTGTGTTGGGTTATGTTGCTAATTTTGTCACAGCAGTTGGGGGGTCAGTAATTACATGGTTACAAAAGTGTGGGGGCCCATCTAAGGTATGGCGCTTCCACTTGGTTAGCGGTGGTTCTCCCAGGAGCGAGGTCTCCTGGGGGAGGGGAATATGGAATTTTATGTGTGATGTCGGAACATCTTCGAGCCGGTTGGGGCACGGCTGAGGACAGGGACGATTATGGCGCTTACACTTGGTTAGCGGTGGTATTCCCAGGAGCGAGGTCTCCTGGGGGAGGGGAATATGGAATTATGTGTGATGTCGGATCGTCCTCGAGCCGGTTGGGGCACGGCTGAGGACATGGACGATTCCAGTTAAAATTGTGCCTTAAGGACACCCAAAGACCTCTTGTTGTTGGGCATTACATTGTTGAATTTGGTATGTTTTAAGGTTATGTTATTTTATTCTTTGGTTAATAAAAAGTGGCTGCTGTGGCCATATAAAACCCATGTCACTCAGTCCGTGTTTTTATTCTAAATAGTAAGGACCCAGGTTGACGAATCCTTTAGTCAAGAGAATCCCCAGTTGTTTGTGTACAAAAGGAAGAAAAGTGACTGAAGTTGTCATTTGCAAGCAATTTAACCCCTTCCCGCCGACTGTACACATACATATGACCTCAGGGAAGTGGGTCTTAATATGTGGGGCCACATACACGCATACTTGTGTTTGCGTTGAGACCCCCGGGTCCAGTACTATTGATCTGGAACTATGAAGGCCCGGTTCCCTATCATCTGATTGCTGTGATAGCCTCTGACTGTCTCTCAGAGTGATCAGTCACATTATGGCCCGCCCTGTTTTCTCCTCTTCAATGGAGAAAAAGATACATTGTATCATGGTCAGGTCATGTTAGAAGGGAAGGTCACGGTTACAGGTGAGAATGAGGATGTCCTGTACAAAATGTAGTATTGTTTGTGGTTTAAAATAAGACAATGTAGTGAGCAATGTTAGATAACTTTTGCTAACTGTGGATTAGGATGGAACAGTTTGTAAATAACCAAATGGGTACACTTTGAATGTATGTTTATGTAGCGCCCTGCTCCTGTTGACCAGGCGCTATTGTGTAAATTTAGTGGGTCATCTGAATTGTACATAGTTCAGAACGTAATGTTTATGGCTAAATTAGCCTCTGTTCCAGCTTTGGCTGTGTTGAGAACATTTCCCACTGTCGCCGTTAGGTGTCGTTGTCACCGCCGGCCAGTGTTGGAAATACAACAGGCTGGAGTGTATTGGGTGTCCCTTCCCCAGAAACAGTCCAGTGGGAGTGATTTACCGCTGTGCATTCTGGGAGAGGATACTTAAGGGGCAGGCGCCATTTTTCTCGCTCTCTGACCTCATGGCCCGCCTGGCCTAAGGTATGTGACAACTCCTCTTCTGCCTTGAGGGCCCTGCCGACCCGAGGCTACGTTACTTTAAGTAGACCCAGAAGTCTATCTGGGGCCTACTGGTTCGGGGATGGTCCTGTGCTGTCTTGCCTGCGGGAAGAAGCAGAGAAATCTGAGGATCCAGGGGAGGACTCTTCTTGGAGAGGACTGAGCAAAAGGCTGGTATCTCAAAAAGAGCCTGGTGACTCAATTGGAGGATGCATCCCAACCTATCTACCTCACAGTACTGCCGGATGGCTTAAAGGACTTTGGTACTGTGTAGCTGTGTCTGCTTTGTCAATTACTAAATCCTGTGGCAGAGGATTGTTCAACCGTTTACTATTATCATCAAGTCTGTGGCAGAGACTTTTGTCCGTGCATCATTCCGACTGCTAGGCCGGTGAGAGAGGCTTATCCGGGTGAGCAAGATCCGTTGACAGTAAGTGTACTTGTCTCCAGGATCTCAAGTTCCTCAGTGTTCTACACAAGGTATCTGAATTCCCCTAACCTTCCATCTCTCTACTGCTGCAAGTTGTGTTAACCACTTGAGACCCGCGCTATAGACGAAAGACGTCTGCAGCGCGGCTCTCAAGTGCTGGGTGGACGTCCCTGGACGTCCTGCTGTGTTAACATCCCCCCCGCGCGCCGCCGAGGGCGCACGGCGGGGAACAGCTGTGCCCGCCGTGTCACGTGATGCCGATGCGTGTGCCTGGCGGCCGCGATGTCCGCCAGGTACACGCGGTCGGCTGTTACAGAGGCAGGACGTGGATCTCTGTGTTTAAACACAGAGATCCACGTCCTGTCAGGGAGAGAGGAGACCGATGCTGTGTTCCTTGTACATAGGGACACAGATCGGTCACCTCCCCCAGTCATTCCCCTCCCCCCACACAGTAAGAATCACTAATAGGGAACATATTTAACCCCTTGATCGCCCCCTAGTGTTAACCCCTCCCCTGACAGTCACATTTATACAGTAATCAATGCATATTTATAGCACTGTTCGCTGAATAAATGTGAATGGTCCCAAAATAGTGTCAAAAGTGTCCGATATGTCCACCGCAATATCACAGGCCTGACAAAAATCGCAGATCGCCACCATTACTAGTAAAAAAAAAAAAATATAATAAAAATGTCATAATTCTATCCCCAATCACTATACGCTTATTGCAATTTTTTCTACCAAAAATATATAGAAGAATACGTATCGGCCTAAACTGAGAAAAAAAAATTGTTTTTTTTTTTTTTTTAAATTGGGATATTATTATAACAAAAAGTAAAAAAATATTGTGTTTTTTTTTCAAAATATTCTGTCTTTTTTTGTTTATAGCGCAAAAAATAAAAACCGCAGAGGTGATCAAATACCCCCCAAAGAAAGCTCTATTTGTGGATTTTTTTTTATAAAAATATCATTTGGGTACAGCATTGTATGACCGTGCAATTGTCATTCAAAGTGCGTCAGCGCTGAAAGCTGAAAATTGGTCTGGGTACGAAGGGGGTTTAAGTGCCCAGTAAGCAAGTGGTTAATAAAAAGCATTGGAAAAAGACTAAGTGACTGGTGCATGCATCTGTGGGCACATTGCCCAATTTAGAGCGAAGCAAGTTTTGATACGTTGAACAGTGGGGTAACGGCAGGACCAAAAATAACCAGCAGCTCCTACGAGGGTAGTGCTACATTTATATATGTATACTAGTATATTCAAATTTATCACTTTGTGCGACTGTAAATTGTTAATCTATATAGAATATGTCGCAGATTATATTTCCATGTATCTAAGCCCACTAGATATAACACATAGCTTATATTACCCTCCACTTATTTATTTTTTTCCTTTTTTTTTTTTTTTTTTTATTTGCACTTAGTCTTAAAATGTTAGCTATGCATCATTTAATCTTGAAAATGCCCATCTATTTTTATCTTTTAATCTATTTTCTCTATACTGTATTGTACTATAACTCTTCTCTTGCTTATATTTTCGTTGCACTAGTTGAAATCAATGAAATGTGCTTGAAAAGTGTTTTTGCCATATTTTATGGATTTTTCAAAAGATATAGTGCAACGGTGACATAAGTGAACACTGTAAAATAATGCCAGACTAAAAGTAAATGATTAAAATTAGCACAAATACATTTTTATTGGTGGATATAATAAAAGCTATGTTTTTATATCCAGAGGGTTAAGATGTAGGGAAATATGATGCATACCATATTCTATACTGAAGTATGACAAAAAATAAATAAATAATCTTCGGCTATTGCATTCTGCTATGTCTCACATTTGGAGGACAGCCTTTCTGTTAGCAGGCATGAATTATAATGGTCAGATCTAATTCCAATATGTGCAAAGAGTTATTGTTTCCACATTTTTTGTTGCACACAATATTCAAAAGCTTGGTGGACAGATGTTTGTGTGATGTCCCCTTATAAAAGTCAAACGCAGTAGCGATAGTTAACAAAACAGGACATGCAATAGTAATAAATGTAGCTAAATGAGGACATAAACAAAATTGAATTTGTTTAATCTATTTTTACATAAGGACCTATGCATATTAAAGTGAGATACACAAATGAGGGCAGTAAAACATCTTTACTGGCGTTAGTTCAATTAGCTATGTAAAGTATATGTAAAGGGATTTTTTTAGCTCTGGATAGAGAAGTATTAGACCTGCTTTCAAGTTTATTGTGATTGGTGTCACCAGTGGGGACCCCCAGCCACCACCCCACCCTTTCTCATTTGTCCAGGATACCATTATCACAGAGACAGAAAGTAATGGGAAATTCAAAATGTTAAATACACTGGCACAGGAGTCTCCAAACTTTCTAAACAAAGAACCAGTTTACTGTCCTTCAGACTTAAGGGAGGTCGGACTGTGGGTATTGAGATTAGAAAAGGTCCTGACGTCAGTGGGAATAAACAATGTCCCATCTTTGGTGTCAGTGGGAGGAATATCGACACATTGTTAGGCGCGGCATGAACGCAGCATGTAAAAGTGGCAAAACTGACATTTTCAAACGTTGGTTACTACTAGCTGTCCAGCTCCAATGTTCAGAAGAGATTTTCAGACGTCCTGTGTACATGATGCCTAAGTGTCATTAGAAGGAACTGTGCCCCATCTTTGGTGTCATTGGGAGGAATTCTCCCCCTTTGTATTAGTAGATGAAAATAGTGCCCTAAGGGCCAGATAGAAGCAAGCAAGGCTGCAGGTTGGAGACCACTGCACTGGCACTATGGCTGCTCTGTCCCCTTCTTTTTTATAGTAAGAGGAATGACCTATTCAAAACTCCCCTTATTGTCCTTTCTAAGCTTTTAACCATGGTTCAAAGGCATACGGTGCATAATGATTTTACAAAAATTCTTGGAAATTAATCTGCATATACATTTGTCAAGACTGTGAATCTCTAACTAGCAAGATTCACCTTTAACCCATGGTAGCAGCAAACACTATTTACATCCGTAGTAATGACAGTTTTGTGTTGGCTAAAGAAACTGCACCACACAAATGTGTTATGGTGCTGCTGTGATTGGTGGTCATTGTGAAAGATGGAGTATATCTTAGAGGTCATACCTTGTAATTTATTGAATTTCCAAAGAATGCATTACGGTATTATGGTAACCTTAAGGCTTTAGAACCACTTTAACTATTGTAACTCTCTCCTTGTTCGCCTACCTCTACACAGACTATACCCTCTGCAGTATACTATGAATGCTTTTGCCAGACTCATTCTCCTCACCAACTGCTCTGCATCCCATACTTCTTACAGCCAATCCCTCCACCAGGTTCTTATGCTCACCCAATGAATGAAATTCAAAATCCTAACAATTACATACAGAGCCTCTGCCCCAAGCTATATCACCAAACTTGTCTCAAAATATCACCCAAACCATCCACTTCACTCCTCTCAGGGCCTCCTGCTCTGTAGCTATACCATCACCTCCTCCCATGCTCATCTTCAGGACTCCCTCTTCCTATGGAAATCTCTACCTCAATCTCTTTGGGTATCTCCTACTCTGTCAGTCTTTAGATGATCCCTGAAAATGAATTTCTTCGGGGAAGCCTATCCCACCTATACCCAACAGCTGAACCTTTACTTTCTCCAACTCATCCCCCAACAATTATCTGTTAAGAAAAAGAGAGAGAAGGCGCCTCCAGGTTAGGAACAATGTAATCTTTAATTTACAACAGGCACATAAATCCACTTACATCTAGTTTCTGTATATCCGGCATAAGTTCTTTATCTGGCCCATAGTGTGACGTCCATCTGCGGTGGTTACAGGCTGTGATGGTTCCCCTGTCACTGTCCTTCTCCGTCCTCTCGTCTATCAGGAAATCCGGATGGTCAGGATACTGAAAGCGAGTGTCAGAGAACGTACCTTGCTGGGCGTGTTGGTGGTCGCTTTGGTGTGCGTTCGTGTGCGCCGATGCGCGCTGATGTTGGGCATGTTCCTGTCCACGCTGGTGCACTTCCCAGACTGTGGGCGCGCGCGCCTGTGCGCGATGGTGTGCCTGTGCGCGCGGATGCATGTGCGCGCGTGCCATTGCGCGCGCCGATGCACGCCGGTTTGCCCATTTAAACTCCTGGAACACTTCAGACTGGTGCTGTCTGATCTGCAGTCCCCTGTGTATCCTGCTCCTGTTAATTGCCTGAAACCTGATCTTCTGACCACCCGGCTTGTTACTGGACTTTTCCTGCTATCCGCCTGCACCCGACCTCGGCCTGTCTTTGACCCTGAACTTGCCTACCCCGCTGTACTATACTGCCTGAACGTTGCCGAACCCCGCTTGTCTTGACCACTCTCTCTGCACCTGCCCAGCTGCGCTGCTGTACACACCTGCCTACCTGCCTGCCTGCCTGCAGCCAGCCCGGCTCAGCTACTCTCCTGAACCCAGGATCCGGAGCTGCCTTCCAGTAACCACTCTCAGGCTCTCTTACCCTTCCGCACTCCCGTGCCTCCTGTCTGCACTACCAGGGGCCCGCGAGTCGGATCCGTATGGGGGACCTTCCTCTGCTCTAACGGACTCGCTGATCAGGTACGTACAACCCTGACAGCGAGGCTTGGAGCGCAGCGTCAGGCGCAATAACGTAACGGGCAGTAGCTGTAGCGACGACGTTTCGGAGCATGCGCTCTGTGTTACCAGGCGCGCTCCTTTTTCAAGCTTCTTTTTTATCTGTTATATCACTTGACCCCCCCCCCCCCCGGTTAGATTGTAAGCTCACATGAACAGGGACCTCCAGCCCTCTTAAACCCTTAAACTGTATTGTAAGTTTACTGTATCCTTTATATTGTAAAGTGCTGATCAAACTGTTGGGCATATATAAATCCTGTAAAATAATATTAATAATATGGATTTAATAAAAAGATATTAAATAGAATAAATACCATGTCATCATCACAAATAATTTTTATTCAGCTTCTTTTTTTACAAGTCCAATTCCAAGAAATTTGGGACGCAGTGTAAAATCTATATAAAAACAGAATGCAATGATTTACAAATCTCATAAACCCATATTTGTTTTACAATAGAAAACATATGAAATGGGTAAAGCTTGGACAGGGCAACAAAAAGCTGGCAAAGTAAGTGGTACTAACAAGGAAGAGCTGGAAGATAATTTTGCAACTTATTAGGTTAATTGGCAACAGGTCAGTAACATGATTTGGGTATAAAAAGAGCACTTTAGAGAGAGTCAAGCCCTGTACACACGATCGGATTTCCTATGGTTTTTAAACCGATGGATTTTTCCATCGGAAAACCGATGAAGCTGACTTCCATCAGTCTTGCCTACACACCATCAGTCAAAAAACCGACCGTTCCAAACGCGGTGACGTAAAACACTCCGATGAGCCGAGAAAAATGAAGTTCAATGCTTCTGAGCATGCGTGGATTTTTTATCCGATGGAGTTCCCCACAGACGTTAGTAATTTGCTATCGGTTTTTTAACCATCGGATAAATTTAAAACATGTTCTATTTTTAAACACCGATGGAAAAATGTCCATCGGACAGGTTTTACCGATGAAAACAATCGTGTGTACAGGGCTTCAGAGTGTCAGAAGTAAAGATGGACCGAGGTCCACCAATCTGTGAAACCCTGCATCTAAGAATTGTTGAACAATTTCAGAATAATGTTCCTCAATGTAAAACTGCAAAGACTTTAAATCATCTACAGCAGGCATGTCCAAAGTCCGGCCCGCGGGCCATTTGCGGCCCGTGTTCCGGTTTGATGTGGCCCCCACTTGGGATTTACATATACATTCTAATGTGGCCCCCCAAGTATATCCGCTTGTTATTTTAATTTTTTGGATTCATTTTCAGCATGAAAAATCCCGAGCGCCGCTCTCATTGTTAGGATGTGTAGCGGGGCGTGTAGCGGGGCGTGTAGTCCGCAGATGCAGAGATCTGGAAATGTCACAGTGCCTGTGATTGGCTCTGCGCACTGTCAGCTTCATAGCGGCTCTGGAAAATAGACATGTGAACACGCCCAGCTACACGCCCCGCTCATCCTAACAATGAGAGCGGCGCTTGGGATTTGTCATGCTGAAGATGAATCCAAAAAAAATTAAAAAAATAACACACGGATGTACTTGGGGGGCCACATTAGAATGTATATGTAAATACTCGCCCCGCTCATCTTAACAATGAGAGCGGCGCTCGGCACGCAGAGACAGATTTTGAAAAATGTCACAGTGCCTGTGATTGGCGGTGGCGCTGCGCTGTCATCTTCCTTGCGGGCTCAGGCACATCTACTTGTGAACATGCCCGACCTTTCTTTCAGTTAGTGAGAGGGCTGGATGGCTGAAGGAGACTTCGCTACAAAAATACAAAAAAGTAAATGAAACACCCAAGCTCATCTTTAGTGAGAGGCACTGGCTGGCTGGCTGCAGAAGGAAAGAATATTATTTAAAAAAAGTACATAAAACACCCAAGCTCATAATTTGCATTTCATTTTAATGGTTCAAAGAAAGTCAGGTAAAATGGTCGGCCCTCAGGCATGTTCACTTCATGAAATCTGGCCCTCTTTGAAAAAAGTTTGGACACCCCTGATCTACAGTATATAATATGAGCAAAAGATCCAAGAATCTGGAGAAATCTCTGCACAAGGGACAGGGCCAAAAGGCAATATTGGATGCCTGTGTTCTCTTGGACCTCAGACTACACTGCGTTAAAAACAGGCATAATTCTGAGGTGGGCTTCACTGTATGGGCTCAGGAAAACTTCCAAAAATCACTCTGTGAACATAGTTTGCAGTTCAAGCCAAAAATGCAAGTTGAAGCTCTATTATACAAACAAGAAGCCATATCTGAGCATGATCCAGAAACACTGCTGTCTTCTCTGAGCCAAAGCCCATTTAACCTCCCTGGCGGTATTCCTGAGTCGGGCTCGGGGTGAGATTTCAGTACCATTAGCGGTAACCCCGAGCCACACTCGGGCTGCATCGCAGGATACAGGGAAAGTTACTTACCTTGTTCCCTGCGATGTCTCCCCGCTGTGTTTGCGAGCCGTCTCCTTGCTTGATTCACACAGTGCCGAGCTCCGTTCCCTGCGATGTTGCGGCGCACGGGGGCGGAGATCGGCGCCAAATTCAAAAAAGTAAAAACACAATACACATACAGTACACAGTAATCTTACAGATTATAGTACTGTATAAAAAAAAATACACATCCCCTTTGTCCCTAGTGGTCTGTCCAGTGTCCTGCATGCACGTTTATATTATAAATACATTTTTTTCTGCCTGGAAACTGGAGATTGTCCATAGCAACCAAAAAGTGTCCCTTTATGTCAAAAGTGGTTTTAGACTAGCTAGAAAACAGCGATAATAAATTAGAATCACTTGCAGAATTGAGCGATAGTGATTTGTGGGGAAATTCGTCATCAAACACTGAAAGTAATGACAGCGACAATTCTGCAACTGAGCAAATTTCAGTGTTTTTGATTTGATTACATTATTGAATAATTTTTATTATATTATTATTTGTTATAATTATTTATAGTTATTTATTATATTATGTAGCGATACCCCCAAACTTAGGGAGCCGCTGGTTTGCTTTTGGGCCCTGTACACAGCACAGCCAACCCCCGGCAATCTACTCAACCCTTCTCTGGCACAGCTAGTCTAGGGGTGGTGGTTTTTTGTATAGCTCTATACCAGTTCATGTACAATCCCCCAATACTGTTCTAACAGTGATAAGATAGATTAATAGACTCCAATACCAGGTTGATCAATTGTAAAAAGGGTTTACTTGTGAATAAAGGAATTAACGTTCAATATCACACATAACACATGCATGCAGAGCCCTGCAGTAACACTAACACTGGTTAACTTTAGTGCACAAACAGTTCTATCTCACACTAACATTTAACTAGAGTCCCGTTAGCAATATGGCGCCCAGAAATACTATCAACTCCCAGTCAGGCCTGACTCAGTTAAAGCTCAGTCTTTTAGACAAGGAATCTTCGCATGCAAGATGATCGGTGGTGCACATACAGGAACAATATTTGTAATCCAATAATGGCCTGAGGCAATGTAAGCAACTCCCCGGAGACTATGTAACTCAGTCCCACAACTAGTCTCCTGACAGGAAAAAGGGAAATGTAACCCGATGAGCCAAGGCAGTCTATAGGCCTAATAAAGTACTCGGTTATGGTTGTGAGCAGGTGTTCTCTCACCCCTCCGGACTCGATCCCAGTCCGGGACTCCCACTGCTGTGTCCACACACACACACAGGATCTGCCACCGCCTGATCTCCGGTTCACTGACGTCCCTGAAGCAGGTAGATGTCTGCAGCCGCACAGGCTCCGCAGCAAGGTGGAAGGCTCTCTGGAGGTGCGCAAGGACCAGGCCTCGGGCCTTGCACTCGCAGCAGGTCCGCACAGGAAGTCCTCTTGCCAGCCGCGCAGTGTCCAAAGAGGCCGAGCTTAGCCTCGCCCTCCCCTTTTATACCCCACCCATGAGTCTCTGCGGCAGCCCAATGCACCCTGGGTGCCAAACGGGGTTCTGGGTAACGTAGTCCATGGGGCCTCAGCGGAGACCCCGATACAATTATAATTAATGATTTTGTGTTTCAAACTTTATCATACCCGGGATGTCTACTAGACTCTGGTTTGGACAGATTTAAGTGAGTTATTCCTAAAGAATTACAGGCCTACAATATAAAAAGCCAAATTTCCATGCAAAATAATGGTACCGCTTTCAGCACCTAAAACCTGACATAATCATACCGCCAGGGAGGTTAAAATGGTCTGTTGCAAAGTGGAAAACTGTTCATTGGTAAGACGCATCAAAATGTTATATTCTTTTTGGCAACCATGGGCTCCACATCCTCTGAACTAAAGAGCAGAGGGACCTTCCGACAGTTAATCAGTTTAAAAGCCTGCATCTCTGATGGTATGAAAATGGGCAGTTTGCACATCTGGAAAGGCACCATAAATGCTGAACGATATATCCATGTTTTAGAGCAACATATGCTCCTATCAGGCCTTCCATGTGACAGAGCTGGTGCTAGGTGATTGACTGCTCAGCCATGTAATCCTACAAAGCACAAATTTACTTAAGGGACTAAATCTGTTAGGGCATGTACTATAGTTGTAGAACTTACATCTATACTATACATCTAAAATACAAATGCTTTTTATGATCATAATGGAATATTTTCTTATTAAAAGTTCTTGATCAGTAAGTTAATAGGTGATTCAGATATGATAAACAAGGTCTAATAATTAAACAGTCAACTTTTTCCTGCTGATTATTCTTTCCATAAATGTAAGGACTATACGCCATTAGGATTTATATACACTGAAATCTGAGCAAAGAAATTATATTTTCTTCATCCAAAGACTGCTCTGGTAATGTCTGACCTAATTCTTCCTCGAGTTTTTTTAATACTGACCTAATTTATAACATATATGGTTATCCACTTAAAAGGATAAAAATGACCTTTCTGTTACTGTGTTAGCAAAAAGGTATATTTCTTCTCTACATCAAAATAAGAATCATCTTCCAAAACATTTTAACTTTGGAATACAGCTCTTGTACACATTTTAATGTCATGGCTGGTGCTGGGGGTGGGCAAACTAAGCAATTGTCCAGAGCTTCATGTGCAGGTTTAAGGCATCCCCCAAGCATGTTTTTTTAAAATAATTATTGTTACCCTTTAAGCTGTATTAAAAGAGCCACTCCGTGCTGAACAATAAATGTGTAGCGGGTACTTGAATTTAGGGGAAGCATCTGGGTGGTAGTGTAACCCAGATGCCTTGATTGTTAGGAAATTCAAGGTTCCCTTTGTGAGTCTTGGAGGAATCTGGTGGTGTGAAGTTCCCACCGGCCTATAGGTGGCTTTGTTGCCTTGGACCGGGGCTGAACTCACACCGCAAGACTGTACCTTTTTGTCCTCCCCTGGAGCTGGTACAGTGGGGCGGGGAACCCGCTGTGGCTCGAAGGGAGAGGTCATAAAAGGGGCGGACGCCCTGATCATGGGGTTAGAGTCCGGAGTCAGAAGATGCGGCCGCACCCAGGCACCTTCAGCCTGGGTGCTGGCGTTCCGGTGTTCCAGGCCTAGGTGCCCTTGACCTAGCTGAAGCGGAGATGGAGTCCATCTCAGGCACCTTTAGCCTGGGGTGAGGTACTATGGCGGATGCCTGGGGCTCAGTACCTTCGACTGAGTTCCGCGAGGGTGGAGGAATCCGAGGGGGCCCTAACTCCTTGGGTGCCCGTGTCTGAGTTCGTGAGGACTGGTGTGCAGTAACTTCTCTGAAGAGTCTGGCGCAGCATCGCTGGTGACGGAGAGGCCTCCATTTCTCCCTTGGACGGATTTCTTCCTCTGACAGAGGCAGAGTGAGCGAAGGTAATTCACGTTCTATATCACCTAGTCAGTGGCAGTGACTATTCACCACTGGTGACAGCACAGTGGTCAGCAGCAGAAGGGAAAGGATTGTGCCTCGATCTGTCCCCATTTTCCAAAGTAAAGAAACTGTTTTATTGCTTGGCAAGAAGAATAAAACTGAGTTGGACCTATTCACTGTGTGGAACTCTGGTTACTAGAAGCAAAGGAGTCAGGGACGAAGTACTGGACTTGACTCTAGGACACCTACACAAAACCCAATTTGCTGGCCTTCACCGCTTAGCTATGGAGGACCTGGGCCGTGGTGTGTCTTATCCCTCTCTCCCAGGTACCCCTAGACAACAGCCATATAACCGATGAAGATAGAGAGAGGGGTGAGCCCCGCTACAAATGTTTCACATTTTTTGCGTTGATACATATCCCTCATGGCAGTACCTAAGTTACCCATGCTTTTCTTACTGAGAGCTTGACCATGAAATAGGCCAGAACAAAACACAAGATTTGTCTCTTATTTACTTCAGTGGAGTTCAGGCGCTATGTTCGGAGTTTGCCCTATTCACAATGGATTCAGTAACAGTACATTGATCTGAACCATGGAGGCCTTTCCTTCACTGCCTGATGGTACAGAATCTGAATAGAGGTCTGCTCATTTCTTCGTATTTACATACATCTGTGCATGGAACTTTATTGACCTGAGACCCAGGTTGCAGTGCTTGTACAGCAAGGGGCCCACTTGAGGATCTGCTTGTGGGTTCCATGACCAGTTGGCCTGGGACAGCTGCCTATTTTACGCTTATCATTGTTGACCATAAACCTAACTCTTAGCCTAAACATAACTCTTAACAGTAACTCTAATCCTAAAAAAACAACTCTACATTATCATGGTGATAAACAGTATCACAGTGTTAGGATTGAGCTCACCTGCTGGTGGCACTGTGCTGCTCTGGGCTGATTGCTGCAGTACCAGTGTCCACCAGCAGGTGTCTCCCAGAAGCCGGCATGCTGTAATGATCAGTTACCCCTGTGTTCAGGTGGCTATTTAAGGCTGCTCCTCCCTTTGGTCAGTGTGTCACTATTCTGTTTGCCAGAGCCTTGTTCCTGATTAGGGATGAGCTTCGTGTTTGAGTCGAACATACGTTCGACTCGAACATCGGCTGTTCGATCGTTCGACGAAGATCGAACGATTTGGGCCGTTCGCGCCAAATTCGAGTGACGCGAACGGCCCACAATGCACTACGCCATCGCAGTGTCATCCAGGCGCTGTGATTGGCCAAGCATGCACTGTGACCCCGCATGCTTGGCCAATCACAGCGCCGGCAGCGAGGAGAGCAATGATTGGCCACAGGCAGGATGCCTGTGGCCAATTATTGCTGAGGGTGTTTAGTACACGCCCCACACTATAAAAGGCCGCCAGCACGGCGGCCTAGTGTAGTGTGTTCCGGAGCAGGGAAAGAGCAGCATAGGCAGGGACAGTGACTTTTATTTCTTTCTTGCTTAACCTGGATTCCTTTAGTTTAGGGAAAGAGAAGGATAGGTAGGGAGAGTGTCAGTGTGTTTTGTGCTTGTGCTATAGTGTGCTTAAAAAAAAAATTTTTTCTAGGGACAGAAAACTGTAGGTAGGGAGAGTGTCAGTTTCTTTCACTGTGCAAGTCCTTGTTTCTAGGGACTGGGAAGGACAGTGAGTGAATTCTCCTTGTGCTATAGTGTGCTAAAGCATTCCTCATCAACCATCTTTGAAATCCTTGTTTTTTGGACAGTCAGGGAAATTGTCGTTGTGCTATTCTGTGCAAAAGCAATCATCCTGAACCATATTTAGAAATCCTTAAGTAAAGGGACAGAGAAGGACACCTGAAGGTAGCCCTTATTGCTTTTTTCCCATCTCCCTGCAGGCCATCTATTAGAATGTCTGGAAGGCAAACAAGGAGAGGCAGACAGTCAGGAGGCAATAAAAGAGGGCAAGCAGGCTCTGTGTCTGGGGGCAACAGTGCTGGTCGTGGACGCGGTGCATTGTCATCAGCACATGGCCATGGGACACGCTTGTCCTTCTTTTCGGCAGCTGGACATGTTGAGCCACATCATGCCGAAGACTTGGTAGAGTGGATGACCAAGCCCTCCTCCTCCTCCTCCTCATCCTCTCTCACCCAGGCTCAGGGTACTGGCAAAGCAGCTGCCAAAGCGTCCTCTTCCCTGGTATCAATGTCAGACTCATCATCAGTCACTCCTTCCCTAGACCCACCATGTCCTCCTCCTGAGGAGTCCCCCGAACTGTTTGAGCACAGTGTTGGGTACATGCTCCAGGAGGATGCCCAGCGTTTCGAAGGGTCTGATGATGAAACCCAGCTACAGGAAGGCAGTAGGGTGAGAGCAGACAGAGGGGATGCTCAAGAAGGACACCAATCTGGCAGTCATGTTCCAGCAGCTGCAGCATACTGCCAGATTGGCTCCAGTGATGAGGAGGGAGGGGATGATGAGGTCACTGACTCCACATGGGTGCCTAATAGGAGAGAGGAGGAGGAGGAGGAGGATGAGGAGGAGGCACATCTCCAACGAGGCAGGATGCCCTTTGGTGGCCAGCGTAAGGGCAGTACACCGACGGAATCACACCGCAGAGCTCCGCCTGTGCAGGGCGCTGCCTCTGCCCGTCATTCAAAAAGTTCCTTGGTGTGGGCCTTTTTTGAGGCTAGTGCATCAGATCGCACAGCTGCTGTTTGCAACATATGTCTCAAGCGTATATCGCGTGGCCAAAACATCAGCCGCTTGGGTACCACATGCCTGACCAGACATATGTTGACCTGCCATGCAGCTCGTTGGCAAGCCTACCTCAAAGACCCACACCAAAGAACAAAGCGGATCTCTCCTTGCACCGCATCAGCTGGGATCTCCAACCCCACTATAACTTCAGTCCTCTCTGAAACATGCACTGAGAGGAATGAAGGTGTAGAATTAGGTGTGTCACAGCCAAGTACTTGCGGCCACTCTGCTAGCAGTACACCGACGTCCGATTCTAGCAGGCAAATTTCCCTGCCCCAGCTGCTGGACCATCAAAGAAGTTCACTCCCAGCCATCCACATGCCCAGCGGTTGAATGCTAGCTTGGCTAAATTGCTAGCGCTTCAACTGCTGCCTTTTCAGTTGGTAGACTCGGCCCCCTTCCGTGAGTTTGTGCAATGTGCGGTTCCTCAGTGGCAGGTTCCCAAACGCCCCTTTTTCTCACGGAAGGCTATTCCGGCTCTCTACCGGCATGTGGAAGGCAATGTCTTGGCCTCGCTGGACAGGGCGGTCAGTGGTAAGGTGCATATTACCGCTGACTCATGGTCCAGCAGGCATGGACAGGGACGTTACCTTTCTTTCACGGCCCATTGGGTCACTCTTTTGGCAGCTGGGAAGGATGCAGGACAAGGTGCAGTAGTGTTGGAGGTTGTTCCACCGCCACGCCTCCAAAATGCTACTACTGGTTGTGACACACCTCTCTCCTCCACCCCCTCCTCTTCTTCTTCCTCCATGGCCTCTTCCTGTGGTTTGTCCTATGAACCAGCGGTGCTCCGTAGCCGTTCACGGGGCTACGCAAGTACGCAGGCAAAAAGATGCCATGCCGTGCTTGCGCTGGTGTGTTTGGGGGACAGAAGCCACACTGGGGCAGAGGTCCTGTCTGCTCTGCAGGGCCAGGCCGAGAGGTGGTTGACGCCACGCCAGCTTAAGCCAGGAATGGTGGTTTGCGACAATGGCACCAACCTCCTCTCCGCCCTTCGACAGGGACAACTGACCCATGTGCCCTGTGTGGCTCACGTCCTTAACCTGGTGGTGCAGCGTTTCTTGGGCAGGTACCCGGGCTTACAGGATGTCCTGAGGCAGGCCAGGAAAGTCTGTGTGCATTTCCGCAGATCTTATAATGCCAGTGCTCGCCTGGCTGAGCTGCAAAAGGAGTTGAACCTGCCCAAGAACCGCCTTATATGTGACATGCCCACCAGGTGGAACTCAACGTTGGCCATGCTGCAGCGGCTGCACACGCAGCAGAGGGCCATCAATGAGTACCTGTGCGACTACGGCACCAGGACAGGGTCAGGGGAGCTTGGCTTTTTCTCCACGCCAGTGGGGCATGATCAGGGATGCATGCACTGTCCTGGCACCATTTGAGGAGGCCACGAGGATGGTGAGCAGTGACAGTGCATGCATCAGTGACACTGTACCTCTTGTCCACCTGTTGGAGCACACGCTGCGTGGAATAATGGACAGGGCACTTGAGGCAGAACAGAGGCAGGAAGAGGAGGACTTCCTTGCCGGAGGAGGAGGAGGAGGAGGAGGAGGAGGAGGAGGAGGAGGAGGAGGAGGAGGAGGAGGAGGAGGAGGAGGAGGGAGGAGGAGGAGGAGGAGGAGGAGGAGGAGGAGGAGGAGGAGGAGGAGGAGGAGGAGGAGGAGGAGGAGGAGGAGGAGGAGGAGGAGGAGGAGGAGGAGGAGGAGGAGGAGGAGGAGGAGGAGGAGGAGGAGGAGGAGGAGGAGGAGGAGGAGGAGGAGGAGGAGGAGGAGGAGGAGGAGGAGGAGGAGGAGGAGGAGGAGGAGGAGGAGGAGGAGGAGGAGGAGGAGGAGGAGGAGGAGGAGGAGGAGGAGGAGGAGGAGGAGGAGGAGGAGGAGGAGGAGGAGGAGGAGGAGGAGGAGGAGGAGGAGGAGGAGGAGGAGGAGGAGGAGGAGGAGGAGGAGGAGGAGGAGGAGGAGGAGGAGGAGAGGAGGAGGAGGAGGAGGAGGAGGAGGAGGAGGAGGAGGAGGAGGAGGAGGAGGAGGAGGAGGAGGAGGCTCAGCATCAGTCTTTTAGGGATGATTTACAGTCCCAAGAAACCAGTGGACTTGTACGTGGCTGGGAGGAGGTGACTGCGGATCATGTCGTCCTTAGTGACCCAGAGGACTCCGGAGCGAATGCCCTCAGCAAACCTACGCTGCATGGCCTCCCTGATCCTGCAAAGTCTGCGGTAGGATCCTCGTATTCTTCGGATCAAGGAGAGGGGACCATTACTGGCTGGCCACTCTCCTTGATCCACGGTACAAGGGTAAGGTTGCGGACCTTATGTTACCATCGCAGAGGGAGCAGAGGATGAGACAACTCCGGGAGGCCTTGCAGAAAGGTCTGTGCAACGCGTTCCCAGAGACTGGGAGGTTACAAAACTCCTGGTCCTGGACAACGAGTTGCTGAGGCTTCGGCCAGTCAAAGAAGGAGCGGTGGGGAAGGTGGCCGTCTGACCGATGCGTTCAGACAATTCTTTAGTCCGCAGCCCCAAAGTATGATCGGTTCCAGCAACCATCGCCAGCGTCTGATAAACATGGTGCAGGAATATCTAGGGGCAAGGTCAGACTTGGACACCTTCCCCACCGAAAATCCTCTGGCTTACTGGGTTCTTGAGGATGGATCACTGGCCAGAGCTTGCACAGTATGCAATTGAGCTACTGGCCTGTCCTGCATCCAGCGTTCTTTCGGAACGCACATTCAGTGCTGCTGGAGGATTTGTCACGGATCACAGGGTGCGCCTGTCCACCGACTCGGTTGATCGACTGACTTTCATCAAGATGAACCAGTCTTGGATCACCACCAGCTACCACACACCTGATGCTGATATAACAGACTAATTGATTTTAACATGTCACATCCCTTCAAGACTGATGCTGATGCTGAGTGCCTGTGCTGTTATGTTGACTGGCTATCCTCCTCCTCCGAGTCCTCAATGATACGATTGATGATGATAGCTTGGAAGATCATTTTTGTTTATGGGTGCCGCCACCAGTGGCTAAGGCCCAATTTTTCAGCCCCTGTTTAACAGGGGCGTGTCATTACAATTTTTGAAGCAATACTTTGCAACAGGGCTCATTGCTGTGCTCCAAGTACAGTATCTGTGAGGGGTTGCAGTGTTGTGCCACCAGTGCCTAAGGCCCAATTTTTCAGCCCCTGTTCAACAGGGGCATGTAATTACAATTATTGATCTAATAATTCACAGCAGGGCCCATTCCTGCACCCACCAAGCAAGAGGAACTCTGAGGGCTTACAGTGTTGTGGCAACACCACCACCACCACCACCACCACGAAAGGCCCAATTTTTCAGCCCCTGTTCAACAGGGGCATGCAATTACAATTCTTGATCTAATAATTCACAGCAGGGCCCATTGCTGCACCCACCAAGAGTAACTGTCAGGGCTTACAGTGTTGTGGCACCAGCACCACCATCAAAGGCCCAATTTTTACTACCACTGTTCAACAATTATATGTAATTACAATTCCTGATATAATAGTTGACAGCAGGGCGTTCCAGCACCAACCAAGAGTAACTGTGAGTGCTTACAGTGTTGTGCCAACACCAACTAAGGGGCCTATTTCTGCAGATTATATACGGCAGGTCCCTACTTTCAAACATCCAACTTACAAACGACTCCTACTTGCAAACGCAAGAAGACAACAGGAAGTGAGAGGAAATCTACCCCTAGGAAGGAAAATTCTCTCCTGTAAGAATTAATATGGGAGAAAGGTGTCTCCTCTGTACTGATGCTTTATCAGCAATCCTTGTTTCAAGAAAAACACCACATTTCAAAAACAGTTGTCATTGGGACGGAAAGTGAGGTGAAATGTTCTGAACAGGGGCACAGACAGCAAAACAAATGTTACAGGGGTGATAACCCTTACCTATGTTTTCCAAAAAGTTTAAAAATATATTTTTGGGCTGGAGCTACACTTAAACAATGTACCTGTTCAAAATTACAAACACATTCTACATAAGAACAAACATACAGTCCCTGTCTTGTATGCACCGCCTGTATACGGCTGTTCAGAGTATATAGGGCCTTTTTTATTTTATGTGCGGGGTTCCCCTTAATATCCATACAAGACCCAAAGGGGCTGGTAATGGGCTGGGGTAGGGGGGGGGGGGGTCATGGGGTAGCTATGCCATTTTTCTTAAAGATTTTCATCCATATTACCGGGACCAGACATTACATTAAAGCCGCAAGCAGTTTTAAATGGCTTTTTTTTCCTTTAGAAGTGTCATTTTGTGCAGGGACAGTTCTAAACACGGGAAACACGTGGCACTTCACAGGCATACTTTAGACACCCCCCAGGTACGATATTTAAAGGAATATTTTACTTTTTTTTTTTCACTTTATGCATCATTAAAATGACTGCTCCCGAAAAACGACCGTTTTTAAAACTTCTTTTTGCATTGATACATGTCCCCTGGTGCAGAACCCGGGTTCCCAAACCCTTTTTAGGACAATAACATGCATAATAGTTGTTATAATTAGCACTTTAGAATTCGAACGTTCGCATCCATTGTATTTAATAGGGTTCTAATGTTCGTACGAACTTTCGGTCCGTTCGCGGGTTCTGGTGCGAACCGAACCCGGGGGGTGTTCGGCTCATCACTATTCCTGATACATATCCCAATCCATCCTGTACACCTCTGCCTTGCTATTGCTTTCTACCCTAGTACCCAGTCTTGTTTCTCCCATTCCTTGCACCCCTGTTTTACATGTTACCGTTGTCTCTTATATTGTATATATTTGTATATAGTCAGTTGTTAGGTTTATTTGTTTTTTTGTCTTTGGGGCTTGTTTATGTTCATTGTTTGCTGTGTATGCTTGTTTGTGTGTTTCACTGTAAATAAATCTCACTTTAAGGATATCTACATTGTTTGGTCTCCGTTTCCATGTGTAGCTACAGTGGGGCAAAAAAGTATTTAGTCAGCCACCAATTGTGCAAGTTCTCCCACTTAAAAAGATGAGAGAGGCCTGTAATTGTCATCATAGGTATACCTCAACTATGAGAGACAAAATGTGGAAACAAATCCAGACAATCACATTGTCTGTCTGATTTGGAAAGATTTTATTTGCAATTTATGGTGGAAAATAAGTATTTGGTCAATATCAAAAGTTCATCTCAATACTTTGTTATATATACTTTGTTGGCAATAACAGAGGTCAAACATTTTCTGTAAGTCTTCACAAGGTTGTCACACACTGTTGCTGGTATGTTGGCCCATTCCTCCACGCAGATCTCTAGAGCAATGATGTTTTGGGGCTGTCGCTGGGCAACACAGACTTTCAACTCCCTCCAAAGGTTTTCTATGGGGTTGAGATCTGGAGACTGGCTAGGCTACTCCAAGACCTTGAAATGCTTCTTACGAAGTCACTCCCTCGTTGCCTGGGCGGTGTGTTTGGGATCATTGTCATGCTGAAAGACCCAGCCATGTTTCATCTTCAATGCCCTTGCTGATGGGAGGAGGTTTGCACTCAAAATCTCACAATACATGGCCCCATTCATTCTTTCATGTACACGGATCAGTCGTCCTTTTCCCTTTGCAGAGAAACAGCCCCAAAGCATGATGTTGCCACCCCCATGCTTCACAGCAGGTATGGTGTTCTTTGGTTGCAACTCAGCATTCTCTCTCCTCCAAACACGACGAGTTGTGTTTCTACCAAACAGTTGTACTTTGGTTTCATCTGACCATATGACATTCTCCCAATCCTCTTCTGGATCATCAAAATGCTCTCTAGCAAACCTCAGACGGGCCCGGACATGTACTGGCTTAAGCAGGGGGACATGTCTGGCACTGAAGGATCTGAGTCCCTGGCTGTGTAGTGTGTTACTGATGGTAGCCTTTGTTACGTTGGTCCCAGCTCTCTGCAGGTCATTCCCTAGGTCCCCCCAGTGTGGTTCTGGGATTTTTGCTCACCGTTTTTGTGATCATTTTGACCCCACGGGGTGAGATCTTGCGTGGAGCCCCAGATTGAGGGAGATTATCAGTGGTCTTGTATGTCTTCCATTTTCGAATTATTGCTCCCACAGTCGATTTCTTCACACAAGCTGCTTGCCTATTGCAGATTCAGTCTTCCCAGCCTGGTGCAGGTCTACAATTTTGTTTCTGGTGTCCTTCGACAGCTCTTTGGTCTTCACCATAGTGGAGTATGACTGTTTTAGGTTGTGGACAGGTGTCTTTTATACTGATAACATGTTCAAACAGGTGCCATAAATACAGGTAATGAGTGGAGGACAGAGGAGCCTCTTAAAGAAGAAGATACAGGTCTGTGAGAGCCAGAAATCTTGCTTGTTTGTGTTGGAGATACAACAAACTTTCAGCTTAGCTTACTGTATTTGACTGCAGTTTAGAAAGAGGACACAAGATGTTGCTAATGCTCAGTGATATGCTATGCTATGTATTTCTCTATGATGTGTTGTATTTCCTGTATACTGTGATGTACTTGTTGTTTTTTTTTTTTTTTCCTGTCTGTGATTCTTCTTACAATGTGAAGTGACATCTTTGCTAGTGTGGTTATGTTCCAATAAAGAAGCCAGATCCTGTTACTACACAATGTCTGATCTGAACTGACTCCGCTGCACCTATCAATCATACTTTGCAACAGGTTATGGGCCCAGTATCCGGATAAAGACTTATGACCAGGTGCGGCCCAGGCAGAACAAAGCCTCGAACGGAAGACAGTGTGGCTGATGCGAAGATCGACGTAAGGAAGCTTTCCAGCGACATCTCCTATAGACAAGTAAGACTGTTTATATATAAAGGAGGGATAAAATGGCCGGAAACTCTGAGCTTAAACTCTCAGTGGCCAAGCTGAACAATGACAATTATCAGCTATGGAAGTTTAAAGTGGAAATGCTATTATCCAAAGTTGACTTGTGGGAGGTTACCACTACAGAGAGGCCACAGGATAATCAGGACTGGGACAAGAAAAACAGACAGGCACGGGCCACCATAAGCCTACTAGTGGAGGATGATCAGCTCATTCATATACGCAATGAGGACACAGCAAAAGGCATGTGGGATGTACTGAAAAGACTGCATGAAAGATCCAGTTTAAACTGCAAGCTCTTTCTGCTGCGGAAACTTTACAAAATGAGACTTGGCAGAGAACGGGACATGCAGGAGCATATAAACGCAATGCTGGAAGTGATTGCGCAACTCAGATCGATCGGGGAGAATATAACAGACAGTCATATTGCAGCCATGTTGTTATGCAGTTTGCCCGATACATATACTGCACTAATCAATGCACTGGAGACACGACCTGAGACAGATCTGACGCTAGCATTTGTAAAAACCAGGCTCATAGATGAGTATCAGAGAAGAAAGGAATTAGTGCATGACTCCACAGAAACCGACACCAGCACCGCTCTTAAAGCTACAGACGCAAGATTACACAGGAAAGAGACTAAAGTGTGTTTCAGATGCCACAAACAGGGACACATAAAGAAAGACTGTACTATATGGAAAGCAGAGCAAATGAGACAGCGTCCCTCTTATACTAAACAAAAGGTCAAAATCACAATCAATGATCCAAGGGAAGGTAACTGGAATGCCACATTTAAAGCGACAGGCAACAATAAATGCCAAGGCTGGTGCATCGATTCGGGGGCAACCAGTCACATGACGAGTGATAGAAGTTTTTTCACAGAACTTGATCTGAGCAACAAAGAAACAATTTATCTTGCAGATGGAAGCAAAATACATGCAGAAGGATATGGGCATGGAACCCTTGTTTGCCCTGATGATGCGGGACACAATTTAGCCATACCAGTGAAAGATGTGCTTTACGTTCCTAATCTAGAAGGACTCTTATCTGTGAAGCGTCTAACAGCCAGAGGACTTACTGTAAAATTCCAAGGTGACAAGTGTTCTATTCTAAATGGCAAACGGACAATAGCAAGTGCCAAGCTGGATGATCATCTATATCACCTCGACACAGTGAAGGAAAAGGTGAGACTATGTACACACAAGCACAATGACTGTATACATATATGGCACAGACGTCTAGGTCACAGACACCAAGAATGCATACAGGAACTACAGAGGAGGAAGCTGACAAGGGATCTGATAGTATCCCCTTGTCCAATTACCGTTAAATGTGAATGTTGCATTAAATCCAAAAGGTACAAGAGCAACACTTCCCAAAGTCAGTCAGAAGAGAGCTTCAAGACCACTTGACTTAGTTCACAGTGACGTGTGTGGTCCCCTAAACCCACCAACACCTGGAGGCAACAGGTACATAGTGACTTTCATAGACGACTATTCAAGATACCCAGTCTCCTACCTAATGCAACACAAGAGTGAAGTTTTTGACAAATTAAAAGACTATATAATAAAGACAAGTAACAAGTTTCAGAGGAAGCCTCTCATACTTCGGAGCGATAATGGAGGTGAATTCACAGGAGGTAAGATACAAGAGTACTTAAAACAGAATGGAATAGAACATCAAAAGACAGTCCCGTATACACCAGAACAAAATGGAGTAGCTGAAAGAAAGAATAGAACTCTGACTGAAATGATCAGATGTATGCTGACAGACTCTGGACTACCACAAAAATACTGGGGTGAGGCAGCTATGACAGCTACATATTTGCAGAACAGACTTTTTTCCAGAACAGTGGAGAAAACCCCATATGAACTATGGCACAATGAGAAGCCAAGTGTAAAACACCTAAGAGTTTTTGGATGCAAAGCATTCATCTACATACCTGAAGAAAAATGCACTAAACTCCAAAACAGAGCGTTTGAATGTATCTTTGTTGGATACAGTGACAATGTCAAGGGTTATAGAATCCTAAATCCCAAACCAGACAAGGTTACCATTAGCAACAGCATAACTTTTGTTGAAGATTTAAGAGACAATGTAATGACAAATAGTAGAAGCAAGAATATAAGAGAAAACTGACATGGACAAGCCCATCTCTGTAACTTCCGAACAAACAGTTGAAGTGAGTGTAGACTCAACCAGTACTGAAGAGCAGACACAAGAAGGCTCAGACACAAAAACGAGATGTTCAACAAGAGAAAACAAAGGTAAACCCCCTATACGTCTCTCATACAAAGCAAGTACTGCCAGTATCAATGAACCTGCAAACTGGGAAGACATATCTCAACTTTCAGAACAAGAAGCAACTAAATGGATAAAGGCTGCTGAGGAAGAGATAAAATCCATGCATGACACTAAAACATGGACACTTGCAGAACTACCACCCGGAAGGAAAGCCATAGGCTGTAAATGGACTTTTAAAGTGAAATACAATGCAGATGGCACAGTTGAACGGTACAAAGCAAGACTAGTAGCCAAGGGCTATTCTCAAAAATACGAAGAGGACTATGATGAGACGTTTGCACCAGTAGTCAAGCACAATACAATACGGACTTTACTGACAGTAGCTGTCACAAGGAAAATGCAAGTGAAACATTTTGATGTGAAAACCGCGTTTCTACATGGTGATTTAACAGAAGAAATTTACATGGAACAACCGCCAGGATTCAAAGATGAACAAAGGTTAGACCTAGTGTGCAAACTTCACAGGAGTATATATGGTCTAAAGCAAGCAGCCAGAGCGTGGAATATAAAAATAAATGAAGTGCTTACACATCAAAACTTTCAAAGGAGTAAAGCAGACCCCTGCTTATACACAAAGAAATTGGCAAACAGATGGGTCTATATGCTTATCTATGTGGATGATATCCTGATTTGCTTTGAGCAAGAAGGGGATGAAGCAGAAATACTGGAAAAACTAAATCAGCACTTTGACACCAAAGATCTCGGCAACATAAAGAATTACCTCGGCATCCAGATCGAGAGAGAGGAAGATGGCAGCTTTCTTCTGAACCAAAGACACAAAATACAAGAAAAAATTGAAACATTTGGAATGGAAGACACCAAACTAGTAAAATCATCCATGGAAACCAACTACCTAAAGGAGATGAATTGTCAAGATAACCCATTACCTACTAATACTCAATACAGGAAAGCAATAGGGAAATTGCTGTACCTTACCACCGCTACAAGGCCGGACATTGCAGCAACTGTCGGAATCCTATGCAGAAAGGTTTCGATGCCAAGTCACAAGGACTGGAATGCTGTAAAGCGAATCATTCGCTATCTTAAAGGGACTTTGCACTACAAGCTAAAGTTACCACCAAGTGATGAAAGCACCTTAACAGAATATGTGGATGCTGACTGGGCAGGAGACACCAGTGACAGAAAATCTACCAGTGGCTACTTATTTTTTCTGTCAGGAGGTGCCATCAGTTGGACTAGTACTCTCTGTTTCACTGTTGTCTACTGAAGCAGAATACGTTGCTGCAGCGCAGGCAAGCCAAGAAGTTATATGGCTGAGACAGCTATTAACAGACTTAGGTCAACCACAGTTGGGACCAACTGAAATCTATGAGGACAATCAAGGATGCATTGTACTTGCACACATGGAAGGAGTTAATTCAAGAACCAAGCACATTGATGTGAAGTTCCACTTTCTTAGGGATCTTCAAGAGCAAGGTCTTCTTGAGTTACTTTATTGCCCAACCGAGGATATGACAGCAGATATCCTTACAAAGCCCCTGACTGCTGAAAGACATTCAAGGCTTACGAAGAAGATGGGTTTAACAGACTAAGCCTTAGTTGTTGAGAAGGGGTGTTGGAGATACAACAAACTTTCAGCTTAGCTTACTGTAATTGACTGCAGTTTAGAAAAAGGACACAAGATGTCGCTAATGCTCAGTGATATGCTATGCTATGCTATGTATTTCTCTATGATGTGTTGTATTTCCTGTATACTGTGATGTACTTGTTGTTTTTTTTTTTTCCTGTCTGTGATTCTTCTTACAATGTGAAGTGACATCTTTGCTAGTGTGGTTATGTTCCAATAAAGAAGCCAGTTCCTGTTACTACACAATGTCTGATCTAAACTGACTCCGCTGCACCTATCAATCGTATTTTGCAACAGTTTGTAGGTGACCAAATACTTATTTTCCACCATAATTTGCAAATAATAAATGTGATTGTCTGGATTTGTTTCCACATTTTGTCTCTCATAGTTGAGGTATACCTATGATGACAATTACAGGCCTCTCATCTTTTTAAGTGGGAGAACTTGCACAATTGGTGGCTGACTAAATACTTTTTTGCCCCTGTGTATGTGTCTGGTCTCCTTAGCTGCTGAATCCTGGGACACAACAATAGTATTGCCATTATTGTTATCATGACAAAGGTGCCATGAATCAATTTTTTTTTTTTTGCTGCAATAATACAATGTGCGAAATTATTGGTGCTGAGCAACTCATTTCAAGGTGCCTGTCAAATTACCTTCACTATGCAATGAATTTAAAAGTGTAAGTGTAGTAAAATAGCTAAATGTAAAGGTGTGCCTGAAGTAATACGACTTGTGATCTTCTACCTAACATTACTGAACTAGAAGGCCTATGAAAAACTGTGAATTTATAGGGGGTTGAATGGATTGAGTTAATAGGGATTGGAATATATAAAAGGGATTGGGAGCAGGACAGTAGCGGCATAGGATGGCTTCTAAAATTGTGCTAGAAATAATTGTCTGTGGTCTTGTAGTGTTTCCCACTGTAAACTATTGGGCTCTATTGGTTATCACTCTTCAGTTTACTCCTCTTTTTGGGGATAGCTGAAAGAAATGAATGCCGCTCCAGGTGAACCAATACTCACTCCTCACTGCGAGTCTATCACAAGGGTGTTGCACAGCCTGTCTGTGACGGTATGCTGAAAGGAAAATGTCCAGAATTTGCTGCACTCCTCTGTATCTTTTATTTTAGCACCATAACAGTATCACAAGCATGGTAGGAACAATAGTTGGTAACACATTTGTCCTAAAAAAACAGCGCTTACTCAAACCTCCAGGTTTGAGTAAGTGCTGGAGGTTTGAGTAAGCTCTGTTTTTTTTAGTGCGGAAATTGTTAACCGTCTATTGTTCCTGTCATGCCTTTGATACTGGTATGATGCTAAAATAAAAATTACAGAGGAGTGCAGCAAATTCCTGGACTTTTTGCATACTCCTCTTTCTCCGTTTATGGTCTTAAACTCTGCTTTCCATTCAGTGTCTATCCCATTACCCTCTGAATACATGACAAAATGACCAAGGCTTCTGATGAGGCATAGTACTAAGTGTAGCTGTTTGTATCATATGGGACATCAACAGAGAATGACATTGTATGATTCATAAAACTTGGGAGAGATCTGCTGTAACTAGTATAAAGATGCAAAATAATGGCAGGCATATTAGGTACATTATAGATGTTTTACTGATGTAATTGTACTTTAAGTTGACTGAATTTACAATTTTATTATTATTTTCATTTTTAATCCTACTTCTTCCACATATCCTCCTAATTCCTTAGCTTTCATCTTTAATCCAGATACTTTCAGTATTACAAGGTAAGCAAGCAGATGGCTTTACAATAGCAATTAATGTGTGGAAGGGTGGTATCCACTTAAAATAACAAGCCAAGTTTTAACAGCAATAATTATAGTTTTGCATGGTTAAAGAATCAAGATGAAAAATTATGTACAGCTACAGTATATTATACATACTGTATCAGACTGAATTGAGCTTCATATTTAATGGGGCAATAACTATGTGCAAGGTGCTGTTAACTATATCAACCAGTTGTAAAAATGTATTGGCAATAATCATTGTGAACTGTTGGCAAGATTCAATATCTCACAAAAGTAAGTACACCCCTCACATTTTTGTAAATATTTTATTATATCTTTTCATGTAACAACACTGAAGAAATTGCACTTTGCTATAATGTAAAGTAGTGAGTGTACAGCTTGTATGCCGCTCCATTTGCTATCCCCTCAAAATAACTCAACACACAGCCATTAATGTCTAAACCGCTGGCAACAAAAGTGAGTGAAAATGTCCAAAGTGTTAATATTTTCCAGCACTGCCTTAACCCTCTTGAGCATGGAGTTCACAAGAGCTTCACAGATTGCCACTGGAGTCCTCTTCCACTTCTCCATAATGACATCATGGAGCTGGTGGATTTTAGAGACCTTGCACTTCTCCACCTTCCATTTGAGAATGCCCCACAGATGTTCAATAGGGTTTCGGTCTGGAGACATGCTTGGTCAGTCCATCACCTTTACCCTCAGCTTCTTTAGCAAGCCAGTGGTTGTCTTGGAGGTGTGTTTGGGGTCGTTATCATGTTGGAATACTGCCCTGCGGCCCAGTCTCTGAAGGGAGGGGATCATGCTCGGCTTCAGTATGTCACAGTACATGTTGGCATTTATGGTTCCCTCAGTGAACTGTAGCTCCCCAGTGCTGGCAGTACTTATGCAGCCCCAGACCATGACACTCCCACCACCATGCTTGACTGTAGGCAAAACACACTTGTCTTTGTACTCCTCACCCGGTTGCCGCCACAAACGCTTGACACCATCTGATCCAAATAAGTTTATCTTGGTCTCGTCAGACCACAGGACATGGCTCAGTAATCCATGTCCTTAGTCTGCTTGTCTTCAGCAAACTGTTTTCAGGCTTTCTTGTGCATCATCTTTAGAAGAGGTTTTAGAAGAGGCATCCTTCTGGGATGACAGCCATGCAGACCAATTTGATGCAGTGTGCAGCGTATGGTCTGAGCACTGACAGGCTGACCCCCCACCCCTTCAAACTCTGCAGCAATTCTGGCAGCACTCATACGTCTAATTCCCAAAGACAACCTTGGACAGAGGGGTGGCTGTGGACGTGGTATACTTGGATTTTGCAAAAGCGTTCGATACAGTTCCCCACACACGGCTCATGTGCAAGGTAAAGTCTACAGGATCGGCTCTGAACGGCTCTCCCTATCAGCGCGAACCGAGGAATGCCGTTTACCGGCACTTCCTGGTTCAAGCGATGATCAGCTGTGATTGGTCACAGCTGATCACGTGGTAAGAAGCCTCTGACAGTGGCTTCTTATCTCGATCGGAGATGCGGCATGTCAGACTGACGATCGCCGCGCTGCATGCCCTGGCGGGTGCGCCGGCATGTTATCCTGCTGGACCTGAGATCGAAGCCCCCGAAGCGCTCCTCGGTCCCCTCCGCCGCCATGTCCCCACCGAGCGGCTCCGGCGCTGTGAGCGGCGATGACGTCACTCCCGCGAATGCGCGCGGGACTGGCATTATCCCATTCAGAAAACCGGCATGCTCAGTGCGCCTGCGCCGTAGACAGCGGTGCAGTGTTTTCTGTAAATATCTCCTTAACCGTGTAGGTTAAGGAGACATTTCTTGCACCTACAGGTAAGCCTTAATCTAGGCTTACCTGTAGGTGCAAGTTGTCAGAGTGGGTTTACAACCACTTTAACCCTTTTGGGCATGGAGCATCACAGGTTGCCACTGGAGTCCTCTTCCACTTCTCCATGATGACATCACAGAGCTGGTGGATGTTAGAGACCTTGCGCTCATCCACCTTCCGTTTGAAGATGCCCCACAGATGCTCAATAGGGTTTAGGTCTGGAGACATGCTTGGCCAGTCTATCACCTTTACCCTCAGCTTCTTTAGCAAGGCAATGGTCATCTTGGAGGTGTGTTTGGGGTCATTATCATGTTGGAATACTGCCCTGCGGCCCAGTCTCTGAAGGGAGGGGATCATGCTCTGCTTCAGTATGTCACAGTACATGTTGGCATTCATGGTTCCCTCAATGAACTATAGCTCCCCAGTGCTGGCAGCACACATGCAGCCCCAGACCATGACACTCCCACCACCATGCTTGACTGTAGGCAAGGTTCACTTGTCTTTGTTCTCCTCACCTGGTTGCCACCACACACGCTTGACACCATCTGAACCAAATAAGTTTATCTTGGTTTCATCAGACCACAGGACATGGTTCCAGTAATCCATGTCCTTAGTCTGCTTGTCTTCAGCAAACTGTTTGCGGGCTTTCTTGTTCATCATCTTTAGAAGAGGCTTCCTTCTGGGACGACAGACATGCAGACCAATTTGATGCAGTTTGCGGCATATGGTTTGAGCACTGACAGGCTGACCCCCCACCCCACCACTTCAACCTGAACACCTGCACTTAACTTCTTTGGTCGACCATGGCAAGGCCTATTCTGAGTGGAACCCGTCCTATTAAACCGCTGTATGGTCTTGGCCACCATGCTGCAGCTCAGTTTCAGGGTCTTGGCAATCTTCTTGTAGCCTAGGCCATCTTTATGTAAAGCAATAATTATTTTTTTTCAGATCCTCAGACAGTTCTTTGCCATGAGGTGCCATGTTTAACTTCCAGTGACCAACATGAGAGAGTGAGAGCGATAACACCAAATTTAGCACACCTGCTCCCCTTTCACACCTGAGACATTGTAAAACGAGTCACATGGGACTGGGAAGGGAAAATGTCTAATTGGGCCCAATTTGGACATTTTCACTTAGGGGTGTACTCACTTTTGTTGCCAGCAGTTTAGACGTTAATAGCTCTATGTTAATATATTTTGAGGGGACAGAAAATTTACACTGTTATACAAGCTGTACATTCACTATTTTACATTGTAGCAAAGTGTAATTTCTTCAGTGTTGTCACATGAAAAGATATAATACAATAATCACAAAAATGTGAGGGGTGTACTCACTTTTGTGAGATACTGTATATATAGACTATGGGGTATGTGACGCTTCGTGGTTTCCTAATATAGTAACTATAGGCCCCAGCCTGTTCTGGCATCCCCACCTCCATCCGTGTCCCACTATTCTGACTATTCTCCGCTCCCTTCCCCCTCCCCTCCCCCCCTAGATTAACTCTCCACTTCCCCCTTCAGCCTTCAGTTAGTAGAATCGACTTCTGTCCCTTGCTAGGAACAATCCTCCTAACGAGACCATTAGAGAGCTACAAGGTCAAATCAGCATAATTGTCAGGAAAGGATCATTCACGTGCGCAGACACACAAGCCTAAGAAATCCTGCCCATGGCCAGTTATCGGGTGTGTGTGTGCGAGCGCGCATTTGTGCTAGAAGGGCTTTTTAAACTGCACTAGTGTAGTGTGTCAGTGCCGTTTGGTCTATTATTATGTTCTTATATTCCTGTTATCAGTTCCTGTTGTTGACCCCTGGCTTGTCCCTGAAATACACTTCTGCCTGCTCATCCGCTCTGCTATTATTGACACCAGGGTTGGTGCAAGGATTTTTGACACCCTAGGCAAAACCGAATTTTGCCACCCCTCCTTGGCTCCACCCCTTACTCCACCCCTTTGCCCTGCCCATGTAACCCATGTGACCTACCTGACCCCTACACTGGCCTACCTACACTGACCCCTACACTGATCAATCTGATTCATAATACAATGTCAGTTTTCTTCACTAACCAGGGCTCTGCATGCACCTGACGACCCTTCCTCCATGGCTCCATCTGTCACCAGCCCTGGAGTGCCCACTACTCTGATCCAATTAGGCTACAGCACGTGCCGCTGCCGCTGTACAGGATAGTCTGGGAGGGAGAGCGGCCTCTATGAATGACGGTGACACAGCGGGGGCTGGGTCAGGGGTCACATTACTTGGTATAGGAATCACGTATGGGCGGAGGTAGAGCTGGCTGTACTGGGACATCAATCACCAGAGACTGAGAGAGAGAGAGACAGACAGGCCACTGATCATAGAGGCGTAGCACGCAGGGGATGTGTGCTTCCGTTTCATTAGGACACAGTCCTCCAGTGCTGCTCTGCGCCTCTGACACTAATTACTTATGAACGGGGTGACTGCTGCATGAGTTCGTTACATGCTGCAGACAGAGGCATCACCTGCATTACTGCATACAGTCAGCACTGCACTGAAAACTTACATAGCACGAAGACTGGCAGGAGACGGAGAGTAGGTAAACCATCGGCCGGGCGCCCTAGGTGCCAGTGCACCCTAGGCGGCTGCCTAGTTTGCCCAGTGGTAACACCGGCCCTGATTGACACTGGCCTGTCTCCTGACTACTCTCCAGCCTGCTGTCTAAACCTGTTGTGCTTGCTAGTTGCTGACCTAGACTGTCCGACTCTGCCTATCCTGCATCTGTACCAGCCTATCTGCATCCTTTAGTGGCTCCTGTTCCTCTACCAGCGTGTCTGGTCCTGTTATCCCTGCTTTCCAGATGCATACCAGCACCTGCCAGCAAGAGACTCTCCAGACACTCGTGCCACTCTGATTTCCGGCGTTTCCTGTCACCTTAGCAGGGACTCCAGAGCAGGGTTGTAAGAGAGGCCTTCCGCAACGCTTCAGGCTTCAGACTCCACCCCCAGGTACGTTAAAAATAACTCTTGGATTTGGCAAACCTATGGGTTTGCTTCACAAGGTGGTCACCTTGTTCTGGTCTACTCAATAGTCGATTTTACATTGCTCTGTCTTTTATGCATCACCTGTATTGCAATTCGATTTTGTGTATTGCTCTTGTATCTTCTTTTCCACATAAGCATAAACATTACTGCATCATGAGAAATCGCACATTATTCACTTTGGTGCGCTGCAGTAACATTTATTTAATGAATGCCGCCCCAACACACCTTGCTAATGCACATGTTTTGCAGCACACCACTAAACACGGTAATGCACTACCATGTGCTGTGTTACAGAAAATGGTGTATAGTGATACCCTCAGTTTAAGAGGGCTGCTTGTTTGTTTTGGGCCTTGTAATGCACCGCTATCAACCCCTGGCAATCGGCTCTAACCTCTCGTGACACAGTTAGGAAAGGGGGGGGGGGGGGTGGATGGCACAACTGCAATATCTCTATTTTGTTATATGGTACAACCCCCTTTCCGTATCCCAGCACAGTAATTGACACTGACCACCAAATTACTTAACTATAACTTTTTACTATTGGTAAAAGTATAAAAGGTAATTTGCATACAATAACTCATGCAGATCCCTGCAATATAAATGCACGCATTAAAAGAGTATAACATTCAATAATGCAATGACAATATAATAACCCCGCTGCAGTTATCCTCCCTCGTGAGCAAAAAAATGGCGCCCAGCAATGTCCTATACTACCAGTCAGGCCTGACTATAACCCTGGGGTATAGTTCGTTGAAGAATCTTCGCTAGCAACTCTCGGTGGTGCACATAAAGAGACAAACTGTAATCCAATAGGGGTAGCAGATGATTCTTTAACTTGGTAAAGCTGGAGAGACTGATAAACTCAGTTCAGCAGACAGTCTCTCCAAAGTATAACTGTGGTCAATGATGGGCCTAGGCAAAATTAATAGGCAACAAAGTTACTTAGATGTGGTTCTGAGCTGGCGCTCTCTCACCCAGACCAGACCGACTCCTGTCCTCTTCCTCCGCTACTGTGAGTGGCTTCACAGTGCCCACGATGCACCGGGTCTTCGGTCCTCCAGAAGATGGTGGCACCTCAGGTGGATCGGATGCTCCGCAGGCTCCTCGGCGGAACGGAAGGCTCTCTGGAAAAAAGTGTGAGGCCCAGGCTTCAGGCCTTGCACGTGCAGCAGGTGAGTGCAGGGATCCTCTTGCAAGGAGGGCGGCGTTCCAAGAGAGAGCGAGGCCCCTCCTCTCCCTTTTTAAAGTCCACCCCAGCAGTCCTTGCGTGGGGAAATGCACCATGGGTGCCACAAAGCGTGCTGGAAACTGTAGTCTTGTGGGTGAAAACGATACCCCGCTACAGGTGCATACCCCTTTTTTGTGTTTTCTGGTGCTTTTAGGTAGCCCTTTTAAATGGGCTGCGTTTCTTTTTTTAAATACTGTATATACTCGAGTATAAGCCAACCCGAATATATAAGCTGAGGCACCTAATTTTACCACAAAAAAATGGGAAAACGTATTAACATGGGGGTGTAGGAACGAGTAGGCCCAGGCACAACTAAGCTCTCCTATTCCTTTTTAGCGAATAGGCCTGGCGCACGGTCTCTGCCACCGACCGTGAGGTTGGTCTCTGCCACAGACCGGATGAACTGTTGAGGCCCCTGCCACAGGCCTAATAGCAGGTCTCTGCCACTGACCTGATTGAACTAGTTGGACCGCTGCCACCGGTCATTGAACGTGGACTGAACTTCCTCTTAGAATTTGGCCCCTGTTTGGGAAAGACATCCCTCCGGGCGGTCTCCAGAGGTACACCCGGCACTGGCAATCTGCTGCACCAGGTCTTCGGGTGAGTCCCTCCTCCGGTCCCTTACGCCTCTGGATTCGGGTGCCCCACTCCTGGGGACCCCTAGGATGATCCCTCCCTCGCGGGACCCAGCGGAAGGTACTGGGCCCCCGCCCCGCCGTACAACCGCTGCGAGAGGCCACAAAGGGAACGGCATTGCAGCGATGGTTCAACCCCCGGCCCAAAGTGACAGGGAACTATGGCTCACTGGTGTCTTCACCAGATTTAATATATATATATATATATATATATATATATATATATATATATATAATCTATCCGCTACACTCTCCCCCCTGTTATTTGACACTGGTCCCCAGTGTCTGGAGCAAACCATGCTCAAAAAGGGTCATCATAGCCTGATCCAGAGACCGACTAACGAATTAAAAAAAAAATCCTTTTTGAAAGCTAACCAACAGTTGTGCCTGAACCTGAAAGGGAAGGGAAGGAAACAAACAACACAACCACATTATCAGAGTCACATATTCACAACAACATTCCCTTACACCCATCCTGACTAAGACCCACCCCAATCTCAGTGGTCTTGATGAGATGTTCTCCTGCAGAGGGGAAAAGAACGTTAACACGCATATCCCTGACACATATGTTTGTGTAAGAACGAAAGAACCTCTCCGTAGAGAAACTCTTTCCTTCTCTAATGCCGCGTACACACGATCGTGATTCACGGCGGTTGAAAACACCGCCGTGAATCATGACAGGAAAAACGAGGGAACGGCTTGTTCCCCCACACGGCCGTTTTTCCCGTCCTTTTTTCTCTTGGCGAGAAAAACGACCATTTGTAGGCTCCTCGGCAGTGTTACCCTATAGGAAAACTGCCACGTAAAAAAATGACAGGAATCACGACGAGAAAAATTAGAGCGTGTTCTCATTTTTCTCGTCGTGATTAATGCCGTTTTTCCCGTCGGGAAAAACTGCAAAAAGCCCACAGACGATCGTTTTTCTCGTCCAAAGGAAAAATGTAATTTTTCCAGACGGGAAAAATTATTGTGTGTACGCGGCATAAGTGTGTGAGTAAACAGTGAATATCGATGCTCAACACTGCCACCTGGTGACAGTGTCACGGTAACTGTACTGGTTGAAGATCTTCTTCTCTTTTTGAACTTTCTAACTACCCCAAAGTCCATGATCACTTTGCGGGATGGAAGAATGAAGAACAAAACAACAGTCCTTCAATTCCTCCAGAGAGCACAAACACCCATAACACGGGTACAGTCACTGGGTTCTCCCGGGAAACAACCCCGGAAAGTTCAGCAGCAACAAACACTAGGCAAGGAGTCTTTTCTCCTACAAGTAGAACCTGGGATGCGGCAAGACAAGGGGCTTGAAATGCTTATCCACAGTCTCTATGTGATATTCGACGTCCTCCTCTTCTTTCCGTCGAATCAACACTTTGTCAGCATGGATGTGCCGACCTAACATCCACTCTGCTTTACAGTCCTTGAACCGCTGAGAGGCTTTGGGGGAACACGCTAGGTACCTGCGGGCATGTGGGACCTGAAGGTGCGTCCATACAAATTCGTTGTACCAGCGGTCCCGGCAGACTTCCACTTCATACAGAAGCTCTTTGGGTAAGTATGGGTACTCCCACCCGTACTCGGTAGCAACTTTTTGGCCGAAAAGACGCTGTAGTCTCGCCAGCGGAGGCATAGTGGCCCGGTCTCCCTCACCCGGTTGGACGATGGCGTCCGGATGGTGAGGTGCCTTGACCACCTCCACTCTAGGCATCGGCGGCCGCAAAATCTGTCTCTTTTCCCCGATGCCAGATCCAGGAGGCACCAGAGGTAGAAGGGCAGACTGGGGACAGGATCCCTCCTCAGGCGCTGGTGCCTCCACCCGGGGTGTACTATCCCCTGTAGACATGGGTGGATCCCTGACTTTGCGGGACGAGGAGAGAGGCATCTTGTCCCAGCCCTTTTTAGCGAAAAGTTCATCTATGATGACATTGTCTCCCAGATCGGAGAGCGATTCTAGGTCAGAGGTGTCACACTCCTCCACGGGCAAGTAGCCGGTAGTGGAGGCTGAATTCCTACCTCCCGCGGGCACACAGGGCCGTGACTCCCCGTGACTCCCCGACACCTCCGCCCCAACACCAAGTCCCTTTGTCCGGCCTACCTCGGCCCAAAGTTGAGAAGGGATGTCCTGGACTCTTCCTACCGGATCCATCCGGGGCAAGCAGGGTGATCCACCGCGACCGTTAGACGGGGCAACCAAGCCGGTCTTCCTCTTTGGCGGTGGACACTGGGAAGCAGTGGTGACCGAGTCAGCATCCTCGGATTTCTCCCGTACCTCAGTGACTGCGACCTCCCCTGTGGTCGCTGCAGTGCGCACAGGGATGGCTGTAAAAGCAGCGATTCCTCCTTCATGAGTGGTGTGGCCCGTAGCGCGGTTGAGGTGGATGGTTCTGGGTTTCTCAATGGTTGGTTCCACCTCAAATAAGAACTCTCCGCAGGCCTCGCAGCGTCCAAATGGCTTTAGCTGACACACCAGTCCCGAACATCCGGGACAAATCAAACCCAGGGCCTCAACGTCCATGCATGAGTACAGGGCGAATCGTCCCCGGGGCTTTAGCCGAATCCTAGTATCCGTTATTGGAGCAGCGGTAGTCAGACTCATGGTATTGGGATGAATAGGAATCCACGATGCGTTAGTGAACATGGCGACTCTCTGCTGATCCATTGCGCACTGCTTTGTTGGCGCCAAAGTCCCCACGTGTAATCCTTCACACGATTGGACTCCTCCCTTCTTGTACTCCAGTTCGCAGGCTTTCTCCTTCCCTGGGTCACGCCCACGAACTGAGCAGGGAGGGTGTGCCTGATGGGGCAGTGGCCAATATGGCCGACCTACTCAGTACTCTTTCGGGCAGACACTTTCAAATGCCTATCAGAGAGAAGGATTTGTGAGTTGTAGGATGGTTCCTGTGGCGTGCCCCATTGGCACCTATGGTCTCTAATAATCTACAGGCGTTAGGAAGTTCTAAATTCAGGAACTGAAGGATTCTGTGGCAGAGGATCTCCTGAACATGTCCATGAAGGGGACTTAAACTAAATGTCATGTTCGTGTTTCACTCCGGCTGCTAGAACTGTGAGAGGGATCTATCCGGGTGAGCAATACCCACTCAGGCTTGAGTGGAGAATAGGGTGACTGGGTGCCGCGTGTCTGAACCTATTTCCCTACTAAATCCTATTGCTGTCTTTAACCTTTATCCCAAAGTTATTTCAAGCAAAAAAAATAAACTTGTTTGTTGGAGTTTAAATACTGTCTGGACATTGGCCTTCTTTCGGGGGAGAATAGACTTTTCCCTACACTTTAGGGACGAGAACCAACGGAGGGAGGTAACTCGCTGCAGGACCCAAAATTGCAAGAACACCGCTCAACCTCTTATACCAGGAGGATACGGGCATGTGGCATGGTTGGCCTTTGCTCCTGCAAGTGAAGGTAGGCAGGAAAAAAGGGTCTGTGTGCTAAACATAAATTATTCAACAGAAGCAAAAAAGATGCAACAAATTGCATTCATCTACAAATACAAATAAGCTTCCTTGAGAGTTGGTATATAGTATATAAACAGATGTGTTGGGAAACAGCCCCCTGGTCAATTTCTGTTACAAATTATAAAAAAAATAGTGTGTTTGTGTGCCTCAGTCCTACCCCTTAAGCATTGTCTGTCTTTTCTCTGATGTAGTTATGAAACATGTCAGCAAGTCAGCGGTACAGCCTGTGGGGCTGTAGGGGAACAATTCTCAGTAATTAGTATCAGAAAACATAATATCTATGCCTTCTTTATTCATATGAGGAAAATGAACATTGTGCGTGTGGTCTAAACAAAGAGCAGAAGGTTTGCATGTATTAGATATATGACCAATGTGCAGCGTATTAGACATATGGTTGGAGGCGACCATTCCTCTAAACAAACACATTTGTCCCTATCGCTGAGTTATACTGACTGCAATTAGTACAGTTATTCCATCATTTACAACATGTGGCTACTTCAACAAAAATGAATATTTGTTAAGGTTACCATCACATAATTCAATACGAAGCATGCTCCTTAAAATCATAATAAATAACTTAAAGAGAATGTAGAGCTTTTTTGTAAATATATAAAATCTATTTATTTATGCAGGAATAAAAGTATTTTTTTTTTAAACGTGTTTTAGACAGGTAAGTATGAAACGCTGCATACGAATATTCTATATTTTAAATAGAGCTCTAGGATTCATTTTTTATGTTTACCAGGTTAAGCACAACTGCTTTTGCTGAAAAAAAGGGATTTTTATAACAGCTTACCTGTAAAATCCTTTTCTTGGAGTACATCACGGGACACAGAGCGACTTAGTCATTACTAATGGGTTATATAGATTACCTTCAGGTGTTGGCACTGGCCAATTCCAAACCGGAAGTACCCTCCCCTATATAAGCCCCTCCCACCCGGGAGCACCTCAGTTTTGTAGCCAAGCAATAAGTGTCCCAAAAAGAGGGGTGGGAGCTCTGTGTCCCGTGATGTACTCCAAGAAAAGGATTTTACAGGTAAGCTGTTATAAAAATCCCTTTTTCTTTTTCGTACATCACGGGACACAGAGCGACTTAGTCATTACTAATGGGACGTCCCAAAGCAATGCCAAATGAGGGGAGGGATACATAAGCTGGGCGCCATCAGGCATGAGGCTCTTTTGCGGCCTGCAACACACTGCGCCCAAAGGCGACATCCTCCTGACTTCTGACGTCTACCTGGTAGAATCTAGTAAACGTGTGTACTAAGGACCATGTTGTGGCCTTACAGTACTTGAGCCAGGGAGGCTTGGTGATGCACTGCCCATGAAGTTCCAACTGCTCTTGTGGAGTGCGCCCTAACTTTGAACGGAGGCGGTCTCCTTTTCAAGCCATAGGCTTGTATTATGACCTGTCGAATCCACTTGGCTAAAGTAGATTTTTGATGCTGCCTGACCCTTTCTGGGGCCTTCCGGCAGAACAAACAAAGTATCCGTTCTACGAATCTGAGCAGTGGCTTTTAGATAAGCTTTAACTGCTCTTACTACATCCAAAGAATGCAATAACTTTTCCTCTACCGAACTAGGTTTGGGGAAAAAGGAAGGAAGAACCACACCTTGGTTCAAATGGAACCTCGATACCACCTTAGGAAGAAAGGCTGGATGAGGACGTAATACTACTCTGTCCTTATGGACAACCAGATATGGCTCCTTACAGGACAAGGCGGCTAATTCCGATACTCTTTTAGCCGAACAAATGGCTACTAAGAAAATCAATTTCCTGGTGAAAAGAACCAAGAAAATGTGCCGCAATGGTTCAAATGGTTGTTTCTGTAGAACCGACAGAACCAGGTTTAAGTCCCATGGACATAAGGGAATACTAACCGGAGGGCTAATACGCATCACTCCTTGTATGAAAACTTTGACTAATGAATGCAAAGCCAAGGGCCTTTGGCAAAAAAAAATATTGACAAGGCCGTCTGACCCTTGATAGTACTCAAGGCAAGCTTCCTATGTACAGCCCACTGTAGGAAGTCCAGAATCCTACCTATTACGTACTTACGTGGATGCCATTTCCTGGCCTCACCCCACGTGATGTACGCCTTCTAGATCCTATAATAGATCTGCCTGGATACCGGCTTCCTGGCATTGATCATGGTAGATACCACAGGATTAGAGAGCCCTCTCTTTTTTAGAATGTGGGCTTCTATAGCCAGGCCGTCAAACCTAGGGCTGGTAAGGAAGGGTAGTATATCGGTCCTTGCGAAAGCAGGTCCGGACGATGTGGGAGGGTCCAAGGACTTCCCACTGACATTTTTACAATCTCCGCGTACCATGCCCTTCGGGGCCACGCTGGAGCCACCAGAATCACTGGTTTCTTTTCTACCCTGATTCTGCGGATTAATCGCGATGGGAATGCATATATCAGCTTGAACTGATTCCAAGGGAACACTAGGGCATCCGAACCGCAAGCTAGGAGATCCTTTGTGCGAGACACAAATCTGTCCACCTTTGCGTTGAATCTGGATGCTAGCAGATCTACATCCGGTGTTCCCCACCGCTGGCATATTGCCTGGAAAACCTCGGGGTGAAGAGACCATTCCCCCGGGCATAATTGCTGGCGACTTAAAAAAGTCCGCTCTCCAATTTTCCACTCCTGGGATGAAAACCGCGGATATGGCTGTGACATACCTTTCTGCCCACTCCAGGATGCATTTCGCTGCCCTCTGGGCTGCACGACTCCTGGTGCCACCCTGGTGATTGATATATGCCACTGCTGTGGCATTGTCTGATTGAATTCTGACAGGTGACCCTTGGAGTTTGGATGTCCATGCTACTAGGGCATACCGGGCTGCTCGTATCTCTAAGAGATTGGTGGGCAGGGCCTTCTCTGCTTCTGACCACTTGCCCTGGAGAGACCATTGCTCCAGTACTGCCCCCCAGCCTATGAGGCTGGCAACTGTAGTGACCACCTTCCAAGAAACCGAACTGAAGGGTTTCCCTTCCCAGATTCTGGGGCACCAACCACCAATGGAGGCTCTTGCGAACGGAAGGGGACAGGGACATTGGTAAGTCTAAAGCCTGAACTTTTTTGTTCCAGGCTGACAGTATGGCCCTCTGCAAGTTCCTTGAATGGAATTGACCGTAGGGTACCGCTTCGAATGAAGCCACCATTTTTCCCAGCAGCCTTATACACAGGCGTATGGATGGTTTTTCTTTTTTGTACCCACTAAGTGGGTCAAATCTTTCAAAGACGACATCTTCTCTGGAGGTAAGAAAATCTTTCTCTGCTTTGAATCCAGTCTTAGCCCCCAAGTATTCCAGGCTTTTGACTGGTTTTAGGGCTGACTTGTCTCGGTTGATAATGCAACCGTGAGATTCCAGATACTTGATTATCTTGTGAACGACCACTTCTAGTTTTTTCCCACTGAGTGGTCTATCAGCAACAAGTCGTCTAGATATGCCATTATCGTTACACCTTGTGTTCCTAGTTTGGCCAATCGTAGGGCCAGAATTTTTGTGAACACTCGTGGTGCCGTGGCCAGACCGAAAGGTAAGGCTCTGAACTGAAAATGGCGCCCTTCTACTGCAAAGCGTAGAAATTTCTGATGGGCCGGAAAGATGGGAACAAGCAAATAAGCATCCCTTATGTCGATCGAGGCTAACCATTCCTGCCCTTGTAGGGCGGTGGCCACCGATCGGATCGACTCCATCCGAAAAAAGTCCTGATATGTAGGAACTTGTTTAGCCCTTTTATATTCAATATGGGCCTCATGTCCCCATTTGGTTTGGGGACTGTGACAAGGTTCGAGTAAAACCCGAACCCGTTTTCTTTCAAGGGAACCTTCATGATTACCCTTGGGGCAATAGTTGCTCTAGTGCCAGAAGGAGGGATCCACTCTTCTGGGGATCGCTTGGCACGTTTGACCTTATAAAATGGGCAGGAGGAATGTCTTTTAACTCCAGCCTGTATCCCAGACTTACTGCGGGGATCACCCATCTCTGATGGTGTCCCGCCAGGTCTCTGTGAACAACTGAAGTCTTCCCCTCACCCGACTGAGTGGGGGCAACCCTTCATGACTTAGGGGGAGGTTTTGTACCTCTCTTGACCCAGGGTTTCTTGATACCCTGTGATTGTCCCTGATTTCTGCCCCCTGGATTTGACCGCGGAGGCCGTCGGAACTGTTTCACAGCCGATGTGCCAGGGACTGGAGAAGTAGGCCTCTTAAAAGAAGGACTTCTACCCTTGTTCTTAACCGGTAAGAGTGAACTTTTACCGGCAGAAATTTTCTGGATATATTTGTCCAGATCTTCTCCAAATAAGCGTTCTCCATGAAATGGGAAGCTAACCAGCAGTTTTTTACAGGGAGCTTCAGCAGACCAGTTTTTGAGCCACAGAAGCCTACGCATATGTCTATAGACAGCGTAAAGCGGGAGGCCTGTTGGATTGTATCCTTTATGGCGTCCACCGCAAAACACAAGGCTCTAGGCAGGTCAGCTAGGGCAAGAGCCTGCTGATCTGGTAAGTCCCTTAAGACTTGTTTCAACTGATCTTTCACTGCTTGGCAGACTCCAATCGCTGCTACCGCAGGTTGTGTCACCATGCTTGCTGTAGAGAAAGCAGATTTTAGTAAAGACTCCAATTTTTTATCTATTGGGTCTTTGAACATTGGAACATTATCTACTGGACATGTCAGTGATTTGTTAACAGAAGAGATGGCTGCGTCCACTATAGGGACCCTCCATTTTCTTATGAACTTATCCTCCATGGGATAGATCACCGGAAATCTCTTGGGGGGAGCAAATATTTTATCAGGATGCTCCCAATCCTGGTAAATAAGCCCTTCTAATAAAGGGTGGATTGGGAAGGAACAGACCGCCTGGGGAGCTTTTAGCGACCCCAGCGAGGAAACCGTAGTGGATGGTGGTTCCGCCAGAGGCATTTTAAATGCTGATCGGACCATGTTAGTCAGACTGAACCCATAATCTTTCAGCCTGAGAAGCTGAGAAAGGTTCTTCCACTGTTGATTCCTCTATAAGTGAATCAACCTCATCCTGATCCCCTTCAGGTAGGTCGATCTCTGTGTGGGGCTGTTCCTCCACTAACAGGCACTCTGAAGGAGGAGACGGAGATCGGACGCGCATTTCCTGTGACAGGGAAGCAGCGAACAATGCTGTTAATCTCTCTTCCAATCCTCCCAGAGTTGAGGATAAAACCTCCTCTGTTATATATACAGGAGCTGGTGGACTGGGGACAGCCGCAGCACCAGGCATTCCTGCGGGGTTTCTACGGCTACTGACCTCTGCATTCTCAGGGGAGATTGGTGCAGTGCAAGCATGCCCAATATCCTCAGAGCCCGATGGAGACCCCTTTGGCTTCCTGGAAGATTATTTCCGGAGCGTCTGGACGACATATCCTTTAAGCACAAAGCTGAGGTATTCCCGTCGTCATACACCAATTTTTGCTGGTAATAGTCTAACACAGGTGCTGCTATATACCAGCTGGTGTCCACTAAAGTGCCTTTCTATGGGGATGCCTGCATCAACCGCCTCTGTGTGCCACTGTTTGTTGCTAGCTCTGTTTGCATGCAGCTGACACTTGTACTGTGTCTTTTAACCATGCTGGGACGCCCGCACATGCGCAGAAGCGCCGCGGCGCGCATCGAGCGTCATCCACCCGCCCCGCCCCTTTTTTTTTCATAGGAGGCGCGTGCACGCGCCCGCGCGCGCGCCCGTGCGCCAATGGCGCCCTTTTCGAAAACCAACAGAGGACTAGGAGCCAGGGCCCTTTTTGCCGGAGGGCCTGTGCGGTGGATGAACGCAGCAACAGGGCAGAGGAAGTGGATTCCCTCAGAGAAACTTACCAGCTGCCTGGATCTTTTGAGTTGAGAAAACCAAAGATCCACATTTACAAGAAAAATGGACTACAGCGGCCTCTAGTGGTTTAACACAGGTACCGCGGTCCCTGTTTTTTTTTTTTTTTTTTTTCTTGACTACTATTAAAATTTTACATTTTCAGTAGTTATAGGCAAACACAGATATTTAGCGGGAATACCGTTAGGTAACAGACAGAAAGACAAATTAGGCTTGGGGGTCCCCCAATAGAACCAAGTTCCTGAGGGCCCCCACTTACCTGATCCCCGCCGCAGGACTTTGTTTGGTCCACAAAAGTCCAAACTTCACCTATCACGGCAGGCATTGTAATTAAACCTTCAGGGACCGGGTTCCCAAGGATTCCACTCCCCTGGACCTGTATAGCACCCTGCACAGACAGCGTCTTGGTCGTGGGTATGACCAGAGCTCTGGATCCCAGGGTCCAGCCCTCCTAAGAGAAGCATTACAGGCAAAACCTTGCTCTTCTGCTGCAAGGCCCGGGTACCGACCGTTTAGCTATGAAGCTTTTTTGGTGGGATCCGGAACAGCTTACTAAGGCCCAAAAGAACCTGTACGCAAGCCCAGTGAAAACACATGTTACTCTTTGGCCAACACCTTAGACACTGGCAAAAAACTGAGGTGCTCCCGGGTGGGAGGGGCTTATATAGGGGAGGGTACTTCCGGTTTGGAATTGGCCAGTGCCAACACCTGAAGGTAATCTATATAACCCATTAGTAATGACTAAGTCGCTCTGTGTCCCGTGATGTACGAAAAAGAAATACTTGTTTACACCTCAGTAACTGAAGAAGATCAAATTGGACGAGTCAGATAAATAGCTCATCTCCTCCTCCCTGGTTCTCTATTGCTCCACAAAGAGCTTCTACTGGATACAGACTGAAAGGAAACCGCTTCTGCTGTTCTTGCTCTTTATAAAATCCATAATACTGTGTGACATCCGTGTCATGGATAAACCCTATATTAAATGTTAATAAAGATTTTACATAAATGGTTAAAAATATATAAAATACAGTTTAAAAATGTATAAACTTTATAAAATATATGTAAAGTTGACCCACAATCCTGTTAATGAAGAAAGTAGTAAAATATGCAAATGTGACTATTAGAGATTGTATGGAGTCCTTTTACCATGCACTATAGCAACAGCCTATACTTTTGTTAAATAGGTAAATAATCTTTAGGTGATTAAAAGGGTTCAGGTGAAAGAAGCATTTGTTTAAGTAAGAACAAGATATTCTTGTGTGTGTCTGATGGACTGAATCAGGCCATCTGCAAAATCAAGATGGTGTTTTGATGTCCTGGTGGATCTCGGTAATGCTAACCTTGTTGCCCCAGGAGTGACAGAGACACCCTTGACTGGAAAAGATTCAGAGCAAAGTACATCCAGCTCTTTAGTGAGTTATGCCAAGATGCACTTGGCTATATCGACTGTTATGTTTCAAGCTCTACGTGCGTAACAGCGCCAAGGTGCTTGAAAGACAGAATAGATCAAAAATGAGTATAGCTGCCTCAGAAAAAGACTAAATGCATTAAAAATTAAACAAATAACTTTACAGTAACATACAAAAGAGGAACTAGGAACTTCACTCTCTGGGGTTAATTTTGCCTTTAACCCCTTCTTACCTGGGCTAGTGGGAAAACCTGAATTCACATACTAACCCGACCATCGAATTCAGTGTTGTCCTCCTGTGATCCACCACTCAGCTACCACACGCTGGGTCTCATGCCACTGTCTTCTTTCCTGACATCATTGGGAGCAGGCTGTCATTTCCAGGTTTAGGCAGCCAGTCCCCTTTGGGCCAACTCTATTCTAGTCATATAGTATAAGCTGATCTGATGTAAATATCACTTACTGGAGTTACTGGAGCAGGCCTGATGTAATTCTCACCCAGATAATGGAGGGAGCCGGTGGGCGGATCCAACAAAATAGAAATAACAAAAAACAAAAATAGGTTTCTGTTTGTTGGTAATGCGGGGTACACACTATATAAGTTTTTTGGGCTGAATAAAAATAAAACCCTGACAAATCTCTGTACTAAAACAAGTGAAGTTAGTACAACGATCTGTGCTATTGTGTTCTGACAGCGGCACTGACCACCACCAGGACACACTGGTTAGCGCTTGCAGCCATTAGTTGCAAGTGCTGGTCGGCTGCTGGTTTTCCAGCATGCCCATTCGACAGAAGCCAGAGAGAAAGCTGTATGCATCGGCTGAATGACGACCAGTTTCTGTTGAACCAGCCAATACTGGGTGATATTTGGCCTGTGTGTACCAGCCTTAAGGAGGAGAAGGATTAGTATAATGCAGTTGAGGATTTTGGAGTGAAGGTCCTCTTGAAGCAGCAGATGAGCTGTGTTAGGCTGGATTCACACTGTTGCGATTTGGATGTGGGTTTCCCCGCAACAATTCACATAGCAGGAGACTGTGACTGGGTCTCTTTGGAGCCGGTTCACACATCTTCGCAGCGGCTCCGGTGCAAATTGCACAGGAGTCCTATGTGTCTTTTGATTTGTTTCAGGTCCGAATTAAGCCCAAAATTCAGGCTGAAATCGGACCTGAAATGGTGAATGGAGACACTGTGAGCCGCTGTGTTCTCCAATATGAACCCAGCCTTAATATTAGAGCTTTGAATTTAACACAGAGGTATAGTTGGTGCATACATCAACTTAGGTAAATTGTAAAAAATGTATTCTGCTGCAAATAAATATATGGCATTTTTGGGTGCTGTGTTTTGCATAAGTGAGGGTAAGAATTTGGGTATACACAGTAAAGATTAACTTACATTGGAACTTTACTCATATCTGTAATTTCCTCTCTCCTACCTCTTCATCCCTCCAGCTTGGTCAGGATGATGTCATGGCCTGCCTGCATGCATATCGTGGGTCTCTCGTGGGTCTCTGTAGGCATACCTCCCAACATTTTGAGATGGGAATGAGGGACACCTACTAGCAAACGTATGCAGGCATAGGACATGCTCCCTTAAAGGGGAATTAACCAAAAAAAGGTTAATTAAATCCACAAGTGCTTTTTTACCACTACTATTCCTTTATATTGGCTTTTAAAATTGATAAATGCAGCAATTTAGAATTTGGATGAAAGGTTTAGCACTGGGAAACACTTTTTGAAAGATAAAAAGTGCATTTTATAAACAACTATAGAGATCAGACCAAAATTTGGGACAAATGAGGAGGAAAGAGGGACAGAGGGACATTGTTCGAAATCGGGGACAGTCCCTCGAAAGGGGGACAGTTGGGAGCTATGTCTGTAGGTATGACTGACTCTTGCAGACTTGGTTCTGGGATGTGTGACGTAGCATCCAAGAAGACTTTTTCAAGTGCAGCATGCCTGTACATACATGCTATAGAATCTTTGCTAGGTTCCATAAACCAGGCAGAGACTTGTGGTGTGTCCGCACATGCACCAGATCTTCAGACAAGATGGCAGTGCTAGTGAAGAGGGGCAAAGGGAGAACCACTGCTTCTACCAAGACAACACTGGACTTCAATGTCTATAAAGCTTTGGAGGGGGGGGGGGTAGGCAGAGTGGAGGAACTAACAAAGTGATATGAAGGGGTTTGTGAGTTCTTGTTTTGGCATTGTTTTATGTAGGCATGTCAAACTAATGTGTGCCCTGTGTATGCCCTGTGTGATCTGGGACATCTAGGCATTGTCCCTAGGCAGCTGGGTGGTAACCTATAAAAACACAGGTAGTACTTGGGCACTGCACTCTTTGTTATGGTAACCACATTTTTAAGACAATGCTGAAACATTATATAGGGATGTCTGCTCATCTTAGTTATTCTTATTTTACAGGTTTGAAATTGTTAACACATTTATAGGATATAAATGGCACAAAAATGAGACAAACCTATGAAGTTATATAACATAACCAAGCTGTTTTATTTATTTATATTTTAGAAGGCGGAAAAACTGCAGGAAGGTTTACAACTCATAAAAAGCCTCTAAAACAAAAATAAGCACTGTGTGTTATTACTTACAACCTCAGGAACATTTGATGCAGACCTTTAACCTATTATTCACTTTTTTATACACTGTACCTGTTTAATACAGCTTATTTATAATTAGATTTATTTATGGCACCCTACTGCATGTGCATACTGTGGATATAAAGGTTAACTTCATAATTTCATATACAATGTTAATATAGCAAAATGCACAAATTCATACCTCCATTTTGAGATGGGAACAAGGGACACCTATTAGCAAAAGTATGTAGGTTTAGGACCCCCCCCCCCCCCTTCATTCCCCCTTAAAGGAGAATTATTTTAAAAAAATGATAAACTAAACCCACAAGTGCCACTTTTTTTTTTTTCACTACTATTCATTTATACTGGCTTTTTAAATTTACAAACGCAGACATTTAGAAATTGTATGAAAACTTTAGCACTGGAAAAAACCTTTTGAAAGATGCCGTGCATATACAGTGCCCTGAAAAAGTATTCATACCCCTTGAAATTTTCCACATTTTGTCATGTTAGAACCAAAAATGTAATTGTATTTTTTGGGGAGATTTTATGTGGTAGACATATACAAAGTGGCACATAATTTTGAAGTGGAAGAAAATTGATAAATGGTTTTCATTTTTTTTACAAATAAATTTTACAAATAAATATCTGTGGCGTGTGTAGCGGGGTATTCCCCTTTAATGGAGAGAGACAGGACTTTCCAGGTGAGAGGTGAGTCGGGAGGGAGTAGAGAAGAGACTTTACTGGAAGTGAAAGCAGAGGAGAGAGACTACGTTACCCAGAACCCCTTTCAGCAATGTTTCCACCCCAGAGACTCATGGGAGGGGTTATAAAAGGAGGAGGCGAGGCTGGGCTCGGCCTCTTTGGGACACGAGACTTCAAGGGAGAGATCTTCCTGCGCGGATCCACCGTGGTGCAAGGCCTGAAGCCTGGGCCTTGCGCTGTTACCCAAAGAGCCTTCCACCCCATCTCGAGCCTGGGTGGCATCTGATTCGGTTTTCTTCAACCGCTGCTGAGCCGGAGACCAGACTGCTGCAGAGCTGTGTGAGGAGACACAGCAGGTGGAAGTTCCCGGACTGGGATCGCGTCCGGAGGGGTGAGCGAGCACTTGCTCAATCCACAAATACTTTATATCATTGTTAGGCCTACAGACTGCCGTGGCCCACTAGTTCCTATTTGAGTTCTTTTCCCCATTTGAGATCCAAAGCAGAACTGAGTTGAACGGATCTTTAGTGGAGTGTACTGTGTTGGCATTTTTACCCCCCCCGGATTACAAATGTGTTCCTGAAATGTGCACCACCGTTTAGAGACTTGCATGCAAAGAATTTTACCCCTACTAGAGACTGAGTTATATGGTCAGGCCTGGCCATCTAGGTAGTTTATTTAGTTGCTGCGCCATAGGGCGCATAGTGAAGTACTGTTACACGTGGCGCGTGTGCGCCATATCTCTATAGTTATAGTCTGACTACTGCTGCAGGGCTCTGCAGATAGATTCTTATGATCTGTTATCACTGTTGATTTCCATTGCCATAGAAAGTAAATTTGTTATTCTTGTATCACTGTCTTGGTGTTTGAATTTAATCATAGAGCATAAGATACACATATTACCCTAGACTAACTGTGCCAGTAGGGGGTCGAGTAAATTGCCGGGGGTTGGCGGAGCTGTCTTCAGGGCCCAAACTAAATCTGCGGCCCTCTTAGTTGAAGGTATCGCTTCACGTGCATTTGTATTCAGCTACCTTTACTCTGATACCCCTAACTAAAATGTAGTGGAAACAATTGTCTTTAGAAGTCACCTAATTAGTAAATAGAGTCTACCAGTGTGTAATTTAATCTCAGTATAAATACAGCTGTTCTGTGAAGCCCTGGGAGATTTGTTAGGGAACCTTAGTGAACAAACAGCATCATGAAGGCCAATGAACACACCAGACAGGTCAGGGATAAAGTTGTGGAGAAGTTTAAAGAAGGGTTAGGTTATAAAAAAATATCCCAAGCTTTGAACATCTCACAGAGCACCGTTCAATCCATCATCGGAATAAAGAGAGTATGGCGAAACTTCAAATCTACCAAGACAAGGCTGTCCACGGAAACTGACAGGCCAGGCAAAGAGAGCAATAATCAGAGAAACAGCCAAAAGGCCTATGGTAACTCTGTAGAAGCTGCAGAGATCCACAGCTCATGTGGAAGAAGGTTCTCTGGTCAGATGAGACCAAAATGTAACTTTTTGGCCTAAAAGCGAATTGCTATGTGTGGCGGAAAACTAACACTGCGCATCACCCTGAATACACCATCCCCACCGTGAAAGATGGTGGTGGCAATATCATGTTGTGGACATGATTTTCTTCAGCAGAGACAGGGAGGCTGGTCAGAGTTGATGGAAAGTTGATGGAAAGATGGATGGAGCCAAATACAGGGCAACCTTAGAAGAAAATCTGTTAGAGTCTGCAAAAGACTTGAGACTGGGGCGAAGGGTTCACCTTCTAGCAGGACAACGACTCTAAACATACAGCCAGAGCTACAATGGAATGGTTTAGATCAAAAGCATATTCATGTGTTAGAATGGCCCAGTCAAAGTCCAGACCTAAATCCAATTAAGGATCTGTGGCAAGACTTGAAAATTGCTGTTCACATCCATCCAATGTGACAGAGCTTGAGCTATTTTGCAAAGAAGAATGGGCACTCTCTAGATGTGCAAAGCTGGTAGAGACATACCCCAAAAAAATTGCAGCTGTAATTGCAGTGAAAGGTGGTTCTACAAAGTATTGACTCAGGGGGGGGCTGAATAAAAATGAACGCCACACTTTTAAGATATTTATTTGTATAAAATGTTGAAAACCATTTATCATTTTCCTTTCACTGCACAATTATGTGCCACTTTGTGTTGGTCTATCATATAAAATCCCAATAAAATACATGTATGATTTTGGTTGTAACATGACAAAATGTGGGAAATCTCAAGGGGTGTGAATACTTTTTCAAGGCACTGTATATATATCAGACCAAAATGAAAGACAAATCAGGATGAAGGAGGGACAAAGGGACTTTGTTCCAAATCAGGGACACTCTCTTGAAATCAGGGACAGTTGGGAGCTATGAAAATTAATAGTGTCTGTACACAATACAATCTGCTTGTACAATCTTCTTTACATCTACTATCAATTATATTGGGGGCCCCTCCGTACCTTCCCCAAAAGTATATATTTTCTAAAAGCAGAGACTATGGAGAATGAAATGGTGGTAGATTCAATTTTTGATGTTGCATTATATTATTGGCCCCTACTTATTCCGTGTGATAGCACCTTTACCTCACCTTTTAGGCTTGCCTGTCATTTTTTCCAGATTTGGGGAAGGATGGTCAGTCGTTGGCCTTAGGATTCTACACCTAATTTTTGTTGTTGCCTGCCCTTTCTCCTGGCCATAAGATTTCCCCCTGTTTAAATGCCTGTGTGCCTAGGCAGAGTAGAGGAATTGCAGACATGCTTGGCTTCTGCAGTGTGCAGCGCAATTACTGCGTCACTACCAATAAATAAAAAGAAAACCGAAAAAAAATATAAATAAATAAATATATATGAACATAAAAATAAAAAAACAAAAGCAAAAGAAAAATTACAGCTGAAAATTTCCACTAAATAACGTGAAAAGGGTTGTAGCACAAAAATCTTGGACAAAGCTCAATATTTGTGTCTATTGTCTGTCAAATAATACAGATAAACACTGTTCCATCTCTTCCTCATATTACAGCCTAAGCAAGCTACTTTTTTACTGTCCAAGCTTTGAAAAATATTTGTGGCTATTGACTCTCAAATAATACATGTTAATTTCAGTTGTAAAATAAAACCTGATTCTTTGCTTCCTCTTATGTTGCAGCCCAACGAAGCTGCTTACATACTGTCCAGCCACTGAACAATAATTGTGACTGTTGTCTCTCAGATAATATACTGTACACTAATTTTTATTCCAAGATAAAAACCTCCTTTGTTTCTCTGCATTTTCGGCCTATTCAAGTGTTCGTGCATTGTTCTGACACTAGCCAATTTATACTAAGCACAAACTTTATTATTGCAATGCAGTATGGTACTGTATGGTGGCATTCAGTACTATTACACTGTTTTACCACTGGCCAGTTTTTTTGTAAACTATAGCTTTTATATCTGTTGTGGCTGCTAATTCAACCAATCAATTAAGACCTACTACAGTACCTCTGGATAAGAAGCAAAATGTCTTTGTCAAAACTACCTAAAAACCCATTTTTTCTATAAATTATTACAAAATGATTGTAATCAAATTGAGGGCGCTGATGCTGTAGTTGAGCCACATGTAAAAATAATCAATTACACATCAAAAATATGTGATGCACAATATACATCCCTGACACTGTAACAAAGTCATTTTTCAAGCATGTGATTTAAACAATTAGTAGTTTTTCCATGTCACTCTCCTAGCTGTATGGCAGTATATATAAAAAAAAATTTCTTTGGTAAATGTTCCTCATGGCAGTGCCTACCTCCCCAAGCAGGATTCAACAAACTCCCCACAAATCAAACCAGGGCATTTTCACTCATTCGTTTACCATTGATTGATTTCCTTTTGAAAGTGTTGGTTGCCTGTAGGGATGAGCCGAACACCCCCGGTTCAGTTCGCACCAGAACCTGCGAACGGACCGAAAGTTTGCACGAACTTTAGAACCCTATTAAATACAATGGACTCGAACGTTCAAAATCAAAAGTGCTAATTATAACGGCTAATATGCAAGTTATTGTCCTAAAAAAGGGTTTGGGGACCGGGTCCTGCCCCAGGGGACATGTATCAATGCACAAAGAAGTTTTAAAAACTGACGTTTTTTTGGGAGCAGTGATTTTAATGATGCTTAAAGTGAAAAAAAAATAATGAAATATTCCTTTAAATATCATACCTGGGGGGGGGGGGGGTGTCTAAAGTATGCCTGTGAAGTGACACATGTTTCCCGTGTTTAGAACTGTCCCTGCACAAAATGACATTTCTAAAGCGAAAAAAAGTCATTTAAAACTGCTTGCGTCTTTAATGTAATGTCTGGTCCCAGCAATATGTATGAAAATCATTAAGAAAAATGGCATGGGTACTCCCCCACCCCCAGCCCACTACCAGCCCCTTTGGGTCTTGTATGGATATTAAGGGGAACCCCGCACCCTAAATTAAAAAAAGGCCCTATATACTCTGAACAGCAGTATACAGGCGGTGCAAACAAGACAGGGACTGTAGGTTTGTTCTTAAGTAGAGTCTGTTTGTAATTTGGAACAGGTACATTGTTTAAGTGTAGCTCCAGCAAAAAAATCTATTTTTAAGCTTTTTGGAAAACATAGGGAAGGGTTATTACCCCTTTAACATTTGTTTTGCTGTCTGTGCACCTGTTCAGAACATTTCACCTCCCTTTTCCGTCCCAATGACAAATGTTTTTTGAAAATTTTGTGTTTTTATTGAAACATGGATTGGTGATAAAGCATCAGTGGAGAGGAGACACATTTTCCCCATATTAACGGTAACAGGAGATAATTTCCCTTCCTAGCGGTAGATTTCCTCTCACTTCCTGTTGTCTCCTTCCGTTTGCAAGTAGGAGTCGTTTGTAAGTTGGATGTTTGAAAGTAGGGGCCTGCCGTATATACTCTGCAGAAATTTGGCCCTTAGGTGTTGGTGTTGCCACAACACTGTAAGCCCTCACAGTTAATATTGGTGGGCGTGGACGCCCTGCTGTGAACTATTATATCAAGAATTGTAATTACATGCCATTGTTGAACAGTGGTAGGAAAAATTGGGCCTTTGGTGGTGGTGCTGGTGCCACAACACTGTAAGTCCTCACAGTTACTCTTGGTGGGCGCAGGAATGGGCCCAGCTGTGAAATATTTGATCAAGAATTGTAATTACATGCCCCTGTTGAACAGGGGCAGAAAAATTGGGCCTTAGGCACTGGTGCCACAACACTACAACCCCTCACAGATACTGTACTTGGAGCGCAGCAATGAGCCCTGCTGCAAAGTATTGCATCAAAATACTTTGTTTAACAGTCCCAAGACACCCATTGAACAAGTCAATGGGTGTCTTGGGACTGTTAAACAGGGGCTGAAAAATTGGACAAAAAATGTTCTTACAAGCTATCAGCATGATCATTGAGGAGGAAGAGGATAGTCACTCAGCATAACAGGATAGTCACTCAGCATCAGCATAGGCAGTCTTGAAGGGATCTGACATTTCAAAAAAAAAATATTCTATTACATCAGCATCAGGTGCTTGGTAGCTGGTGTTGATCCAAGAGTAATTCATTTTTATGAAGGTCAGTCGATCGACCGAGTTGGTGGACAGGCGCACCCTGTGATTGGTTACAAAGCCTCCAGCAGCACTGAATGTGCGTTCCGAAAGAACGCTGGATGCAGGACAGGCCAGTAGCTCAATTGCATACTGTGCAAGCTCTGGCCAGTGATCCATCCTCAAGACCCAGTAACCCAGAGGATTTTCAGTGGGAAAGGTGTCCAAGTCTGATCTTGCCCCTAGGTATTCCTGCACCATGTAAACCAGATGCTGGCGATGGTTGCTGGAACCGATCATACCTTGGGGCTGCGTACTAAAAATTTGTCTGAACGCATCGGTCAGACGGCCACCTTCTCCACCGCTCCTTCTTTGACTGACCGAAGCCTCAGCAACACATTGTCCAGGACCAGGAATTTGTAAACTCCCAGTCTCTGGGAATGCATTGCACAGACCTTTCTGCAAGGCCTCCCGAAGATGCTTCATCCTCTGCTCCCTCTGCGACGGCAAGATAAGGTCCGCAACCTTACCCTTGTAACGTGGATCAAGGAGGGTTGCCAGCCAGTAAGGATCCCTCTCCTTGATCGCACGAATACGAGGATCCTTCCGCAGGCTTTGCAGGATCAGGGAGGCCATGCAGCGTAGGTTTGCTGAGGCATTCGGTGCGGAGTCCACTGGGTCACTGAGGACGACATGATCCGCAGCCACTTCCTCCCAGCCACGAACAAGTCAATGGGTGTCTTGGGACTGTAATTGATCCCTTGAAGACTGCTGCTGATGCTGAGTGCTAGGCTCCACCTCCATGCTGAAACAATAATCCTCCTCCTCCTTCTCTTCCTGTGTGATAGCTGGGCCAGCAGGAACACTGTCTGGATAAAGGGGGCCTTGAGAGGTAAGGAAGTCCTCCTCTTCCTGCCTCTGTTCTGCCTCAAGTGCCCTGTCCATTATTCCACGCAGCGTGTGCTCCAACAGGTGGACAAGAGGGACAGTGTCACTGATGCATGTGCTGTCACTGCTCACCATCCTCGTGGCTTCCTCAAATGGTGCCAGGACAGTGCATGCATCCCTGATCATGGCCCACTGTCCTGGAACAATATTGCAACATATACTCATTGATGGCCCTCTGCTGCGTGTGCAGCTGCTGCAGCATGGCCAACGTAGAGTTCCACCTGGTGGGCATGTCACAGATTAGGCGGTTCTTGGGCAGGTTGTAATCCTTTTGCAGCTCAGCCAGCCGAGCACTGGCATTATATGACTGGCGGAAATGCCCACAGAGTTTCCTGGCCTGCTTCAGGACCTCCTGTAGGCCCAAGTACCTGCCCAAGAACCGGTGCACCACCAAGTTAAGGACGTGAGCCAAACAGGGCACATGGGTCAGTTTTCCTTGTCGGAGGGCGGAGAGGAGGTTGGTGCCATTGTCAGAAACCACCTTTCCTGGCTTAAGCTGGTGTGGCGTCAACCACCTCTGAGCCTGCCCCTGCAGAGCTGACAGAATCTCTGCCCCAGTGTGGCTCCTGTCCCCCAAGCACACCAGCTCAAGCACCACATGGCATCTTTTTGCCTGCGTACTTGCGTAGCCCCTTGAACGCCTACGGAGCACCGCTGGTTCTGAGGACAAAGCACAGGTAGAGGCCATGGAGGAAGAAGAAGAGGGGGTGAAGGAGAGAGGTGTGTCAGAATCACCAGTAGTAACATTTTGGAGGCGTGGCGGCGGAACAACCTCCAATACCTACTGCACTTTGTCCTGCATCCTTCCCAGCTGCCAGCAGAGTCACCCAATGCGCCGTGAAAGATAGGTAACGTCCCTGTCCATGCCTGCTGGACCATGAGTCAGCGGTCATATGCACCTTACCGCTGACCGCCCTGTCCAGCAAGGCCAAGACATTGCCTTCCACATGCCGGTAGAGAGCCGGAATCGCCTTCCGTGAGAAAAAGTGGCATTTGGGAACCTGCCACTGAGGAACCGCACATTCCACAAACTCACGGAAGGGGGCAGAGTCTACCAACTGAAAAGGCAGCAGTTGAAGTGCTAGTAATTTAGCCAAGCTAGCATTCAACCGCTGGGCATGTGGATGGCTGGGAGCAAACTTCTTTTGGCGGTGCAACAGCTGGGGCAGGGAAATTTGCCTGGTACAATCGGACGTTGGTGTACCGATAGCAGATTGCCCGCAAGTACTTGGCTGTGACACACCTAATTCTACACCTTCATTCCTCTCAGTGCAGGTTTCAGAGAGGACTGAAGGTATAGTGGGGATGGAGATCCCAGCTGCTTTGTGCTTTGGTGTGGGTCTTCTAGGTAAGCTTGCCAACGAACTGCATGGCAGGTCGACATATGTCTGGTCAAGCACGTGGTGCCCAAGCGGCTGATGTTTTGGCCACGCGAGATACGCTTTAGACATATGTTGCAAATGGCAATGGTGCGATCTGCTGCACATGTCTGAAAAAAGACTCACACCAAAGAACTTTTGGAATAACGTGCAGAGACAGCAGCGCCCTGCACATGCGGAGCTCTGCGGTGTGATGCAGTCGGTGTGCTGCCCTTAAGCTGGCCCCTGGAGGGCATCCTGCCTCGTTGGAGATGTGCCTCCTCCTCCTCCTCCTCTCTCCTATCAGGCACCCACGTGGAGTCAGTGACCTCATCTTCCCCTCCCTCCTCATCACTGGAGCAAATCTGGCAGTATGCTGCACCTGGGGGAACATGACTGCCAGATAGCTGTCCTTGTTGGGCACCCCCTCTCTCTGGGCTCACGTTACTACCCCCTCTCTCTGGGCTCACATTACTGCCTTCCTCCAGCTGGGCTCCATCATCGGAGCCTTTCAAACGCTGGGCATCCTCCTGGAGCATGTACCCAACACTGTGCTCAAACAGTTCGGGGGACTCCTCAGAAGGACATGGTGGGGCTAGGGAAGGAGTGACTGATGCCATTGAGCCGAGGGAAGAGGCCACTTTGGCAGCTGCTTTGCCAGACAAAGTACCCTGAGCCTGGGTGAGAGAGGATGAGGAGGATGAGGACGGCTTGGTCATCCATTCTACCAAGTCTTGAGCATGTTGAGGCTCAACATGGCCAGCTGCCGAAAAGAAGAACAAGCGTGTCCCACGGCCACGTGCTGATGAGGATGCACTGTGTCCACGACCAGCACTGTTGCCTCTAGACACAGAGCCTGCTTTCCCTCTTTTATTGCCTCGTGACTGTCTGCCTCTCCTTGTTTGACTTCCAGACATACTAATGGCCTGCAGTGAGATGTAGCTGCACAAAGGTGGGATGTATATATATATATATATATATATATATATATCTGTACTGATAATGCAGCTATCAGAATCAACTGCCTGCTGTGGTATTAGTATGGGAAAAGCAGCAATTGTCTTCAGTTAATTTTAGGTAAAAATTGTGCAAAGGCCACAGCACACTAACTGAAAATACTTGCAGCTCTCTGACTGTGGTTTTATTATGAGAACACCACTATTAGTCACTAATTGTATTCAGGTAAGCTTTAGGTGAACGCTATGCAAAGCACACAGTACACTAAGTGAAACACTGTCTGCAGCTAGCACAATTACCTGCCTGCCTGTCACAGTATAGAGAATAACAGGAACGGATCTAGCTAAACTGAATACAGTGTATAAATATATATACAACACCTAGGATGCATATATATCCTCTACACACTGTAACTGCAGCTAACTGACTCGACTACCTGCTCTATCTAACTCAAATAAAATTACACTATCTCTCTCTCTTTCTGTCTTTAACCACTGCCGCAACACACTACACAAGGCCGCCACGCAGGCTGCCTTATATAGTGTGGGGCGTGTACTAATCCCCCTGAGACATAATTGGCCAAAGCCACCCTGGCTTTGGCCAATTATGGCTCTCCGTTTTTTCCACGCTGTGATTGGCTAAAGCATGCGGGTCATAGTGCATGCTTGGCCAATCATCAGCCAGCAATGCACTGCGATGCCACAGTGAATTATGGGCCGTGACACGCCACTCGAATTTGGCGCGAACAGCCCATAATGTTCGCAATTCGGCGAACAACCGAACAGGCTATGTTCGAGTCGAACATGGGTTTTACTAGAACACGAAACTCATCCCTAGTCGCCTGCTATACTTGCCTCTTACCTTCAACACTTTCTGAATCACTGTTCTGAAACAAGAATCCATATCTTAAAAGTAAGAACTCCTTATCTGCATAATTGTCCAGTGATTAGACCTGAAGAGAGTCCGCATCAGAGCCAAGCAAGTGACATATTCACAAAAAAGGTTTAACAATGGCAGTGGCCATGTTTTCCTTATGGCAACTTTGCTTAAACTGGAGTCTATTATTTTGTCTTTGCTTAGTTAGTCAGGTTGGCCTATGGGTTCAAACCTATGAAACAATAGTGTCCTATGAGCTGAAAGCTGCTGTGCAATCAAACATTTAGGAATTATAGTGTTTGATGGGCTAAATATAACCCTGTGAACAAACACAGCTGCGTTATAAAATTCAGCTAACCCCAAAGGCCTCAATCTTTACCTCCCTATAAAAAGGAGTAGTCCACTACTATGGGGTGTTCCAAATGGCTATACTGGTTGGTAATGCAAAGGCATAGAAATGGAATAGGATCCCTATACAAATAGACTATAATCACTGTCCATCACGGCTCAAACTGCCAATGGCACCTGATAATAAGGCAGCTTTAATCTCACATTATCAGCCATATCTATTTTTATAATATTTACCTAGACTTACATACAGCATAGCTCCCAACTGTCCCTGATTTCAAGAGACCGTCCCTGATTTGGAACAAAGTCCCTTTGTCCCTCTTTCCTCCTCACCTGTCCCTCATTTTGGTCTGATCTAAATAGTTGTACATAAAATGCACTTTTTATCTTTCAAAAAGTGTTTCCCAGCACTAAACCTTTCATCCAATTTCTAAATTGCTGCATTTGTAAATTTCAAGAGCCAATATAAAGGAATAGTAGTGGTAAAAAAAAAGCATTTGTGAATTTACATTTTTTTTTTTTTTGTATATTTCTCCTTTAAGGAGCAAGAGTTGCGTCCTATGCCAACATACTTTTGCTAATATGTGTCCCTCGTTACCATCTCAAAAAGTTGGGGGTTAGGTAATGTATATTTGTGCCCATCTTCAGTAATCATCTGGAGCTTACAATATGTACATTTAAGTGGTTGTGAAGGCAGACGTTTTTAAAAAAATCTTTAATGCATTCTATGCATTAAGATAAAAAAAAAACTTCTGTGTGCAGCAGCCGCTCCAGCACCCCCTAACACTTACCTGAGCCCCATCTCTCTCCAGTGATGTCCACGAGTGCCTCGGCCCACTGGGACTTTCCTGCATCGGCTGAGACACAGCAGCGGCGCCATTGGCTCCCGCTGCTGTCAATCAAAGTCAGTCAGCCAATCAGGAGAAAGAGGGGCAGGGCCAAACCAGGGCTCTGTGTCTGAATGGAGCAAGCTGCTTGTTGTAGGGGCACTCGACAGGAGGGAGGGGCCAGGAGAGCCAAAGAGGGACCTGAGAAGAGGAGGATCTGGGCTGCTCTGTGCAAAACCACTGCAACAGAGCAGGTAAGTATAACATGTTTGTTATTTTTAGAGAAAAAAAACCAAGACTTTACAATCACTTTAAAACAGACATTCTACAGCTTGTAAATAAATACTTAACATGTTATATAAATAACGACAATGCTATGTACTAGTTTATATTTAGAAAATGGCCAGAGTGTCAAAATCTGACACTTTTTTTGCTTACATTGCACAGTTTAAGATTTTGGCAAAAGTTTGTGAGTTTGTGATGCACTATCAACACAAATGCCTAAAAAAACACACCTGCTTTCTTAAGTATAGATATGTTTTTGTCAGTTAAAGAAGCTAAAAACAACAGACAAAACTAGATGTACAGATTACCCCCAGGGACAATTTGCACAAGCCAAATACTATTCATACCATTCCAAGAATGCTTGTTGTCTTAAAAATGTAATGGGCATAACTGATGAAAAAAGGTTAAGCCCACTGCATATAGTGGAAACATTAATCTTGTCAGGTTGCATCCTACTTGTAAAATTCTGTATCTAGTTGGCTTAAATGTTTTGCACCCTTGTCACTATTATCATGGGGCAAGATACTGTCCACTAAAATCTATGCCTATTTCTGCAAACCATCTGGAAATATCTGGGACCCAGAAGGGATAATTTAGAACACTGACCCCTTTCTCCCTCTGCATTACACAGACTGCTCAAAACCACTGAACAGTACTGCCATAATGTTTCTCAAAAACTCTTCTGCCACCATGATTCATTGGCTAATGAGCTGCCATGGACAATCCCCATGCCCACATTAATCAAGCCAAAAGATTCTTTCTGTACGATAAATTGTTTGCCTGCTGTGCACGCAATCCTTAAAAACAGTTGCTACCTACCTGCCTTTCTCTCATTCCTTGGGCAATAACATGTAGATTTTACTTCTGTTATAAAAATATAAATACTTTATATATAATATTATATATCTATCTACACAGACAGACAGACAGACAGACAGATAGATTTATTGCCCCTTATCCATAACTAATTTGTGTCATGCTACAGGTATTACTCATGTAATACCCCTCCACCACCTATTGTATCCACAGTCTTTTTCTTTGTGGGTTTAATGTTTACCAGGCTCATTGGGGGTAGGCTCCTCAGCTCTAGGGCAACATGCCACATCACTTTTTTTTTTTACAGAGATCACTGCTCTTGCACATAATATATTGCTAAACATTTTTTATATGGTTTCAAATATCCGTCTTGATTGATAACTGGATTGTAAATTTATACTATCTGGGCTACGGCCACTGTTTAACCACTTGACAACTGGGCACTAAACCCCCTTCGTGCCCGGAACAATTTTCAGCTTTCAGCGCTGACACACTTTGAATGACAATTGCGCGGTCATACAACGCTGTACCCAAATGATATTTTTATCATTTTTTCCCCACAAATAGAGCTTTCTTTTGGTGGTATTTGATCACCTCTGCGGTTTTTATTTTTTGCGCTATAAACAAAAAGACAGAAAATTTTGAAAAAAAACCCCAATTTTTTTACTTTTTGCTATAATAATATCCCAATTTTTTTTTAAAAACTATTTTTTTTTCTCAGTTTAGGCCGATACGTATTCTTCTATATTTTTTTGGTAAAAAAAATTGCAATTAGCGTATAGCGATTGGTTTGCGAAAAAGTTATAGCGCCTACAAAATAGGGGATAGAATTATGACATTTTTATTATATATTTTTTTTTTTACTAGTAATGGTGCTGATCTGCGATTTTTGTCAGGCCTGCAATATTGCGGCGGACATATCGGACACTTTTGACACTATTTTGGGACCATTCACATTTATACAGCGAACAGTGCTATAAATATGCACTGATTACTGTATAAATGTGACTGGCAGGGAAGGGGTTAACACTAGGGGGCGAGGAAGGGGTTAACTATGTTCCCTATTTGTGATTCTTACTGTGTGGGGGAGGGGACTGACAGGGGGAGGTGACCGTTCTGTGTCCCTGTACAAGGGACACAGCATCGGTCTCCTCTCTCCCTGACAGGACATGGATCTCTGTGTTTACACACAGAGATCCACGTCCTGCCTCTGTCACAGCCGATCGCGGGTGCCTGGCGGACATCGCGGCCGCCAGGCACGCGCATCGGCATCACGTGACCACGGCGGGCACAGCTGTTCCCCGCCACGCGCCCTCGGCGGCGCACAGGGGGGAGAGAAATAGGAGGACGTCCATAGACGGCCACTCAGCACTTGAGAGCCGCACTGCAGACGTCTTTTGTCTATAGCGCGGGTCTCAAGTGGTTAAATGGAGGCTACCTATAGTTTCTAAAGGTGTTCAGGTTCATTCCTCTAAATACATCTTCTTATAACCCACTCTGTTGTTGGTACAGTCACCCCTTTGCTTTGCTGTACAGCTGCTATCAACTTTCTCTAGGAACTTGTATGTTATTGTATACAGGAGATCTTCCACTCACAATAACTCTGGACTGCATATTGGGGGTGACAGTGACTTTGAGCCTTGTGGTGAGCAGTCTGGTGTTTCTGGCTATACATGGTGCCCTCTAATGTTATATATGTTTTGTAGCATCCACTGTGAATATTGTAGGCACACTCTTGTCTGGAACAGAAAAAGAAAGAGGTGATAGACCTTCACCTTCATTGCCTCCCTGCATAATGTGTTAAACATTACTTGCATTTGGAAAATGTTGTGTGATTTAATGAGCTGATGCATGGGCTATTGACTTTATCTGCAATCCAAATCACCATCTCAGATAATGTCTTTCCTTACTACACATTTGCTTTCAAAATGGAAAATCTCCTTTAAGATAAAATGTTTATCTCTTTTTTTTTCACACTTATCACTCTAGTGACATTAAAGTGCTTATGGGTGGTGGACACTGCTAACCCACTTGTCATTCACACTATATCACTTAAATGAATGACTGTATACAGTAGATGGCATCACTATTACGGTGACACACTTACAAGTCTGAAAATATTTGTTCTACATCTACAGCTCTATGGTTTTCATTTTAATCTCATCTTCACCTTCTTTCACATTGCTTTCCCCTGGACACCCTTGGCTGACAGTGGGACCTCCTTACAGTGAGGCAAACTCACCCAGTATTTACTAGACCACATCAGATTACTATTTGGCCTTCCATACATTATGTTGCTTAATGTATTATCTTTAAGCATACCAGAGATACACTTCCCAAATAAATAGCCATTGACTCCTGCTGCTGTCAGTCAAATCCTGTAAGCAGGGGCAGGGCCTGCTGTGTATGTTAATAGACGTACACAGCTCAACTCGGGATCAAGCCCACAGGTGTGTCCCTATAGCAAGCAGCTTGCTATGGGGGCACACAAAGAGAAGGAGGAGCCAAGAGCACTGGCAGGGGAACCCAGGAGAGGAGGTTCAGAGCTGCTCTGTGCAATATCATTGCACTGAGTAGGTAAGTATAATATGTTTATTATTTTCCAGGGGGAAAAAAGCCTTTACAAACACTTATCGCCCGCTCACCTAAAACTATTTAATTTGTCATCCACTTTGCTCATTAAACTAATATAGCATTACCATCTGTTGAACTGCTGGAGTGATCCCAGCAAATGTTTACCTGGTATTCTTTACCTATTATTCACATCCTCATAATGTGTTTTGCAAGATTGTTTCTTGAATCCTCTTTACACAAGTGCTAGAGTACAAGACTGTCAATATCTCTTGGTCTGACCACAATGCTCAGAAAATATTACTAATATACTGTGTATATATATATATATACTAAATCAAAGGATGCATGATGGGTTGTCAGTGACTCACTCTTAAGCGATCCCTATATACAGCATGCTCATAAAAAGTCATAAGAGACAACTCTTTGTTGCACAGCTAGAGAGTGAATCTCAACACAACATGAAGTGTCCCCATCTCCTGAACTTAAACGCATGATACCAAAAAAGATTACTGACCATACATCTTGGTAGAACTATTACCCCATTTATCACCTCAATTTAGATGTTAACATACTGCCCAAAATCCTTGTCAACAGAACTCAGCTTTCCATTCTTTTTTTTTTCTTTTTTTTTACATACCACCCTCCCATTACCCCCAAAACAAAAAAGAACCCCAAACTTTAGGACAGTTATACCAAAATAAGGAAATCTTTTTTTCCATATTTTCAGCAAAACAAAAGGACAATCTATCCATTCTTTAATCAGTAAGGAACAGGAGAGTTTTATGCTTAATGGTCAAGTGAACGATAACATCAGATGACTTGTGCATCTCATTCATCTCTCAAAATGCTGGGAAAAAAAATCCCATCTCCCCTCTGCTGTTTGCACTCACCATTGTGCCCTTAGGTCCTTGCTAACATAAAGGGCTTGGAGGTGGGTGAATATCAGTACAAACCCTGACTTTTTGCTGATAATGTGACCTGGAGATTCTCTAATCCCCAAATCTCCCTCCTGAGTTTACTACAACTTCTACATATATTTGCCATATCAGGCCTCCAGGGACACAACTTTAAATCCCACATTAATTTCTTTCAGCCTTTGGTTGACATCCTAAAGACCTACTTTCCATTTAGTTGGGATGCAACATGTTTGCCTTATATTAATGCCTCCTATGACACCCTACTGTACATTCAGATTATTACAAGGCTGTCCCAAATTACCTATTTTAGTGGTGTACCACATAACTCTTTTCACCCACTTTGGGCCAACTTTTCAAGCAGCCCCAATAGCAATTTATACCTTACTATGAACACTGCCAGCTGTTTATACTAATATCACTACTATGAAACATTAAGGAACATTAATTAAAGGTGTGGGATAGTGTCAAATATTTGTTAAAACTACACTCCTTTCATAACCCCCTGGCTAATATTACACATAGTTATTCCTTTCTACCAGGGTTAGAGAGGATCTAATGAGATATGGGAACTGATTCAGGTCTGGGTCTATTTGCAAAGAAGGGCTCTTGAGAACGATAGAGTGCTGCTGGACAGACAAAATTCTGAAATCAGTTTTTTTGGGGCTCTGGAGCATTGCCAGAGTAAAGAGGGTCTCCTTGTCTTCACCCTTGGGCTGCACAGCTACAAGTGGTTTTAAGCAACATCATGTTCTTGTTTAATGAGTGTATGGTAAGAGGTTGTGAGGACAACCTCTTACCAACTAGCAAAATTGCTAGTTTTACTTTTCTGTTTGATATATCCATACATTGGAAAAAGTAATTTATCCTTGCTTGGATGTATAAAAATTAACAGGATGCCTTGATTCGTATGTTGTTGAGTGAACTGTCCTTTATGTTTCTCTCTCTTTGGTGCTGAACCCTCACAATTAATACGACTGGTTTGAGGGTATGGTATTACAAGTATTGTAACCACAATTTTTCCTTATGATTTAAATAATATTGAAAGATCCTCAGCTCTCAGTTGTACATTTTCTGTTAAATCTTGAGATAATCTAAATTAAGCCCTAACAGATGAAATGCATCAAAATAAGTAATCTTGAGGCAGAGATTTGTTGCAGTGGCTTTTTTTGCAATAAACTGAGCTATTGGTGACCACCGTCATTGTGGGGCTTTGTACTTTTTTGTGGCACAATACTTCCTGTTTGCTAACTGACACAGTTATGAATTACACATACCTTTTTAGGTCCCATGCTAGCTAAAACATTTTGGTTTAGAGGTTTTCCTTCTACCCTTTTGTTCTTAAAGGGGAGTTCCAGACTTTTTTTATGTTTATTAAAAGTCAGCAGCTACAAAAAGTGTAGCTGCTGGCTTTTAATAAACATACACTTACCTGTTCCACTGTCCAGCGACGTGACGCCCGGAGCTCCGCTCCTCTCCCCCCCTTCTCCGCCTCCATTCATAGTGTGGGCACCCAGCCGTGACAGCTTTCGGCTTCACGGCCGGGCACTTACTGCGCATGCGCGAATGGCGCAGCGCTCTCTGAGTAGACAGGCGATCGCCTGGGACCTGTCATGTCCCAGGTGATTGCCTACAGGGAGGGGCTGCCAAAAGGCAATATGACAAAATCGCCTAGGCGGCCCCAGGGCGGAAGGAGGAAGTGGGACAGGAAGTCCCACTCCTACTGAAACCCCCACTCCCCCCCCAAAAAAATTACATGCCAAATGTGGCATGTAAGGGGGCGAGGAGTGGATTAAGCAGAAGTTCCAAATTTGGGTGGAACTCCGCTTTAATATAAAGGGGCAGTGGGCCTGAGGACCAGCATCTGCTGGTTTGCAGTCCTAGAACATGAACTATTGAAACAGTTCTCCTCTTCCTTAAATGTCAGAAGAGGCAATTGCATCCAAACCAAATGTTTCAATGTGTGCGTGGGCAAAACAGGCTCAAAATATCCTTTGCTGGATTGTCCAGACCTGCTGCCACTGTGCATTTACAAAACAGTGAGGGAAAGGAACGTCTTAACCTAAAATGGGAGTGTTCACTAGCACACACAGGTGGAGGAAGACTTGTTGAACCCAGCTTCTGTTGACATTTTGCATAGATGCAAAAAAGCTAATAGCAAATACACAACAGTATACCAGCGTCACAGGTGAACAGAGCGTCTCCCCGCAGGGATGTAGTCCCAAGGGAGGGGGTGAGCATGCTGACTAACCCCCAGCCAGAAAGGCTCGAATGATGGGGGCAAGCTTACTGAGGAGGAACAGGAAGCGAGAAATTCAGACAAAGAAAAAAAAAACATATATATATATATATATATATATATATATATATATATATATATATATGTGTGAAATCTGAGGAAAAGGTAAGTGAACCAACAATACACTAGCTTAAAGGAACCTATTTAGAAAATAAAAAACTAACCTTTACAACCCCTTTAACTAGTCATTCCAAAATGCTGTTTCGAAATATGGAGTACTCGCTTGCATGTTTAAAAGGAAAATATGTAAGCTCATGATATCTATCATTTGAATAAGATATATGTATGTTTAACTCAGAAAGTTCCCTTTTCTAAACAAGTATAAAAGCAAGAGCCAACATGCCCAGAAGCTGCCCAGCTGTTCCAAGCCTACAGAAGGATGCAAAACTAAAGACTATGGCTAATCCTCACCATAGAGACAGAAAAATACAACGGTATAAAAGACGTGGGATGGTATTTTGGGAGTCCTGACATGTTTGTGTCTTTAAACTGTAGCTTATTTAGCTATGGTTATCAACAGAGTGTGAAGAAAGGACAAGGAAACATCTGTCGAGAGCTTATTATAGAGAAGGAGGAGACACATTATAGGTGATCTCTGGTCACAAAATACGTAATCATGTTGGTCTTAGAACATGAGATACGAGAAACAAATTGAACAACAGATAGCAGAAACAAATTGAACAACAATAAACCTATGCCTGAACAACACAGTGTATAACTAAACAACCAGCTCATTCCATAGAGGACTGTGTTGTTTTTGGTGGAGTAAAAGCTTTATAGGGCCATGAAGAGGGAGAATCTCTATTAGGTTTTTATTACTGTTTCTGTAACTATTGGGGAGATTTTCTCTCACTTAATTTGTGGCCATTGATGCAGGAAGTGGTTCATTCTCTCCAACAGGGGCACTTACAGTAAAAAAAAAAAAAACTTTCTATTTGGTCACAAGACAGGAAGTGAAATGTCCTCATACAAAGTACAGAAGAAAGAAAAAAAAAAGGTTATATCCCTTTCTATAGACAATTTACAATATAGTGAGGTACGAAGTTCCATTCTATGTTTTCCAATGGAGAAAAAAAATGAGTTTGCCTCATTTAATAGTCCAGTATGCAGATCACTAAGTGCAAAGTGCAGTGACCTGCGGCAACCAAACAAAAATGTGTCTTTTACATGTAGCACCCTTCTAGGTAGGTGCTAGGAAAGTTACACAAATGTTAGTGTTTGTTTTTGACAGATAAATCTGCCACACTGCAGTTAGTGTGGCTGTGATTTTGGTTGCAATAAAATAATAGTTTGGCTCACTGTACTCATTTAACTGCAATTGTTTAGTCAGGCCTGGTCTGTGTGCGCTTCTGCTGCTAGTCTGCTAGATAGCAACCTCTGTATTCAGGCAACTTGAGAATTTCTGGATGATAGTTGTGGAGCAATGCAGATGGCAGCATGAATATTAATACAGCCCTGGCCTATCCCAGAGAGGCTGGGAGACTGTTTTTATTCTTAGAGTACACAGAGGTCTGGGCCTTGTCCAAGAGTGGAGGAGTCCACCCTGAGGGAGCACACTGTCCTCTCAGGCACAGGCTGCCATGTGGAGGCCTTAGGTGGGCAACCTGAGGGAGGAATGCAGAGACCCAAGTGCTTAGAAGAAGCTGATTGAGGGGATCTGTCTGCCACAAATCTGTCTGATATCATTGGAGGGCAATGCTTGGAAGATTGAAAGGAGGCATACATCGGTCCTTGGGCCTTTTCAGTGCAGACATTGCTGGATCTTGGGGATCTTGTGCTCTAGCTACCCCTCTAGTGCCTAATTTTAGTCATCTGTGGGTCTGTTAACCACTTAAGCCCTGGACCATTTTGCTGGCCAAAGACCAGAGCACTTTTTGCGATTCGGCACTGCGTCGTTTTAACTGACAATTGCGCGGTTGTGCGACGTGGCTCCCAAACAAAATTGACGTCCTTTTTTTCCCACAAATAGAGCTTTCTTTTGGTGGTATTTGATCACCTCTGCGTTTTTTTTTTTTTGCGCTATAAACAAAAATAGAGTGACAATTTAGAAAAAATATTTTAAACTTTTTGCTATAATAATTATCCCCAAAAAATATCAGTTTAGGCCGATACGTATTCTTCTAGATATTTTTGGTAAAATAAATCGCAATAAGCGTATATTGATTAGTTTGCACAAAAGTTATAGCGTCTACAAAATAGGGGTTGGAATTATGGCATTTTTATTATTATTATTTTTTTTATTAGTAAAGGCGGCGATCCGCCATTTTCATCATGAGTGTGACTTTATGGCGAACACATCGGACACTTTTGACACATTTTTGGGACCATTGTAATTTTTACAGCGATCAGTGCTATAAAAATGCACTGATTACTGTGAAAATGACACTGGCAGTGAAGGAGTTAACCACTAGGTGGCGCTGAAGTGGTTAAGTGTGCCCTAGAGGGAGTGCTTCTAACTGTAGGGGGGATGGGCTATGTGTGACACGACAGTGATCACCGCTTCCGATTACAGGAAGCTGTGATCACTGTCCTGTCACTAGGAAGAATGGGGAAATGCTTGTTTCCATAAGCATTTCCCCGTTCTTCCTCACCGTGACACGATTGTGGGTATGCCCGCCGACATCGAGTCCGCGGGACCCGCGGTCGGAGTCACGGAGCTCGCGGCGAGCTTCTGCTCGTCCACAATAATGCTTCTTAAAGGGGACGTATATATACACGTCCTTTTGCGCAGACGTGCCATTCTGCCGACGTATATCGTCGTGCTGCGATCGGCAAGCGGTTAAAGTGGACACTGGCTCATGTCCTGAAGAGCTCTGTCTAGATACTTGTTCACTAAAGAAAAAGGGACTTTGCTCTACTGGCTCTACTACTACCTAGGCAGAAAGGAAGATTAAGTCCTCAGTTGTACATAGTTCTTATCTTAGAGTATCCCACCAATTCCCTCAACTCTATTCAAGTTCTCCAAAAATAAAAAAACAACAAAAACAACATCCCCTAGACTGATCTTTGTAGAAAGAGTAAATGAGCCTGTTGTGTGCTTGTCTGTGGGCTGAAGTTGGGAAGACCTGGACAGTAATTCCTGTGGCTCCTATGGGAGTAGCACTGCATACACATCTGATAATAATAAACTGATTAAAAAAAATCTGATTGGCTAGCATTAGAAAGGGTAGCTATCTTATTAATAACTTATCTTTTTGATAACTAACCTTTGCACATTGCTTTTTGGATTGATGCACTAAAAATTGACAATTAACAATATGCTATAGATTTGCATTTGATTCCCTTTATAAACTACACCACAAACATTGAAAATACAGTGCCTTAAAAAAGTATTCATAGTATTCATACCCCTTGAGATTTTCCACATTTTGTCATGTTACAACCAAAAATGTAAGTGTATTTTATTTGTATTTTATGTGATAGACCAACTCAAATTGGCACATAACTGTGAAGTGGAAGGAAAATTATAATGGTTTATTTTTTTTTACAAATAAATATCTGAAAAGTGTGGCGTATATTTGTATTCAGCCACCTTACTCTGATACTCTTAAATGTAGTGTAACCAATTGCCTTCAGAAATTACCCAATTAGTAAATAGAGTCCACCTGTGTGTAATTTAATCTCAGTATAAATACAGCTGTTCTGTGAAGCCCTCAGAGGTTTGTTAGAAAACCTTAGTAAACAAACAGCATCATGAAGGCCAAGGCACACACCAGACAGGTCAGGGATAAAGCTATGGAGAAGTTTAAAGCAGGGTTATAAAAAAATATCCCAAGCTTTGAACATCTCACAGAGCACTGTTCAATCCATCATCCGAAAATTAAAAGACTATGGCACAACGTCAAAACTACCAAGACATGGCCGTCCACCTAAACTGACAGGCCGGGCAAGGAGAGCAATAATCAGAGAAGCAGCCAAGAGGCCCATGGTAACTCTGGAGGAGCTGCAGAGATCCACAGCTCAGGTGGGAGAATCTGTCCACGGGACAACTATTAGGCCCCTTTCACACCAGCGGACCGTATGCCCGCTTTTTCATCCATCCGTTCCCTATGAGATCACAGGTGTCAGTGGATGAAACATCCGCTGACACCCGATCTCATCCGTGTCCGCAATGCTACGTTTTTCTGGTTAGAAAAATTCCTATTTTTCTATCCGTATGCGGAGTGGATCGGATGAACACAGACAGACGGTCCGTGTTCATCCGATCCCCCCATAGGGGAGAGCGGAGATCTGACAGGGTGGTCCAGGGACCACCCGGTCATGGGCCGGCTCAGCGGGGATCAACGGAGCGATCCCCGCTGAGCAAGCGGAGGTTCATGGGGCGGATCATCACGGATCCGTCCCGTGTGAAAGGGGCCTTAGTCGTGCACTCCACAAATCCAGAAAGCCATAAGAAGTCCTGGTTTCAGTTTGTGAGAAGCCATGTGGGGGACACAGCAAACATGTGGAAGAAGGTGCTCTGGTCAGATGAGACCAAAATGTTACTTTTGGCCTAAAAGCAAAACGCTATATGTGGTGGAAAATTAATACTGCACATCACTCTAAACACACTGTCAGCACTGTTAAACATGTTGGTGGCAGCATCACGGTGTGGGGATACTTTTCTTCAGCAGGGACAGGAAAGCTGGTTAGAATTGATGGGAATATGGTTGGAGCCAAATACAGGGCAATCTTAGAAGAAAACCTGTTATGCCGCGTACACACGACCGTTTTTCTCGACGAGAAAAACTGCATTTTTTCCTTTCGCCGAGAAAAACGATCGTCTGTGGGCTTTATGTCGTTTTTCTCGACGTGAATTCATTTTAAAAAATGACGAGAAAAATGACCGTGTGTGGGGAACAAGCTGTTCCCTCGTTTAAAATGTCATTATTCACGGCGGTTTTCTAACCGCCTTGAATAATGATCGTGTGTACGCGGCATTAGAGTCTGCAAAAGACTTGAGACTGGGGCAGAGGTTCACCTTCCAGCAGGACAACGACCCTAAACATACAGCCAGAGCTACAATGGAATGGTTTAGATCCAAGCATATTCATGTGTTAGAATGGCCCAGTCACAGTCCAGACCTAAGTTCAATTGAGAATCTGTGACAAGACTTGAAAATTACTGTTCACAGACGTTCTTCATCCAACCTGACAGAGCTTGAGATATTTTGCAAAGAAGAATGTTCACTTTCTAGAAGTGTAAAGCTGGTAGTGACATCCCCAAAAAGGCTTGCAGCTGTAATTGCAGCAAAAGGTGGTTCTACAAAGGGGTGCTGAATACAAATGCACACCGCACTTTTCACATATTTATTTGTAAAACATTTTTAAAACCATTTAACATTTTCTTTCCACTTCACAATTATGTGCCACTTAGTGTTGGTCTATCACATAAAATCCCAATAATATACATTTACATTTTTGGTCGTAACAAAATATGGATACTTTTCAAGGCACTGTATAAAATGTGTGGAAAACTATGAATAAGGGGATGCTGTTAAAAAGGCAACAACTGAAGATAAAAGTAACTTTCCTTTAATTGCTACACAATATCATGTTGGCTCAATTGAACTGTTTGTGCCAAGAAATGCAATGAATGTTCACAGGTTGTTAATAGGTGTTCTAGTGACATTAAGTTATGGGACTTGATTCCTCCCTAGATGCACAATGACTAGCATACTAGCTCATTATGCATCACTTACCTTAGATCGGGGCCCCCAAAGGCGTCCTCGTCTCCCTCTCCAGCCGCAGCCATCGCTGCGGCGATAGCCGGAAGGTTACTTCCGGGTATCGCCGCTCCAGCCAATCACAGCGCCGCTCCGGGAATCCGCGCATGCGTGCGGGAGCCGTCAAATCTGGCTAAGCCGGATTTGTGAATGGGATTAACCCTATGTATGCTCTGTTGTCTATGGCGCGCATCTCCTAAACCGTGTAGGTTTAGGAGATATTTCTTGCACCTACAGGTAAGCCTTAATCTAGGCTTACCTGTAGGTGCAAGTTGCAAAAGTGGGTTTACAACCACTTTAAGCCCCGTACACACGGCCAGTTTTCTCGGAAAGAAAACTGGTCGTGTGTATGGTTTCTCATTGGGAAAACTGCCGGGAATCTCGACGAGAAAAATAGAGAACCTGCTCTCTATTTTCTTGTCGGGATTCTCGTGGGCCTGTTTCTCGACGAGAAAACCGTGCGTGTGTATGCTTACCTGTCACCAGGTAAACCCGATGAGACTTCGACGCATGCGCGGTAGCTTACAAGGGTAGTGTAGGGTGAAGCAAGATGGCGGCGACGACATCGAATGTGACGAGCACATGCTCGTCGTAGTCGATGACGTCACCACGTTCTTGCCATTCAAAAGAACGGTATGTACACTCGGCAAGCAAGGAAAGCTTGCCAGGAAACCCGTCAGGAAAACCAACGTTTTTTTCCTGACGGGATTCCCGGCCGTGTGTACATGGCTTCAGAGTGCCGATATAGCAGTTGTGATTGCCATTAAAAGGACATACAATGTTCCAAAGTGTTTGTTGGAATGTCATACCCCAGAGTACTTGCTGAATAGTTCAAGGGCATTTACTGTAAATGTGGTTCACAATGTTGGACTGTTTTACTGAAGTTAGGCATCAGAGCGGAGTATTTATCATCTTGTAACAAAGTAATCCACCTGTGCTTTCCAATATTATTCCTGTAAAGAGTTATTCTGAAGGTATAAATAACCATTCTGTTTTAAACTTGCATCTGTCCAATTTTTTTTTTGCAAAGGGGGTACTGAAATGATTTTTGTAGAGAGTGTCCAGCTACATAGGAACTGGACAATACATACACTACATTACCAAAAGTATTGGGACACCTGCCTTTACACGCACATGAACTTTAATGGCATCCCAGTCTTAGTTTGTAGGATTCAATATTGAGTTGGCCTATCCTTTGCAGCTCTAAAGCCCTGTACACACGATCAGTTTTTCTATGGATTCTATGAAGCTGACTTCCATCAGTCTTGCCTACACACCATCAGTCAAAAATACGACCGTCCCAAACGCTGTGACGTAAAACACTCAGACAAGCCGAGAAAAATTAAGTTCAATGCTTCTGAGCAATGCGTCGACTTGATTCTGAGCATGCGTGGGTTTTTTTGTCCGATGGAGTTCCACACAGACGATCGGAATTTGCTATCCATTTTTTTCCCATCGGATAAATTAAAAAAATGTTCTATTTTTTCCCACCGATGGAAAAAAGACCGATGGGGCCCATACCCGATCGGTTTGTCTGATGAGAAAGTGCAGTCTCCGCTCTAATTCATCCCAAAGGTGTTCTATCGGTTTTAGGTTAGGACTCTGTGCAGGCCAGTCAAGTTCCTCCACCCCAAATGCGCTCATCCATGTCTTTAAGCACTTTGCTTTGTGCACTGGTGTGCAGTCATGTTGGAACAAGCAGGGGTCATCCCCAAACTGTTCCTGCAAAGTTGGGAGCATGAAAATGTCCAAAATGTCTTGGTATGCTGACGCTCTAAGAGTTCCCTTCACTGGAACTAAGGGACCAAGCCCAACCCCTGAAAAACCACCCCACACCAAAATCCCCCCCCCCTCCTCCAAATGATTTGGGCCAGTGCACAAAGGTCCATAAAGACATAGATGAGCAAGTTTGGGGTGGAGGAACTTAACTGGCCTGCACAGAGTCCTGACCTCAACCTGACCTTAAAGCTTGTGGACAGCCCAGAAGAGTTGAAGCTGTTATAGCTGCAAAGAGTGGGCAAACTCAATGTTGAACCCTATGGACTAATACTTTTGGTAATACAGTATAGTGTATTTGCAGTTAAAGCAGCACTAGCAGTTTAAAGTGAAAGCATCCATTGGGATATAGTTATTAATTATTGTTTTTATTGTTTGAAATGGTTGGAGAGCCACAGAGCTTACAGTGTAATAATATTGCTATAGCGTCATGTCATAAAGATTTGCCCCTAGCAGCAGAGATTATTGCAGAGTCATTGCTATGGTACGAATAATCAGACCAGCAGCCTGATTATAATTTATTCAGTACATGTCAGGAAGAAAGAATAGAGAAATATCTCTCAATCCTTAACGCAAGGTTTTTTGGACATATCCCCAAAAACGAACGAACTGCTGATTGATTGTCCTGATTGTAGCTGATGCTAGGAACTGGAATTTCCTGTCGCTGAGAAGAAATGATTATTCCATAGCTTTAGTCGAGGGCTAAATTTATGATATGAGACCAGTGCTAATGAATCAATCAAACACAAGTATAGTGGTAGGTACAAGTTGTTCCAGTAGGCCGATGATTTAATGTCTACGGCAAATAGAATTATTATATCATGTATTTTATTGTCCCGTAACTACATTCAGAAAATTTTGGCCTTAGCTACACTAAAAAATTGCTTACAGTTCTACCTTAGCGTACAAATGATCTGGGAGGAAAGTTTACGGCAGGTCGTACGTTGTGTTAAAGTGGAACTCCACCTTTCTGACATATTTAACCATTTTGAAAATGGCAGTACACGGCATTCATTCTACAGTCATAATATATGAACCAATGGTGCCAATGGGCTCTCTGAAGCTAAGTGATAATAACAAATAACAGTGATAATAACAAATACCTATAAGAGCCCATTCACACAGGGGCAACACGACTTCCAGCGTGATTTTATGAGGCAACTCAGACACGACCTGAGTATGAATCACAGCGCGACCTGGAGCTATTTACAAGGCAACTCCAAGTTGCCTGCAGGACAGGAGACATTCCAGTGGCCAATCAAACAAGAATCAGCTCTGTGGGAGGGAGGGGGGAGGGAGGGGTTTGCCTGAGAAATGTATGTTTTCTTCCTGGAGAGTCGCTCCTATTAAGACAGTGAGAGGCGACTCCCATTGAAATGAATGGTTACAGGTCGCCTAGGAGTCGGATTGAAGTAGTACAGGGACCTTTTTTGAAGTCGGAGCGACTGCAGTAGTGTGCATAAGGACGGCTCCATTAACTTACATTGATTTCTTCAGCCAGCGCGACCTGAGGCGACTAGGGGCGACCTGGGGCGATTTGGAGTCGGATCCAAAGACGCCCCTGTGTGAATGGGCTCTTAATGTCAGTAAAAGGAAATAAAACACCACATAGCTGGAGCATTTACAAGCTATTTTGAATGAAACTTTATATACAACTCAGATTGCAAAACCTTAGATACATTCAGGAATGCACTATAACATTTTGGTACGCTATGCTCTCCCACAGGAGTGTGGAATGTAGAAGGAAAGGGCACAGACTTTTTGTCACAGTTAAAAGGTCAACAATTAAATAAGCATCACGTTTTTTTTTTCTGAGAAAAATTGCTAACTGCAAGATGGTCGTGAGGTTGGCAATCTGTTCTGATAGCATTTTGGCAAATAGACTGATAGCATGGCAACTAATGTGAAAGTGTCAAGCCTCGTACACACGGCCGAGTATCTCGTCAGGAAAAAACCTGTTGTTTTTCCTGACGAGATTCTTGACAAGAATCTTGTCCCGGCCGAGTGTACACACGCTCGATTCAAAAGAACCGCCGTTCTTTTGAATGGAACGAACGCGGTGATGTCATCGACTACGACGACCGTGCGCTCGTCACATTCGATGCCACCGCCGCCATCTTGCTATACCCTACCTATGCCTAGGAAGCTACCGCGCATGCGTCAAAGTCATTTCGAGCATGCGCGGGTTTCCACGGCGACAGGTAAGCGTACACACTCTTGGGTTTCTCGTCGGGAAACAGGCCTACGAGAATCTCGACGAGAAAATAGAGAGCAGGTTCTCTATTTTTCTCGTTGAGATTCTGGTCAGTTTTCTTGAAGATAAACCTGAAAGCCTCGTACACACGGCCAGTTTTCTCGACAAGAAAGCTCTCCCAGCAGTTTTCGTGTCGTTTCTTGACGAGGAAACCGGCCATGTGTACGAGGCTTCATACACAGAGAAGAAAGTGGACAATTCAGTTAGTGTTCATGCGGAACTACACTGCATCTGAGCACCACAAGCTCTCTATTTATATCATTTTTAATATTTAAAGCAAATGCATCCTTCCATCCACGTCTCCATGCTTTATTTTGCTGAGAAATCACTTTGAAAAACATCCCCTAGCATTTATGGCCATGGCCACTTTGATTAGGGTCAGATGATTCATGTAGCATTTACTTCCTGAAATCCATCTGCCCTTAGCTCAGGCATGCAGGTAGGAGGGTGTACTTAGCAGACCCCTCCATCCCTCCTGAAGACTCCTGAGATGTATGACATCACTTGCCTAGGCCTCAAAACCAAGAAGAAACTGAAGGGATGTAAAAAAAAAATAGTTTAGCTTTACTGCGCCGGATCACGTATATATAGGAGGGGGCGTGCATGCGTGGCACCTCTGACTCGCTCCTGCTGTGGTCACACACAGCGGGAACCCAGCGGCAGGTACCGTGGACTCTGGCACCTACCGATCATCCAGCAGAGAGGCAGAACAACAGGCTGCCTATGTAAACAAAGCAGATCGCCATTCTGACAGCAAGGAAGGCATAGATGTCTCTGAAAAGCAGGGACATGGATCCATGTCTTCCCCTAGTAAAAGCACCTCCCACAGTTTAGAAAAACACAGGTTAGCCACTTGCCGACCAGCGCACAACGATATACGTCGACACAATGGCACGGGCAGGCAAATGGGCGTGCCTGTACGTCCCTTTAAATTTGACGCCCAGCGGGCACACACGTGCCTCGTGAGAGCGCCCGCAGGTCCCGGGAACTCTATGTTCCCGGGTGTCCTGCGATTGCGGTCAGCAAAGGCAGAACAGGGGGATTCCCCTGTTCTGCCTAGTGACACGTCAGTGATCTACTGTTCCCTATGATCGGGAACAGTGATCAGTGACATGTCACTGGTAGCTCCTCCCCCTAACAGTTAGATTCACTCCCTAGGACACACTTATCCCCTTCAGCGCCACCTAGTGGTTAACCCCTTCACTGCCAGTGTCATTTACACAGTAATCAGTGTATTTTTATAGCACTGATCGCTGTAAAAATAACAATGGTCCCAAAAATGTGTCAAAAGTGTCCGATGTGTCCGCCATAAAGTCGCAGTCACGATAAAAATCGCAGATCGCCGCCATTGCTAGTAAAAAAAAAAAAAATTATAATAAAAATGTCAAACTATCCCCTATTTTGTAGACGCTATAACTTTTGCGCAAACCAATCAATATACACTTATTGCGATTTTTTTTTTTTACCAAAAATATGTAGAAGAATACATATCGGCTTAAACTGAGAAAAAAATTAGCTTTTTTTTAAAAAAAATTGGGGATATTTATTATAGCAAAAAGTACACAATATTGCATTTTTTTCAAAATTGTCGCTCTATTTTTGTTTATAGCACAAAAAATAAAAACCGCAGAGGTGATCAAATACCACCAAAAGAAAGCTCTATTTGTGAGAAAAAAGGATGTCAATTTTGTTTGGGAAACATGTTGCACGGCCGCGCAATTGTCAGTTAAAGCGACGCAGTGCCGAATCGCAAAAAGTGCTCTGGTCTTTGGCCAGCCAAATGGTCCGGGGCTTAAGTGGCTTAGGAACACGGTTAACCCTTTGGTCGCCCCTGATGTTAACCCCTTCCCAGACAGTTTCATTAGTACAGTGAGAGTGCATATAGATTGGCACTGATCACTGTACTCGTTTCACTGGTCCCCAAAAAGTGTCAGTTAAGCCGTGTACACACGATCGGTTTCACCGATGAAAACAGTCCGATGGACTGTTTTCATCGAACAAACCGATCGTGTATGGGCCCCATCGGTCTTTTTTCAATCGGTGTGAAAAAATAGAACATGTTTTAAATTTTTCCGATGGGAAAAAAAACGATAGCAAAATCCGATCGTCTGTGTGGAACTCCATCGGATAAAAAACCCACGCATGCTCAGACTGAATTATGAGACGGGAGCGCTCGTTCTGGAAAATCTAGCGTTCGTAATGGAGATAGCACATTCGTCACGCTGTAACGGACTGAAAAGCACAGAGACTGAAAAGCTCAAATCGGCTCTCACCAAACTTTTACTAACACGCAGTAACACGAAATCAGCAAAAGCAGACCAAAGGGTGGCGTCATTGGATTTGAACTTCCCCTTTATAGTGTCGTCGTACGTCACGGCATTTGGGACGATCGTTTTTTTGACTGATGGTGTGTAGGCAAGACTAATGGAAGTCAGCTTCATCGGATTTCCGATGGAAAAATCCATCGGATTAGAATCCATAGGAAATCCGATCGTGTGTACAGGGCTTAAGTGTCAGAATGTCCACCGCAATATCTCAGTACCGCTATAAGTTGCTGATCGCCCCTATTACTAGTAATAAATAAATAAATACATAAAAATATCCCATAGTTTGTAGACACTATAACTTTTGCGCAAGCCAATCAATATGACCTTTTTGGGATTTTTTTTACCAAAAATATGTAGCAGAATACAAACTGGCCTAAATTTATGAAGAAACTTGATTTTTTTTTTTTTTTTGTTGGATATGTTTTATAGCAGAAAGTAAAAAATATATATATATTTTTTTTTAAATTGTTATGCCGCGTACACACGATCGTGATTCACGGCGGTGAAAACACCGCCGTGAATCACGACATGAAATTAAATGAAAAACGAGGGAATGGCATTTTCCCCCACACACGACCGTTTTTCCCGTCATTTTTTTCTTTGTCGAGAAAAACGACCGTCTGTGGGCTCCGCGGCAGTGTCTCCCTATGGGAAAACTGCCGCGGAAAAAAATGATGGAAAAAAAACGATGAGAAAATTTAGAACATGTTCTAATTTTTCTCGTCGTTTTTCCTGCCGTTTTTCTCAACGAGAAAAACGGCATAAAGCCCACAGACGATCGTTTTTCTCGGCGAAAAAAAAAGTCATTTTTCCCGATGGGAAAAATGATCGTGTGTACGCGGCATGAGTCTTTTTTTGTTTATAAAAATGCAGAGGTGATAAAATACCATCAAAAGAAAGCTATATTTGTGGGGAAAAAAAGGACATAAATGTTATTTGGGCACAGTGTCGAATGACCGCGCAATTGTCCGTTGAAATAACACAGTGCTGTATCGGAAAAAACTGGCCTGGTCATGAAATCTTCCGAAGGTCAAGTGGTTAAAACAAGTAAAACGGAAAATTTATATCAAATACTTACCGTAATTTTCCTTTCCTGATGGACTCCATGGCAGCCTACCTGTGGGTTAATCCCGCCCCTCATACCTCATAGGACCCTTCTCCCATAAATCTTTGCTCTGGGCCAGAGGCCGTGTTCCATAATTTAGCCTACTCCAGCCACTGGGAGGGAACTCCTGCTGCCATGGAGTCCATCAGGAAAGGAAAATTACGGTAAGTACTGTATTTGATATAAATTTTCAGTTTTCCTGACAGACTCCATGGCAGCCTACGTGTGGGAAATAACTCGCCAAACACACCCGGGTGGGCAGAGTGCTGGACAAAAGAAAAAAGGTTTAATTGGCACCATCAACAGACAAGATACGTAAACCAAATTTAACAGAAGATAATGAGGCTGGCTCTACGCAGTAGTGTGCCATGAACGTGTTAATTGAAGACCACAAGGCCACCTTGCAAATAACTTCTGGAGGCACGTGACGTGATGCCGCCCATGATGAAGACACACTTCTAGTTGAGTGAGAAGTCACCGCTTCTGGAGGCGCCAAGCCCTTGGCTTTATAGGCCCACTGAATGGCCTGAACAATCCATGCTGTGATAGATCTGGAAGAGGCACGCATTCCCTTATTCTTCCTGTGAAAAGAACGAGCAGGTGGTAGGTCTGACGGAAAGAAGCTGTAGCTTCAAGATACTGACTCAGAGCTTTTCCAACATCTAAGGGATAAACACTGGAATCCTTGGTAGATCTGAAGGTTGGAAGAGCAATCTCCTGATTGTCATGAAACACAGATGCCACTTTGGGGTTTGAACCCAACATAGGAATTAAAAAGTTTAGAAATGGCTCCTTGCATCCCTGAGAGCTGATTTCAGAGACCCTCTTGGCCGATGTTATAGCCACCAAGAAGACAACTATTAGAGAGAGTCATTTGATAGAAGATTAATCTTCATGTTCCAACTCTCTACCTAAGAAAAAATCCAGGACAAGGGGAAGATTCCAATTAGAGAAACTTGGCTTTATCAGAGGTCTGAGCCTTATTGCTCCTCTGAAAAACTACTGAGTAAGAGGGTGTCTAGCCCAGGAAACACCCGTAAAGGCAGAGATTACAGTGACTTGGACTCACAGCGAGCTGACTGACAATGAGAGATCCAATCCTGATTGTAAGAAGCCCATGATATCATGTATCTTTGGGTTTTTGCAAGAACCTGCAGTGGAAGAGGTGTAGTCTGAAAACTTTTTCCAAATCCTCTGGTAGACCCTGTTGGTGCCTGCTCTTCTGGCATTTAATATTGTGGAGATGGCCCTACTTGGACAGCCTAGGGCCTCCAACCTTCCCCCCTCAAGAACCAGATCATCAGATGTAGATGGGCTGGGCATGGATGTAGAATTGCCCCTTGTGATAGGAGATCTGGTCTGGAGGGTAGAGGAACTGGGTCCCGGAAGCTGAGTTGCATCAGCAGTGGAAACCATGGCCCGTTTGGCCAGTACGGGACTATTGCCACTATCTCTGCTTCTTCCATCCTGAGCCTCGACAAAAAAAAAACAGAGAATGACAGGAACCGGGGGAAAGGCATAGGCCCTGTGGAACTGCCAATGGTCTGTCAGAGCATCTACCCAAAAGCCTGGGGATACCAAGACCTTGTGTAGTATCTCTCTAGTCTGAAGTTGCATGGGGAGGCGAACAAGTCTACTCCGGAATGACTCCCAGGGACAAGACCCACCTGAAGACTTCGGGGGGGGAAGTCCACTCATTGTCCAGAGAAACTCTCAACAGAAAATCTGCCTGAACATTCTGGACTCCAGGGAGATAGACAGCTGTCAGGTTGGCCAGGTTTTTCTGGGCCCAGATCATGATGGGCTCTACTTCCTTTGACAGGGAGAGACTGAAAGTACCCTTCTGTCTCTTGATGTATGCGACTGCCGTTGTGTTGTCCAGTCTTAGGAGGACTGAGTCTCCTGCTGTTAAGTGGTGAAAGGCCTGCAGAGCGCAGACTGCTGCCCGGAGTTCCAGAACATTGGAGACTATCCTGTTAGAGGGAAAATTCCATATGTCTTGGGCTACTTCTGTCAGCCCCTGTTGCTGGCATCTGTAGTGATGGTGACCCAAGACACAGGTGCGATTAAGTGAAAATTGAGGAGGTTCCTCTGTTGTAGCCACCAAGGAAAGCTCTCCCGCATGGATGAGGTTATTTGGATAGAGTGATCCCGAAACCCTGGAATCCACTGCTGGAGGAAACCCTTCTGGAAGGGCCGCATTTTCCAGTGAGCCCACTTTACCATGGGTGTTGTTGCCACCATGGTGCCAATGATCTTTAGGCATTGAGAGGCTTGGAGATGAGGACGACATTGCAAGCCGAACTCTGTCCCGGATCACTGGGATTTTTCCAGGGATAACAAGATGGTGCTCTTGATAGCGTTGAAGTGTGCCCCGAGGAATACCAGGGACTGCGTAGGATCCAGATGCCTCTTTTCCAGATTCAGAAGCCAACCAAACTCGAGGAGAGTGGAGATGACCTGGGATCTGTGGATTAGCAACTGTTCCTTGTCCCGAGACAACAGCAGGTCGTCTAGATAGTGATACAGACGGATACCTCTGGTCCTGATCAGAGCCACGACAGCCAACCAGTTTTGAAAACACGCAAGGCGATGTTGTAAGCCCGAAGGGGAGACAGATTTGAGCGACAGCAAAGCAAAGGTATTTCTGGAATTCTGACGCTATCGGAACATGGAAGTAGGCATCCTTCAGGTCTATAGAGACAAGCCAATCGCCTGGTTGGATTGCTTGACTGATCATGAGTAGTGTCTCCATCTTGAACTTCTCCTTCTAGATAAAATAATTCAAGTGGGTTAGGTCTATAACTGGCCTCCAGGAGACGTTTTTCTTCAACACCATGAAGAGGGGCGCGTAGACCCCTTAAAACCTTTTGTCGTCTGGAACTGGAATTGCAGCACCCTGAGCCACAAGAGAGACAGAAGATTTGGCTTTTTCTCTTCCGAGAGAGGCAAGGATGCCGACTCGCTCTGTTCTAGGCAGGTGCAATATCATAAAGACTTAGGGGATTCTTGTCCACTGGAAGATGCCCCTTTTGAAAACTTCTGGCCTGAAGGCTGTTTTTTTCTTCCAGGTCTTCTTGGACTCACAGCCAGACCTATAGTAGCTAGAATTCCTTGCTCGATCTGAACCTTGCCTGGGCTGTGTTCTCTTCTGGTTTAGCAGACAGCGATCCTGGGGAAGGAACCCCGACTTGCCCCCTGTGGCACGGGTGATGGCACTGTCCGATATGTTCCCAAAGAGGGACGAACCCCCAAATGGAATCCTGCACCATGCCTGCTTGGAGGCAGGGTCAGCTACCCATGGGTGCAGCCACAAGGCACGCTTAGCCGTGACAGATGTCAGCTTGATCCGAGCCACCAGGCGAATTATGTCTAGGGAAGCCCCACGAGAAAAGCCAACGCCAACCTTAGCCCATGAATAGGTGAGCTCCTGGCCAGTTCTTCCGAGATGCTCCTCAGAGAAGTATCTACGTCGTCCGCCCAGACTTCCATCGCTTTAGAAAGGGCTGCGAGAGCTAGAGCTGGTTTGCAGGTCATACCCGCTGTAATGTAGATCCGCTTGAGGTCGGTATAAATTTTCAACTCCAGGCAATCCCTAAAGGAAACAGTATCCTCCAATGGGAGTGTGACGTGCCTCACCATCCTCATTAGGGCGGAGTCAATGAGAGGAGCCGACTCCAGGTGTTTTACATCCTTGCTTTTAAATGGGTACATTTTTGATACCTTCATTAACAGGCAATTCTTCCTTTCAACACCACCCCATTCATCGGTAATTATTGCGCTGAGTTCACCCAAAAAGGAGAAATTAGGGCGTTCTTTTTTGAGGTGTTTAAAATAGTTCCTCTGTTTGGAGGGTGCCTCCACTGGCTCTTCCATCTCAAAGCTTCTTTGACAGCTTTTGACCAGCTGTGGTACTAGGGCAAATTCAAAACCTGCACCAGGGTCATCTACCTCCATCTCACTGTCTGAGGCTTCAATTGAGGAATGGCTTGGCTGTGAAGGGCCTGGAGCCTTGAGATCATCCCTAATAGGGACTGCCATAGTGTCGCCAGCAGGGTTGTGGGTATGACCAGAATCCCCTTTACTCAGGGACTCACGGACCACCTTTCTGACCAGTGCTTCAACTTGTTGGTCTCCACCCTCTCTTTCTTATGCGACTTTAGAAAAGCATTGCTCTCAGAGCGATTTGCCTTCAGGAACCTGGGCCCCGCATACCCAGCAGGCTTTCCTCACAGAGCGGCTGGAGTGGCGGTGAGAGTGACGCCCAGAGGTGGTTTTAGACTCCTATCTGTGGTACCTAGATCTAAAGGAAGATCTATGACGTCTGGACCTTGAAGAGGAGTGACAACGTTGAGACCTAGGACGGTCTTTGCCGTGCTTTGGTGTTCAGACCTAGAAGAGCTGAGTGAAAAAGAAAGGGTTAAGAGCTCCTGAATGAGTGAACCCAAGCATCACAGGTTGAAAAGAAATAAATACTACCTGCAGCGCAAGGGTTGGCCACAAGAGGGCGGTGACAGATCCATGGCAAGGCAGTTTGAAAGTGAAATGAATCATTAAAGCCTTATGAGAAACAGGAGTGACAACAGGCATGAGAGAGCACATAACAAAACATAGCCAGCACCCAGGGAGCCTGCAGCAAACAATTTACCTTGTAAACCAGAGCCCAGTGCCTGGGTAAACACTGCATAAGCCTGCAAGTCATCCCAAGTAATAGCTGCTTTGACAGCTATTTAAATCTGCCACCGTTAACGATGTCACCGCCCCACAGCGCACCTGCACCGGAAAAAGTTGCCATCCGGTGGCGGCCAATCGCATGCACGACCGCCGCCGCCATTTTGGCGAAACTGCGCCTGCACGAACCAAGCACAGAATCTTCGTTCGTGGCTTGCGGATGCGCAGCGACTGCCTGAAACGGCGAGCTGGAACGCAGCTGCGCTCCAGCCGCCGTGGCCACTCATTGGAGCTTGATAGAAAATAAGGAGACACACAAAACACAGAGATACGGCTGCCATATAAAAGGAATATCTTTGTACATTACCACCACCACGGCACGATCCGGACCAGAACCTGGGACTGGGGAGCTGTTCGCTCGACCCACCGCACGACCAGGCGTTTACAAAGCCTCCCGCTAATAGCTGAGACGTTTGGCCATATTGCTGCTTGCCTGCCAATGGCCAGGTTAGTAAGCTCTTCATGGCATCACATCATATCGCCCATGTCCACCTGCTAATAGCTAGGATTGCTGGACTGCAGAGAGGATCACCGCTAACCACCAACGTATCACCGTGCACACCGCCAGGCCTGGATTACAGAAAAACTTCATGAAAAGGTAAGACTATATCTTGGTCCTAGGAGGAGGACAAAAAAAGGAACACGGCCTCTGGCCCAGAGCAAAGATTTATGGGAGAAGGGTCCTATGAGGTATGAGGGGCGGGATTAACCCACACGTAGGCTGCCATGGAGTCTGTCAGGAAATATGATATACTTTTCTATTTATTTACTAATGCTAGCAGCATAAAATTAAGTATAGTCAATGTTGATTGAGAGAGTGAAGACCCACTTTAACTATACAAAGGTCATGCAGAGTATTAGGCCCCTTTTACACTGAGGTGTATTTCAGGCGTTTTTGCGTTAAAAATAGCACATAAATAACGCCTGAAATACTCCTGCCCCAGCATTCTCAATGTGAAAGCCCGAGGGCTTTCACACTGAGGCGGTGCGCTGGCAGGAGACAAAAAAATCTCCTGCAAGCCGCATCTTTGGAGCGGTGAAGGAGCGGTGTGTATACCGCTCCTTTACCGCTCCTTGCCATTGAAATTAATGGGACACCGTAGTAATACCGCCCACAAACTCGCGGCTGTAGCCGCGGTTTGCGGGCGGTATTAACCCTTTTTCAGCCGCTAGCGGGGGTTAAAACCGCACCGCTAGTGGCCGAATATCGCGGTAAACACGACGGTATAGCGGCGCTGAAAATCGCGCCGCTATACCGCCACCGCATATGCCCGCCCCAGTGTGAAAGGGGCCTTAAGCAAGGGTAAAGCTGGGCATAGACAGTTCAAATTGTGGCCAATTAATGCTGAATCTGAAGTTAGAGCCATGGGTGGCCCTGCAAGCACCTCCTGGCTTGATAAAAGTCAATTTAGAAATTGACCGAGTGGGGTCACTGTCCTGCAGCACCAGCAGTTGCGAGTAGCACAGCTGCCTGAATACAATGGAGATTATAGTGATTTTCTCGCTGTCTCTTGTGGGCTGAATGGCCAAAATTTGATGAGTGTCTACCCAGCCTAACTCAGTAGAGTCGTTGTCATGTAAAAACTATCAATGGTTTGTCTGGGCTTTTTGTGACCCTAATGGTGAGTGTGGTCTTCTGATTTTAAGGACTGCCAGGTCTTTATGAGACTTCACAAGAATGTTTGGATTTTTCTGCATAACACTCCTTGATTCTAGTTCCCAGCTTTGCTCGACTCATTGCAGCGTATGTGTAAAGGTAAACTATTCCCAGCAGAAGAAAACCAGTGCGGGCTTATGCTTGTATTGGTGTGCTTGTGCATTGCTCACATGCTAATACTTCTAAGCAAAGAGGCAATAGATGTACTATTCCAGTTCATCATGCTCACATTTGTGCGCGTACTTACACATGTACATGCGCACACAAATTAGCATGTGTACTTGGCGCTCAGTGGCCAGTGGCCTATTTCCTGGACTTGCTTTGCTGCCGATCGCTGCCTGCTTACCAGCTCTGCTACCATCCCCTGCTCTGGTGCCAAGCTGCTTCAGTATCCTGTTCTTAGGACTGCGAACCTCAGCTTCATCCACCTAAGAGCGAATGTCACCAGCCAGCTACTTCGGCACTAACTAACTTAGAATAGGTCAAGTGAAAAAGAGTAGAGGAAGAATCAATTGAAAGGTACATATAAAGAAGGGTGGTCCTCAGGAAGAGTCATATCAAGTAGACAACAGGAACAAGAAAATTGTATGGGGTCGTAACTGGAATATTAATTAAGATTTAAACTTTCATACATCCATAGACTTGACACCTGGGGAATGAAACAGTTGACCTGCCATAAAGGCTAGCAAGAGGTGTGGGTACATACCGAAGAAGATCTAAGTTAGTCTATAGAAAGGACCCTGGTATGAGAACCAGCCACAAGGATGGAAGATAGAAACCAGTGTTTCTAGCTGGACTGCTATCAATATTGCCATAGAAAATCAGCTCTCCTAATATATTGTTTAAAAAAATTACAAGACGCGTGAAAAGTAATTAGTTAAAGTGGATGTAAACCTGATTCATTAAATTTTACCTGGGCACATATATCTGTAGTGTTTACTTATCTCTGCCCAAAGCACTAAGGCTGGCCATACATGTTAAATTTTCTTGTACAATTTTCCTTTAGATTTACCAAAAAACATATAATATGAGGTCAAGACTAAACAACTTTCAATTGTATCCAATTGGGCAGGCCCATGCACTATATAGTTTAAGGTAAATCTAAAGGAAAATTGTACATGAAAATTTAACATGTATGGCCAGCCCCATGTCTTTCTGCTGTCCCGTTTCTCTTTTATCAGCCTGATCATTTCTAAAAAGTTCTCCAACCCCACAGGCGATAAAAGCAGCTGAAATTTGTGTGGGGGTGGGTGCTATAAATAGATTAGCAGAGAGCTGGTCTATTCATAGCACAGCTCTGCATGTATCTTCGATCCTCTACGGAGAAGGGGTGTGTGCCTTTTCTCCAATCAGCTGTCACACAGTGTATGCCAAGACTCCACACCCAGTGCTGGAACAGGAAGAAAAGAATTCTAACACAATGTTCACTTTCTAAAGAATATAGAAAGCTGAAGACAGCAGATATACATGTAAAACTTATGTAGGGAGATTTGTTTCATCTCTGTGTATCATCTAAAGCTTTTCACTTCACTGGATATAGGGGAGGGTTTACATCCACTTTAAGCAACATGTTACGCTCTGTTTATACAAATCGAAATTTGAGAAGCAAAAAGAAAAACAACCATACAGTTTTTTTTTAAATACTTTTTATTTCATAAATTTGCATCTACAAACATTAACAATATCACATTTCATCATTATCAATTCCTTTGCTTCTTTCTAATTAATAAATGCACAACAAAAAACAAAGAATAAATCACTATATGTTTAATTTCACCCTGAAAAACAACACCAAAAACTAACAACAATTTTTTTTAAAAAAGAGGATGGAGACTGGAGGGAACAAAAGGAAAGAAAAGAAGAAAAAACTTCCTCCTCCCCCCTTCCCCCTCCCTCCACTCCCCCCTCAAGGAACAAGAGTTAAGATACCCAATTACCCTGGCTGCAGCCTCCACTTCCTCCACTTTTCCTAGGTTCCTTAAATCAAGGAAACCTTCTGTCTATGCCCCTCTTATACATTATTCATTACCATTAATGCCGCTTACACACGCTCTAAATTTCCGATGGAAAAAGTCAGACGGAATTTTTTCATCGGATATTCTGACCGTGTTTATGCCCCATCGGACTCTTTCCGTCAAATTCCGACAGAATTAGATAGAGAACATGTTCTCTATTTTTCCGATGAATTTTTTTTCGGAATTTCCGTCCGTCTGGATGCAATTCCGACAGACTAAAAACCACGCATGCTCGGAAACAATTCGATGCATGCTCGGAAGCATAGCACTTAATTTTCTCGGCTCATCGTAGTGTTTTACGTCACCGCGTTCTTGGCGGTCGGATTTTAGTGTGACCGTGTTTATGCAAGACAGCTTGAGCGGAATTCCGCTCGTGTGTACAGGGCATTAAGAGTTAATAATGAGTTTAACCATCCATCCCAAATTCTATGATATTTCTGAGGTGTTCCTCCTATGCTAGTACATTAATTTCTCATATGGGAGTATTTGATTTATCGCTTTAAAGCCCTGTACACACGTACGGTTTTCCCGACGGTAAAAAGTCCGCTGGGAAAACCGAGGAGTGTCAGGGAACCAACAGCAGCCGAAGGACTTTAGGACCCAGCATCTCTGGCAGGAGAAGGGCTTTAGGACCCAGTATCTCTACAAACAGGTCACATGGGCCTATATAAGGAAGTCTGCTAGTGTCTGCATTTGCTGGATAATCGTCAGCTTCTCCTGTGTTCCTGTGTCTTGCATCTCCTGCCTGTCTGATCTCCTGTGTACCAAACCCGGCTTGCCTGACCTGCTCCTGTTGACTTCCTAGCGTATACCTGACCCCGGCCTGGCTAACGGACTCCGCTTACCTTGTCTTCTGTGCTAAGACTCAGCTCTGCTGTGTTCTCGGACTGTCTTGCTGTGTTTGACCCCCTGGCCTGGCTTTGACCCTCCTATCGGAACATTCTACGGATCCTTACCCTTTGGACCTCCTAAGCACGCCTGCTGTCCTGCAGTCTGCCTGTCCTACCAAGTTCCTGGCAACCAGCACTACCTACCAGGCAACCCGTGCTTCTGTGGGCACCACACCCCCTGTGTCATCTTCAGGGCTGTGCTGCACTCGGCCGCAAGGGGCGCCCTCTCTGCTACTCGTCCTCACATCAGAAACTTGACAGTATAATCCAGCCAATGTCTGAGGCCGGCAGAGGTGCGTCCCCATTAGAGGCATTATGTCAACAGGCCGCTACTCTGACCCAAGCAATCCAGACACTGCAAGAAGGATACCTCCAGCTAGAGGAGAGATTGCAACACCTGTCAGAGTCATCTGCTTCTGCGGACCCGGTCCCAGCTTCTCCCAGTTCCACCCACGTACGTTCCTCTATGGCTCCTACGATGGTGTTCCCTCCTCCAGAACCCCGTGTTCCTGTCCCTGAACGGTTTTCCAGGGATCGAAGAAAGTTTAGATCCTTCAGGAATGCCTGCCTATTGTACCTATCCTTGCAGCCCCGGACTTTTGCTTTAGAAACTGTTAAGGTCAGGTTCCTCATCTCCCTGCTATCCAATGAACCCCAGACCTGGGCCCACAGTTTATGGGAACAAAGAAGCCCAGTCATTAACACAGTGGACACATTCCTGGGAGCCATGTCACAACTCTACGAGGACCCCCAGCGTACAGCCACCGCCGAAGCCGCTCTGCATTCACTACAGCAGGGTAGTCGACCAGTGGAGGACTATACCGTGGACTTCCGTCGGTGGTCTGCAGACACAGGCTGGAACGAGGCTGCCCTCAAGCACCAGTTCCGCTTAGGACTTTCTGAGTCTCTCAAAGATGAGCTGGCCAGGATTGGGGTCCCCACTACACTTGAGGATCTCATCCAGTCATCCATCCAGCTGGATCGACGTTTACGTGAGAGAAGTCCGAACGAGCTCAGTCCTCCAGGCCTGCCATGATGCCGCCTAAAGTTTCCACTTCATCAGTGCCTGCTCCCACTGGTACTTCTATCCCAGTTCCTAGACAAATCGGCCTGCTACGTTCCGCATTAACCCCTGATGAAAGGCGTCATCGTATGCAATCAAGGCTCTGCCTCTATTGTGGAGGAAGCGGACATTTCTTGTATAACTGCCCCAGAAGGCCCAAGAAGCCGCCTTCCTACCCTCCAGTGTATTTCCAGGTTTCCGGAGCTTCTCCTTCACACCTAGTGCTACCCATTACGCTGCAATTTGGAAAAGAAGAGATCCGGCTGCAGGCTATTATTGATTCTGGAGCATGCAGCTGCTTTGTGGACTTGAACCTGGTGAGAAACCTGAAGTTGCCCCTCCTCCAAAAGAAACAGGGACTTGAGGTCCGCCTGGCCGATGGCACATTGCCTAGTTCTGGCCCTGTTACCCAGGAGACTGTCCCTCTGCTTATCACCACTCCTGATGGCCATCAGGAATTCATACGCTTTGACGCTCTAAGCTCGCCTATGTCTCCAGTTATCCTAGGAATTCCATGGCTCCAAGCCCATAACCCTCAGATCAATTGGATCAAGAAGGGGGTCCTGTTCACCTCTCCCTATTGCCAGCAGCATTGCTTTATTCCTGAACCCAGAGACATTACCAGTTGCTTGACAGTCCACCCTGTATCTACCACTAACCAGAATATACCCCAGGCATATCAAGAATTCCTGGATGTCTTTGATAAGAAAAAAGCTGACGTTCTACCACCACATCGGCCATATGACTGTCCAATAGAATTACTTCCAGGGGCCGAGATTCCATTTGGACGAATATTCCCTCTCTCTGAAATGGAATTGGGAACTCTGCGACAATATATCGATGAAAATTTGGCTAAGGGCTTCATCCAAGCTTCCTCCTCTCCTGCCGGTGCCGGAATCTTTTTTGTCGAGAAGAAAGACAAGTCTTTAAGACCATGCGTGGATTATAGGGAGCTCAATAAAATCACAATAAAGAACCGCTACCCACTGCCATTAGTTCCTGAACTTTTCCAGAGATTCCGTACGGCCCAAGTATTTACCAAGCTCGACCTCCGGGGTGCCTATAACCTTGTTCGGATCCGTGAGGGCGATGAATGGAAGACGGCATTCAGAACGAGGTTCGGACACTTCGAGTATCTTGTAATGCCCTTTGGGCTCTGTAATGCCCCGGCGACGTTTCAGCACTTCGTCAACTATATTTTCCGGGAATATCTTGACTACTTCGTCATCATCTATCTGGATGACATTCTCATATTTTCGGCTACTCTGGAGCTCCACCGGACCCATGTAAAGACAGTGCTGCTCACACTAAGGAAACATGGACTTTATGTGAAAGCGGAAAAGTGTGACTTCGAGAAGAAATCAATACAATTCCTAGGACTGATCATCTCCACGGGCGGTGTAGCTATGGATCCACAGAAAGTGCAGGCAATCCTGGATTGGCCAACTCCATCAGATAAGAAAGGGGTGCAAAGGTTTGTGGGCTTTGCGAACTTCTATAGGAGGTTTATAAGAAACTTCTCCTCCATCTCACCCATTACCCAGTTGACCCGCTTACATACCCGTTTCCAGTGGTCCTCCGAAGCCCAAACTGCTTTCGAGAGACTAAAGTTATTGTTTACCTCTGCACCAATCCTTCAACACCCTGAGCCTGCCCTGCCATACATCTTGGAGGTCGATGCCTCAGAAGTAGCTACAGGGGCAGTCCTTTCACAACGCCAGGGACCCAAGTCCCTGCTTCACCCCGTGGCCCTCTCCTCGCGGAAAATGAGCCAGCCCGAGAGGAACTATGATGTAGGAGACCGCAAGCTCTTGGCCATTAAAACAGCCTTAGAGGAGTGGAGATACCTTCTTGAGGGGTCTGCTCACCCCATAATGATATTTACAGATCATCGGAACCTCGAATACCTCCGTACTGCCAAACGTCTGAGACCCCGTCAAGCCCGCTGGGCTCTGTTCTTTTCAAGGTTCAACATCCACATCACCTACCATCCCGGCTCCAAGAACGGAAAGGCCGATGCCTTATCCCGAATGTTTCCCGATACTCCGGAGGAGACAATATCTAGTACAATCCTGTCACCTCAGAACTTTCTTCTGATCCAACCCGATCTAATATCTTCTCTTGAACAGGCTTCCCTCCAATGCCAGGAACCAGAAGCATCCTCTCTAAGAAACCAGGAAGGGTACCTCTGGCATCAGGACAAGATCTTCGTTCCGCAACAAACCCGAATACAGGTACTGAAGACCTTGCATGACCACCAACTCGCTGGCCACTTCGGAGTGCGGAAAACTACGGATCTTATCCAACAATCCTTCTGGTGGCCTACCTTGAAATCTGATTGCAGGGAGTTTGTTAGCTCCTGCACTACCTGCCAGCGAAATAAAGGGTCCAACGTCAAGTCGTGGGGTCTGTTACGTCCTCTGCCAGTGCCAGAACAACCATGGAGAAATATATCTATGGACTTTATAGTAGAGCTGCCCCCATCCGAAGAATCTACAACAATCCTGGTAGTTGTGGACCGTCTATCCAAAATGGCGCACTTCTTGCCCATGGCAGGAACTCCTTCTGCTGCAGAAACAGCAAAAATTTTCATAAGGGAGATAGTCAGGCTCCATGGCCTTCCTGACAGCATTGTGTCTGATAGAGGGGTACAATTCACCTCCCGGTTCTGGAGAGAGCTCTGCAAAGCACTATCAATCAAGGTGTGCCTGTCCTCAGCCTATCACCCCCAAAGCAACGGTCAAACTGAAAGGACCAACCAGACCTTAGAACAATATTTGCGTTGCTTCTGCTCCTTCTCCCAGGACGACTGGATCTCTCTACTCCCTTGTGCGGAGTTTGCTTACAACAATGCAGTACACTCAACCACCAATCAATCTCCGTTTTGGGCCAACTACGGTTTCCATCCTTCATTTCTACCTAATGTCATTCCGGAAGCCTCAGTTCCAGCAGTTCAAGACAGGATAAGTTCCATTCAGGCTAATTATCAAACCCTCCGGCTAACCATGCAGAAAGCGCAAGAGGACTACAAGAAACAATATGACAAGAGGAGAGGAGAGAGTCCTAGCTTTGAGGTTGGAGATAAGGTCTGGCTCTCTTCAGCAAATCTCAGGCTCCCTTGCCCCTCCCGGAAATTGGGTCCAAGATTTATCGGTCCATTCAAAATTAAACGAAAAATCAACCCAGTAGCTTATGAACTGTTACTACCAAGTTCGTATAAAGTGCATCCTGTGTTTCACGTTTCTCTTCTTAAATCTGTTGTCTCTAGTCCTTTTCCAGGAAGAGAAGAAGACCCTCCGCCTCCAGTCTCAGTGGGAGATGAAGCCGAATTCGAGGTAGAATCCATCCTGGACTGTCGCAAAAGAGGTAGGACTATTCAATTTCTTATTAAATGGAAGGGTTATCTAGCAGAAGAGAATTCTTGGGAACCTGCAGGCAACATACATGCTCCTAGACTTCTCCAGAGATTCCGTGCCAGATACCCTGAAAGATGGGCCCCGGTGGGCATCCGGAGGCTGCCCCTAGGGGGGGGGGCACTGTCAGGGAACCAACAGCAGGCGAAGGACTTTAGGACCCAGCATCTCTGGCAGGAGAAGGGCTTTAGGACCCAGTATCTCTACAAGCAGGTCACATGGGCCTATATAAGGAAGTCTGCTAGTGTCTGCATTTGCTGGATTATCGTCAGCTTCTCCTGTGTTCCTGTGTCTTGCATCTCCTGCCTGTCTGATCTCCTGTGTACCAAACCTGGCTTGCCTGACCTGCTCCTGTTGACTTCCTAGCGTATACCTGACCCCGGCCTGGCTAACGGACTCCGCTTACCTTGTCTTCTGTGCTAAGACTCAGCTCTGCTGTGTTCTCGGACTGTCTTGCTGTGTTTGACCCCCTGGCCTGGCTTTGACCCTCCTATCGGAACATTCCACGGGTCCTTACCCTTTGGACCTCCTAAGCATGCCTGCTGTCCTGCAGTCTGCCTGTCCTACCAAGTTCCTGGCAACCAGCACTACCTACCAGGCAACCCGTGCTTCTGTGGGCACCACACCCCTGTGTCATCTTCAGGGCTGTGCTGCACTCGGCCGCAAGGGGCGCCCTCTCTGCTACTCGTCCTCACATCAGAAACTTGACAAGGGGAAAGCCGAGAACTTGCTCGGTAGCTTTTTCCCCCTACACACGGCCGGGTTTCCCGGCAGGAAAACTGCTATGAGAGCTTTGGCCGGGAATCCCGGCCATGTGTATGCTCCATTGGCACTGCCTCGCAGTGTTTCCCATAGGAAAGCAGTAGTAAATCTGGGGGAAAAAAAACGGCGGGAATCCCTACGGGAAAATAGAGAGCAGGTTCTCTATTTTCCCCCTGGGATTCCTGGCTATTTTCCTGTCAGGAAAACTGCGAGGAAGCATACACACGTCTGGTTTTCCCAGCCAAAAGCTCTCTTGGAAGTTTTCCTGGCAGGAAAATCGGTCAGGTGTACGGGGCTTAAGCCATTGATCCCTTGAGGGGGATATTTGTTGCATCCACCTAAGGACGATTTGCTTGCGTGCCATAAATAACGTTTCTTGTAGACAGGTCTTGGTCCATCGGTCCCAGCAGGCAGACCTCTGGAGTAAATGGGATACATTCTCCCAGCACTTTTGACAATATATCCAAGACCTGTCTCCAATATCTACTAATGTCCGGGCACATTAAATGCTCAAAGTCGGCCTCTAGTAAACAACACCTTGCACATTCCGCGTTCTTCGTTCGTCCCATTAAACTTAATTTAAACGGGGTGTAAGATAAGATTGATGTATTATATATAACGGTGTCAATCTATTATTACTTTCAGGTGACACTACCAAGTGTGATTTACACGCCTCCTTCCAAGTTTCACCTGTCATAGATGTACAAATCTTTTGCCACTTCCTCTTAAACTGGAGCGGGGAATCCCGTGTCTTAACCTGCATTAAATATGTATATAATTTAGATACTGATCCCCTTGGTCCCTGGGTTTTTAATATTCCAATTAGAGGGAATTTTGTTGCATCCACCTAAGGACGATTTGCTTGCGTGCCATAAATAACGTTTCTTGTAGACAGGTCTTGGCGTATCCAGTCACTCTCTGGCTCTCCATCAGTCCCAGCAGGCAGACCTCTGGAGTAAATGGGATACATTCTCCCAGCACTTTTGACAATATATCCAAGACCTGTCTCCAATATCTACTAATGTCTGGGCAGGACCACATTAAATGCTCAAAGTCGGCCTCTAGTAAACAACACTATTGCACATTACGCCTTTTAGGTTCGTCCCATTAAACTTAATTTGCTGGGTGTAAGATAAGATTGGTGTATTATATATAACTGTATCAATCTATTATTACTTGCAGGCGACACTACCAAGTGTGATTTACACGCCTCTTTCCAAGTCTCATCTGTCATAGATGTACAAATCTTTTGCCACTTCCTCTTAATCTGGAGCGAGGCATCCCGTGTCTTAACCTGCATTAAATATGTATATAATTTAGATACTAATCCCCTTGGTCCCTGGGTTTTTAATATTCCAATTAGAGGGAATTTTGATATTTTAATACTTTTACTACCGAATTGAGAACCTAACGCATGCCTTAGCTGTAAAAATCTATAGAAATTCTTATCTGTTAGGTTATATTGTGTTTTAAAAAAATCAAATGAGCATATGCTCCCACTTTGATATACCTGTTCCAGCTCCACTATACCTTTTTGCATCCAGAATTTATTATCTTACAGTTGCTACATTTCAAATGCCTTATTGCTTTAGCTAAATTTATGAACTACTGTATATACTCGAGTATAAGCCGAGTTTTTCAGCCCTTTTTTTTGGGCTGAAAGTATACCCCTCGGCTTATACTCGAGACAGTACCTGAAAATATTCTTATTCCGCGGCCGGCGTCCATTGTTTAAATCTCGCGGCTTTCTTCTGGTCCCTTCCGCGATAGGCGGTTCCAGCAAACACTGTATTGAGTGTTGCGCCTATCATGGACGTTCTCTTGTCCAACGTCCGTGATTGGCGGAACACTGAACACAGTGCCTGCTGGGAAACGGAGTCCGAGAATGAGAGGATCTCCGTGAGAGGCGCAACACTCAACACAGTGTTTGCTGGAAACGCCTATCACGGAAGGGACCAGAAGAAAGCCGCGAGATTTAAACAATGGACGCTGGCCGCGTAATAAGAAGATTTTCAGGTACACTGACTGACTCGGGCACAGTAAGGTGGCAATGGGCACAGTGAGGTGGCAATGGGCACAGTGAGATGGCAATGGGCACAGTAAGGTTGGGCAATTGGCACAGTAAGGTTGGGCAATTGGCACAGTGAGGCTTATACTGGAGTCAATACGTTTTCCCAGTTTTTTGTGGTAAAAGTAGGTACCTCGGCTTATACTCGGGTCAGCTTATACTCGAGTATATACGGTAAGTAATAACGTATGAAAGTTCCACTGCATCCAGGAATATTGTATGACACTCATGCAAAGCCTTGCCACCTTGTAAATGGTTTTAAAAAGGACACAGGGGTTACATGTATGCAGAGAGCGAGACTCTGGAGTATCGATTATGAGTATAGAAAATTGTTTGTTTGTTTCTTTGGATTTTGGCATTCCCGGATTGGGCTCCGTAGTTTGGAGATTTCAAAGTGCTATGGGAAGGAAAAAATCTCCAACTGTGTGTCCAGGTGTACACAGCCCTTTTAAATGTAGCGCAGTTCCCAAAAGGTTGGGACACTATCTTAAATTTAGAGGGATGTCTGAGCCAGTAGCTGGGCTCAGACTGTTGAATTACATTGAGATTTGCTTCTGTTCTAGCTGAGGTTCGTCCGATGGTAGTCTGTGGCAGAGACTGCCCTGTTGCTGGTTCGTGTGTCACTCCAGCTGCTAGGCCATGAGAGGGGACTATCCGGGTGACCAATACCCACTCTAACATTGAGAGTGGTGAGTGACTTTAAACTGACATCTTTGCATAGTTGTGGCGAGTGCCTGAACCTTCCCCTGCTCTTCTCTTCCTTCTACTTTCTCAACGTTTACTGCATAAGAAAACAAAGCCTGACTGTTGAAGGTTTTACATCTGTGTGGACATTGCATTACTACAGACTTTCCTACCCGGCCAATGAAGCTGAAGAGGTAACATGCAAAAGCCAAAACTAACCAGCAGCTCCTACGGGGGTTGTGCTACATAAAGAAGGCTTGGGCATAGCTCAGGGCTCCAGCAAGAATGGACCTGTGCTTCCGTTTGAAGATAGGTGTGTGATCCTGTCTGGAGACCGGGGTGCTCTACTGGAGTGACAGTACTCCATGTAGGAGAGATTCTCTGTTCATCGGGCTGAAAGAGTTGGGGCAATTGAGAGAGCCTGGGAGACTGAGAGTGTCTGGGACACTGGGAGAGCTGAGGCAACTAGGAGAGTTAAGAGGACTGAAGGAATCTAAAAGTCTTAGAGGAGTGAGAAAGCCTGAGGGGTCAGGAGAACATCAATTAGGAGACCAGTGGGGGGGGGGCACATACAGCAGGGAGCTGTGTCTATAGGTTTCAAGTTTTATAGGTTATAGGTTATAGGAGTCAGAAGAACTGGTGAGATGGTCTGATAGAGAAGTGCAAGAGAGCGAGGCTGCTGAAGAGGGAAGAGTAAGCTAGGTGGCTCAGCATTTTCTGTTGCTTGTTTTGCTGTGTTAAACACAAAAAACCCCTGCGTGTGAAAACCTGATGTAATGACTTTACTTTTCCTTTTTCCAATAAAAGTGGGCTGACAAACCTTAAAACCTCAGTTTGGAGGGAACAGTGAACCGCCCTATTATCCCCCTCATACGGCCATCACAGAGATCCCATCCTCAGTAGGCTGCAGAACAAAGCCAGTGAACAGCAGACATTTTACTGCCCCCTGAAGCTATATTATGGCCTCCTCACCTCCTCCCTATTAGATCTTCACATCCCCCCCTTTCTTACTACCATGGCAAATATGTGATCAAACCCTAAGCTGAGGGGGCGCATACACGACGCGATGCGAGTAAGACGTGAGTGACCAGAGCTCCGTTATACCCAATCAAAGCAGGCCAGATACCCACGGCTATATCGCTTGATTACCAGCACAAACACTCGGAACCCCCGTGGGAACAGTCTGTGCATGCCAGCAGGGAAAAACAGGCGTTCTCGCCGCTCTATCCACAACCTAGCAAACTTTCTCCTGGACTCTGAATCCAAGCTGCACAAGATGTCTCAGGGCGGCACCAACACCAGCACACACGCGGCCTCGGGGAAGATCATACAGAATCATCCCCCCCCTGAACCGAACTGTGAGTACACTTTACCTCTTTCTAAAGCTGACTTAGATGCAAGTTTAACTTCCATGTTTGACAAATTGGTGGATAAAATAGAAAGTGAAGTACACAAATCCACAACCGCCCTTTCCCAGGAGATTGCAAGCATAGGAAATAGAACAGATCTATTAGAAGCAAAGCACGACGAACTTTCACTGGCCCATAATGATTTAAGAAAGGACTATGAAACTTTGGCGGATAGCTTTGCGTTTATGCAAGCGCAAGTGGAAGACCTTGATAATAGGAATCGCAGGCAGAACATCAGAGTACGCTGTGTACCGGAATCGGTCACCGATCTTATGCCAACTATATCAAAAATCTTTCATAATCTCCTCCCTGATAAACCAATGTCAGCTTTCACCTGTGACAGAATTCATAGGACCCTCCGCCCCAAACCCACCCCTGATAAACCACCTAGGGATATCATTATGTGTACGAAGGATTTCCTGATTAAAGAAGACATCATGCGTGCGGCTAGGAACTCTCCTAACATAGACTTTGATGGCAGACGAATTCAAATATACCCTGACATCTCCCCAGCCACGTTAGACAGGAGACGCAGGATGAAGGAAGTCACTAATGTTTTACAATCAGCAAGGATAAGATACAGATGGGGCTTTCCCTTCAAGCTCACCGTCCCACACAATGGATCTACATATACGGTTTATAATGTAATCGAAGGAAAAGAATTGTTGGTGAAACTGGGCTTGCTGTATCCAGAACCTTCTAACCGCCCGCCAATAACCCCCAGATCCTCCCCGATATGGTCAACACCATCTTCACACCATAACCAAAAAGACCAAAGAGATCAAAGACGCTGGAGACACTCATTTCAGGACCAGAATCCCTGATCAATGCCTATACTCCAGAAAGCCTGGAGGTATGACCTTGAACAAGCTGCTGCTTATATCACATACTGCCGGAGATTCTGCTGATGGAGGAGACTGCAAAATATCTGAGTAATACCGTCTCATATTCCTCAGATGTGACCCCCTTTTTTTTGTTATCATTCTGTTTGACTTCCCTTGCAGAAGGAACTTTCTTGACATGGGAAAATGGACTCTAAATTACTTTCCTCCCTTTTCATAGGCTACCTGAAGCTCTATCCCATAGACTGTTGTAGGAACTCTGCAGAACGCCTGAGTATTATCACCTTATTTTTATTTCAATCTCCTCAGAAATGACTCTCCTCACTGTGGATTATTCTATTTGTCTCCTCTACATAACGTACTTCATACCCGACAGCAATGCCTCTCTACCCGCTATTGGTAGTTGCACATATTTCATGTTTTTCTAGGATGCCTGCTACATCCGTCGTAGTTAGTTTGTCCCCCTGTCCTGCTCTCCAGGATGGTTCCACAGCTCTCGCTTTTAGAGATGCAGTGCCCTTCCAGGTTTGCAGGAATTTGACTTATTTGTCCTCTTGATGCTCACTCAAGTTTTTTTTGACAGGTTTTATCTTGTCCCCTTTTCGATTCTGTTCATGTTTCTCATTTTCTAAATTTTAGCCCATAAGGCTTATAACGTTTTCACTTTAAAAAAGGAAGTCCTGTTATCTACGTACAAATAATGATGTTTGACATAGACCTCACAACTCTAGACTACTTTGGTAATCACATAAGGTATAATGCACATTACTTGGCTTGTATATCACTCCTCTTTCTTACAAAACCTCCGGTCACAATCACAACCTTAGCTTTATGTCCCATACACACGATCGTTTTTCATGCCGTTAAAAATGCCATTTTTTAAAATGGCCATTAAAACCGATCGTGTGTATGCTCCAGAGCATTTTTAACAACGTGAAAAACGGCCATTAAAAATTTCGAACATGCTCTATTTTTTCACGTCGTTTTTCATGTCGTTTTTTTTAACGACGTGAAAAACGATAGCGTGTATGCTTTAACGACGTGAAAAAAAACCCGCATGCTCAGAATCAAGTATGAGACGGGAGCGCTCGTTCTGGTAAAACTAGCGTTGGAAATGGAGATGGCACATTCGTCACGGTGGAATTAATAGCATCGTTTTAATGCTGCGCATTCCGTTCTTCTTTTGATAATGCTTAAATAATTACCTTCTTTTGCTAATGACATTTGAGAGTTATGCCAAACTAGGTTCTTAAGTAATTCCTAATTGATCTAATGATTGTAAAATATTCTTTTGAAGCCACATCTCCCTCCTAAATTCATAACTAAATGTAAAGATCACAATAATTATAATTTTTTTTTTCTTTTTTTAGTTTTTCTTTTAGTAATTAAGTTAGCTTTATTATTTTTGATGGGCTTCTTTGATATATGTAGGCTTATTTTATTTTTTTTGGGTGATTTTGCTTAAAATATTGGTGTGTAAAGTTACCACACCAACCTTCAAAATTTGTCTCATTTTGCCTCAAGGAGGTTTGTGTCCCTTGTTAATAACAATAATATTATTTGAAATGTCCCTGCCTACTCCCTAGCAAAGTCTCTTTTGAAATACAAATCACATAGTCAAGTATTTGAAGCCAAAAAAAAGAATCCTTTATTTAGGTACATTACAAATTAAACGTGAAGGCAGCACTGGAGAGCCTGCTTGCATTTATGCATCCTTTGGACCCCACAACAACCATCCAAGATGTCAAAACCAAACTATTTAATTGAAAAAAAAAAAGGAGCCGAATCTTGGCTTGAACTCCCAGAGGTCAGGAACAGCAGCAGATAAGTCATATATGTCCCCAGTCTGTGGTACTACAGCAGGCATTATTTTTTTCGCTTCCTTGTAGCCTTCTCTGCAGCCTTCCCTGCAGCCTTTGTTGGTTGCTTCCTCGGAGGCTGGGGATCAGGAGGAGAGGAGGTGGCAGGAGGAGTAGTAGGAGGAGGAGGAGGTGGAGGAGTAGGGACAACCTCAGTGATGTCGGTCAACTTGGTCAGTTCACCGAGCAACCCCTTGTTAATCACCTTCAGCAAAAGGTTCTCACTATAGAGCTTTTGCCGCAAGTCCATTTGGCCTAACTTATGGGCCAGGACTGCGGCAAAGCCCTCTTCAGCAGAGGGCCACAGTAGCCTCTTTTAGAAAGGCTCTTGTTTCCTCCTCCACCTGCCTAGCTCTCCTTGGCCCTCGTTGTTTCATTATCAGGGAGGCATCTGGGCTCTTGTGCTGGGCCCAGCCTCCTCCTGTGTGCCACTGGGCCCTGCCTCCTCCTGGCCCCAACATCACCCTCTTCCTGGCTCAGCTCTGGCTGTAAAAAAAGAAAGGGACATTCTTTATTTTTTGCCACCATCAATCACACACATTGTTCACCTCCAGACATTTTTGAATTGAATGTCAAAAGGTATTAATTTTGCATAGATTCCGCCTCCTGATATTGTTGCCTTGTCCCCATCAAATTTGACAACTACTGAATCTTGCTCTTTAAATCCTCTTTTTTTTTAACATTAAATACCTAACAATACTAAAACATCAATTGAAAATCATCACTTTTGTAACATATAAATGGAGATATCAATACTTTACCTGGCTCCATATATACAAATCTGCCTCCTCAAGGACCTCATCTTGATCCTCAGGGGAAGCCAGAGCAGGGTTGCTAGGAAGGCTGGAGGGCTGGCTGCAAGGAAGGCTGGAGGGCTGGCTGCAAGGAAGGCTGGAGGGCTGGCTACAAGGAAGGCTGGATTGACCTCTGGGGGGAAGGGTGGAGAGAGATTCCTGCACTTCCAGCTGGTCATCCAGGAAAGATAACTTGCTGTAGTACCACAGACTGGGTTTATAAACCTTATCTGCTGCAGCACCTGACCTACGGGACTTCAGGACCATATTTCTCTGGGTCCTTTATGTCCCCCTGATGGTAGCAATTTTGTTTTTCACATCTTGGAGAGTTGTTGTGGGTATCTGTGTTTGCACAAATGCAAGCAGGCTCTCCAGTGCTGCTGTCCTGGCCACTTTATTTTTATTTCCACCACTTTTTGTCTGCCAAAGGATAGGGAGGTCTTTCCATTTATCAATGAACTCCCCCATAAAGTCTGGGTTTTTGAAACTATTCATTCTCTCTGTAAAATCAAGCAACAAGAAAATACATATGTTTCAGGCAACATTCATCAAATCAGCATTTTTGACAGATTTTCAAGGCCAAAATCTCCTCCTCTGATGAAACCCAAATCCTTTAAAACTTATGTACCTTGGTCAACACGTTCGTTGCTAACTCCCTCTCCCGCCAAATGAACGTATTTTCGACACATGGATCTTCACTTGATATACACTGCGCATGCGTGAAACTCCGCACGCTTTCCCCGCCCCCGACGTTCGAGATTGTACTTTCCCCGCCCCTTCTCGCTCGTCGTAGTGCTTAACAACATGGCTGGGACACAGGTGGCTGAGATTACCTCTACAGAGGAGGAAATTCCAGAGGAGCCAAAATCCCGATCCAGGAGATATAAGGCATCCAACATGTCATTCGAGGAAATGGTGGAGATGGTGGCCATTTTGAGGAGGGAGGATTATGATGCCAAGCATGGGCCGTATAAAAGACCTAATCTTGTCAAGACAAAAATTATGGGCAAAGTGGTCAAAACTCTTCACCAAAAATTCAGGGTGTGCAGAACGAAGGAACAGCTCAGAAAACTATGGTCTGATCTGAAGTTGCGGGAGCCCGACCAATACAAAAGAATCAAGAAAGTTATAGGAAAAAGTAAGTACTTTTTCTTCATTTTCCCTGCTAAAGATTATTACTTGTATTAAGTCGTGTATATTTAGACTTTGATATAGTACAGTGAAAGATAACAACTTTCAATGTTCGTCCGCACACTAAACGGACGTAGTAAACCTCTTTCTCCGTCCAGTTCCTAAAACGATGTTTTTGGATCATCCATTGTGAACACACAATTTTTGGGGGGTTTTGGGGAGCAAATTTGGTAAACAATTTGCTTTATATTTAGAATCCAAATCACATTTTTTTGGGGGAAAAAGGGTAGGCATTATAATGTTAAGGGAGAGAATGCTTAGCAGCTGCTTAAACATCTGAACGCAGTAGTACAAGTGTGGGAAAAAAAAACTACATTTTTAGGGTGTCACACACAGGTGATCCTGTGTATATATTTTGGGGTGTTACAATGTGTCAAACTTTGTTTCAAAAAGTATATGCTCTGGTTTTGGCAATGTATCCAATCATGTGTTCCGGTTGTCACTGAGGGTACATTTAAATATGGACCACACTTCCAAATAATATTTAGAAATCTCTTTTTCTTGGTTTTTTGTGGCCAAAAAATTATTAGTTACTAATGAAACTCTACCTTTTATTGCAATCTCCATAGGGCTTCAAAAAGCTACGTCAGATGAGCCTATAAATCCAACACCTTCAACAATACCCCCTGAACCACATGATGGAGAGGAACGTGAAGTTGTGGAAGTGGAAAGTGGCACCACAAGAGGTCAGTGTCAAACCAGACAGATGCAGGTTAATAGATGTAGGCCTACATATTCTATACTACATGATTTGTTTTTGTTTAGGTGCAGTTCTGGCCGGAGACCTCAAAGTTTACACATCACAGTGCCCAGATCCTGATCCAATACCTCATGGTCTGCTGTCGTGACCTTGAAAAAATAAAGGGAGACTTGAAAGAGATCAGGCAAAATACCAAGCGGGTTGAGGAAAAGCTACAAAAATAATGGCTGTGCTTGGGCGTGTATAATGTTTGAACACAAAAGAACGTTGAACTTGCTGTGTTTTGGCAGGTTTGTTTTTGTTTTAAGCTTGATAATGAATAGTACATGTTTAAATTTTCACGTTTTTTTATTTGTTAATTTTTTTAGGCATGGCTGTTCATGCGTTTTAACCCCCAAAATATTTTAATAACATCTACACTTCAAAGGAAGTTTCCTCAAAAATAATTAAAAAAGGTATTTTCTTAAGCAGAATTTGTGGCTTCATTATGTAAATGTTGTGCAAAGTGAACTAAACAATGTTTTGTGTTTACACTGACAATGAAGGCGAATTAAGAATGAAAAATACACATGGCAATACAAGTGCATTAGGTAAACCGATGAGAAACCTAAAAGAATATTAAATGAAAACACCTAAACAATATTTTCTCAAAAAAAGGTTTTATTTAAAAAAATAAGATTAAAATTCATCAGGAATATCAATGGCCCCCCTACCCACAAAATAATAGACATATTGTTGACGGACCTCACGTCCGGTTTGGGGGGCCAAGCCTGGACGGCCAGCTTCCAGGGCCACAAGATTTTCCACTTCAAATAATGAGGCCTCAGGCCCAGTCAAAGTCAGATAATTGCTTGAATGCACCCTTAGATAATTATGGAGCACACAACAAGCCATTACAACATGGTTCCATTTGTAAGGGGCAAGGTGGATGGAGGTGAGGAACAGGCATTTTCCACCACCCTTCTTGCTCTGGCCAGCAGATAGTTGAGCACCCTCCTCTCAGGGGTGAGGGTGCGTTGCGGGAATGGCCTCATCAAATGGGGGCACAGGCCAAACGCCTCATCCGCCACAAAGACAAATGGGAGTCCCTCCACATTCTGCTCCGCTGGTGGCAAGGCCAGCTGATCCAAAAGGAGCCGTTCCCCAAACTCCGTCTGTGCAAAGACTCCTCCATCAGACATCCTGCCATTCTTGCCAACGTCCACATAGAGGAATTCGTAGGTGACCGACACCACTGCCATCATGACGATGCTGTGGAACCCCTTATAGTTATAATAAAAGGATCCCGAATGGGGTGGTGGGACGACCCGAACATGTTTGCCGTCGATGGCCCCACCACAGTTCGGAAAGTTCCATCGTTGGGCAAACTCAGATGCCACATTCTGCCATTCATGTGGTGTAGAAGGGAACTGTGGAATTAAATTTAAAAAAAATTAATACTTTGAGACAGAAACATTGAAAGCAGATTTAAGAAAACCATTCATGGCCAACATTGGGAGAAACCGAAAAATTAAAACATTATTAGTTAGCAAAAACAAACCCCCAAAAAAAAATGGGGGGGGGGTTGAAGATCAGTTGGGGAGATCACAAATGTAGGCTGTAGCACTCTGTATGAATTATTGAAAAATGTTACATTCCTAGGCAATCTTTAGGGGGCGTTTAGGGTAAAGCACTACGATGGAGCATAGATTAAAATACATGGAAATGACTAGGCAAGGTGGGTATGGGCCCAGGATAGCATGCTGGAGAGGTTAGGTAAGGCAAATTTAAATGTAGACCTAATAAAAAAATTCCCAAAAATAACCATGTGGAGAAAGGGGACATTCCCTGCAGCTAAGAATCATGGGAATTAGGGACTGCTAATAAACCCCCAAAAAAATATTAAACAAAGAAATACATACAATGTGATGTTTGAAATAAGAACACTTACCTTAATAAAGTCCTCCTGCAAAACTTGAAGGATGGCAGAACACGTCTCTGGTATAATGATACCCAGAGCCTGGGGGGATATGCCTGTGGAGAACTTTAGGTCCTGCAGGCTTCTCCCAGTCGCCAGGTATCGCAACGTGGCAATGAGCCTCTGCTCAGCACTGATGGCTTCACGCATAACGGTGTCCTGCCTGGTAATGTAGGGGGACACCAAAGCCAACAGATGCTGAAATACGGGGTCAGACATCCTGAGAAAATTCCTGCAGTCCTCAGGATTATTCTCCCTGATCTCCCGCAACAAAGGCATATGACAGAACTGGTGCCGCTGGAGCAACCAATTCTTGGTCCATGAACTCCTCCTCACCCTGTTCATGGCCTGGAGTCGGGATACAGCATGAACCCCTGCACCAACTACAGCACGCACTCTACGACAAGTACATAGCCGCAACATGGCTAGATAACGGTCGGCAGCTCAGAACGAACTAGAAGAACGAACAGAAGAACAGCAAGGCCTATGAAGAACAAGCTGAAAAACAGTAACGAGCAGACAAGAACGCACTGAATAAACAGATACGAACTGACTACAAGCACTGCAAGACAGATACGAACCCACAGGCACAAACTGAACTCCACAAAACGATCTTCAAAGCACGAAGACTGAAAAGCGCGAATCGTCTCTCACCAAACTTTTACTAACGCGGTAACACAAAATTAGCAAAAGCGTCCCAAAGGGTGGCGTCATTAGAACGGAACTTCCCCTTTATAGTGCCGTCGTACGTGGTGTACGTCACTGGCACTGCGCTTTGCTTGAACGTTTTTTAAAATGATCGTGTGTACGCAAGACAGGCTTGAGAGGAAACATGAAAAAAAACGACGTGAAAAACGTCGGTAAAAAAAATGGCATGAAAAACGATCGTGTGTACGCCGCATTAGACTTAGTCACTAACTCTATCCAGATCTCATTCCACACATATAATTCAAGCCTGTTATTTATCCATCACGAAGTTATTAAGCTTCACACCCTTGACCTTTTCAATGGGTATTAAAATAATATCGCACAATGTGCAAGGTTTCAATTTCCCCCACAAACGTAAAAAGGCTTTTCAGCATTATAAAAGAATAGGGACAGACGTCATACTCATCCAGGAATCCCACTTTTGCTCATCCAATCACCCTAAATACTTTGATAAAACATACAACCAAGTGTATTTCACAACATTCAACAATAAGACCAGAGGAGTTGCAATCTTTCTACGTAACTCGATTATATTTGATATACATAGCATATTCAGAGATACTGATAGTCGTTACATTATCTTAAAAGGCACTATTGACAATAGGGCCGTAACAATTGCATCCGTATACGCCCCCAATGAATCACATTCCTCTTTTTTCACCAACTTTTTTGAGACTCTAGACCACTATACCTCCCCCTCACATCATTCTAGGCGGGGACTTTAATCTAACCTCACATCCGGCCCTGGACAGGAGTAGAGTCGCACCCTCATCCAAGGCATTTCCAAAATCCCTGAACCGCTCTCTCAGTAATTTTTCAACTCATTGACTCATGGAGGGCTCACAATGTCGGCATCAAGGCATACACCCGCTATTCACATCCCCATAATGTACATGCCAGATTGGACTATATTTACTGCACCCCTATCCTGTTTGCAAACTCTTCTAACGCTATCATTCACCCATGTCCATGGTCGGATCATAATATCACCTTTCTTGAAACCGCCTATATTGGTCTTAAACCATCGCCCTTCAACTGGCGTTTAAATGACTCCTTACTTTCTGATCCTACAATAGCGCAATCTGTCTCCACACATATAGAGAATTATTTCACTGAGAACATTAATGATGAAACCCCTCCCTCCTCTATCTGGGTAGCTCATAAAGCAGTCTTACGAGGCCAATTAATCAGTCTCGCTGCCAAAAAAAATAAAGAAAGGCTCTCTGACATTAGATGTCTTACTAAAGACCTCGATAACTTGTATAACAAACTACAACACACCCCCTCCCAGGCTCTTACAGATCAGATCAAGTCCAAACGCCTTGCCTTAGACCAAATTTTATCAACTAACATTGAGAAATCCCTCAGATTCCCTAAGGCTAAATTCTTTCTCCATAGCAACTCCTCCTCTGCTATGTTCACCAGAAAACTCAACCAAACCAATAATCCACCTCATGTCTATAAACTTAGAGACAATGCAGGAAACAATGTCACTCATCCACAAGAGGTGCTGAATATCTTCTCCTCTTTTTACAAAGACCTCCTTTCAGGTCCTCAATCCCAACCGAATCCGACCTCCAAAATTTGGTTAGATGATATCCCCTTACCTTCTCTCAACACCCAACAGATAGATAGAATCTCTCAGTGCATCCATGTACAGATTTAGAAATAATTAATATAATTAAATCCCTTAAGACTTCTACAGCCCCAGGCCCGGATGGCTTCTCCTCCGCATATTATAAAAAATATGCATCTCTTCTAGCCCCCAACTTATCCAAAATCTTCAATTACGTGCTAGATGGACATCAATTCCCAAAAGAAATGCTCTTGGCGAACTTATCTTTAATCCCCAAGCCGCTTAAAGACCATTCTCTCCCACAAAATTTCCGCCCCATCTCAGTTCTCAACAATGACTTAAAAATCTTCGGGAGACTTCTTGCGGATAGGTTGGCAGCAGTTATCACTAGCTTAGTGCACATAGATCAAACGGGTTTTATCCCTGGACGCCAAATAACGGACAATATTAGGTTGCTAACCAACATCATACAAGATGCCAACATACACTCCAAAGAGCTTTGCCTTCTCAGCCTGGATGTCCACAAGGCCTTTGACAGCATATCTTGGTCTTACCTCAATCATATCTTACCCAAATTTGGCATCTCGGACAAGTTCCTCTATGGCTTTATTGCACTATATCACTCCCCCCAGACCCGCATAAAGATTTCAGGACATAACTCAGAATTCTTTCCTCTTAGTAGGGGTACTAGACAGGGATGCCCTCTATCCCCACTCCTGTTCGCACTAGCAATGGAACCCCTGGCCCACAAAATCAGAAACAGCCCTGATATAAAAGGAGTTGTCAGGGGTGAAGATGTATTCAAAATTAGCCTATACGCAGATGATGCATTAATTTTCCTTACAGAACCTCATATATCTATTCCCTCCCTTCTTAAAGAACTGAAATCATTTCATGACATATCGGGTTTAAAAATTAACATGAAAAAATGCTCAGCTCTACCCATCAATCTCTCTGAACACTCAAAGACCTTGTTGATGAAAAATTTCCCTTTCATTTGGTGCCCTCATTCGTTTAAATATCTTGGTGTCTCTATCACCTCCTCACACAGCCTACTATTTAAAACCAATTATATCCCTCTATTCAATAATATATCTACACTCCTCAAGACCTGGTCAACCCTCCATATTTCATTTCTCGGTAGAATATGTGCCATTAAAATGACAATCCTCTCCAAACTGCTATATTACTTTCGCTCCCTCCCCATTAACATCCCTAAAACTAAACTTGCTTCTCTCCAAAAGGAAATTAACAAATTTATATGGTCAAACAGGAAACCTAGATGTAGCTATGCACACATGCACAGACCTCAAACTATGGGTGGGATGGGACTCCCTAATCTATGGCATTATTTTCTTGCAGCTAGACTCTCTCAATTAGCACAATGGTTCTCGCCCATTCAATGTATCCCATGGAAAAAATTTGAAGCATCCTCAATTTCCCCCTGGTATTTACAGGGAATCCTTTGGTCCAGAACAACCTCATACAGCAAACTATCCAAATACAATGTAATTGTAGCACACTACTACCAATTGTGGCTTAAAGCCCAACATACTTTTGAATTATCTTCACTCACCGCCCCCCCGGCTTCCTTCCTAGGTGACCCGAGATTTACTCGTGCCTATGGAGATTGTCAATCTTTTACCTATTGGATCAATAACAATCTTACTACACTCAAATCTTTGCAATCTAAATGGGAATTTTCCTCATTCACTGCTTTGCAAGATAAATATGGCATTCCCCCATCTGAATTACAACACTATAACCAAATCAAGGCTTTCTATGCAGAATATTACTCTCTCTCCACCCATCCCACCGAAACAGTCTTTGAACGGATTTGTATATCTTCATCCAGGGATAAGGGCATCATATCCCGCCTATATAACTATCTTAATACTTTTCACTCACCTGACAAGTCCGGTCAAATGCTCCATTGGGAATCGGACATAGATAACACCTTCACAGTGGATGAATGGCATAGCATGTCAGATAATCTACGTAAGAGTAACAAAGCTGTCTCCTTCAGAGAGACTCCCATAAAAATATTCTCTAGATGGTATCTCACCCCGTCCAAGCTTCACACCTTCTATCCCTCAATCTCCCCAAACTGTTTTAGGGGTTGTTCAGAACCAGGCACTATCCTACACACATTCTGGAGCTGCAAACACCTACTTCATACATGGCGCAACGCAGTAGAAATTTTTGAAAAATCCACCAAACAGAAGATCCCCATCTCCCCACAGATATGCCTCTTATATGCTAAAGTACCTAATGTTCCAATTCCTTGCATGAGACTCTTTCATACTTTATGCAGCTCCATCCAATGGATGATTGCCTCTAATTGGAAATCCAATGATCTCCCCTGGTCGCAGGTACTAGCTAGGATGGAGATGATGAAACTTTCAGAGAGAATCTATCACACTCTCCATGACACCTTCCATATATATGAAAGGAAATGGTCATATTGGCATACAACATAACTTAATAAAATCCCTAGGGTTCCACTTACAATCTCTCACAAAATCTTTAAATCTTGACCTATATCACCTGTTTTACATGTTAGTGACATACACACGTGAACTATATCTTTGTACCTTTTTACTTTGTATATAACCAATATCTTCATATAAGAACTCTATGTTTTTTATATTGATTACCTTTGTCATCACCTTGTGTACCTGTACATTTGAACTTCCAAATAAAACTTTGTAAACATAAAACCACAGTTTGGACTGTCTTGAGATGACCTACAAATGCATCTAGAGTTAATGATCCCATATTAAGAAATAGTATGGGAAGTTCCTGTGCTGTCTGTGCTCAGTAAAATATATAGAATCATAAAAAATAGTCTACAATATCTATCATATAATCAACAATGTCTGCTATAACAAATGACAAGAAATAAGAATAACAGTTTATATAGTGCTATGATTCTTCAATATCGCGATAATTCCTTTAAAGTGCCCTCCGTGTAGACAAAGTTTTTTAATAAAGATGGCACTTTAAAGGAATCATTGCGATATTGAGCAGGGCCCTCTGATTCCTACTGTAATATAGTGTAGCGGGTATTTGAATCTTGTAAGGACTCTGGTGGTGTGAAGTTCCTTGGGGTCCCTGGGTGGCACTGTTGCCTTGGGCCCGAGCTGAACACACACCGCGAACCGTGCCTTTTTGTCCTCCCCTGGAGCTGGTACAGCGGGGCGGGGAACCCGCTGTGATGCAAAGGGAGAGGTCATAAAAGGGGCAGAGGCCCTGATTTTGGGGAGAAGAGTCGGAGGACATGGCCGCGCCCAGGCACCTTCAGCTTTGGTGCTGGCGTTCCAGTGTTCCAGGCCTAGGCGCCCTTGGCCTAGCTGGAACAGAGATGGAGTCCATCCCAGGCACCTTTAGCCTGGGGTGAGGTACTATGGCGGATGCCTGGGGCTCAGTACCTTTGACTGAGTTCCGCGAGGGTGGAGGAATTCGAGGGGGCCCTAACGCCTTGGGTGCCCGTGTCTGAGTTCGTGAGGACTGGTGCGCAGTAACTTCTCCGGAGAGTCCGGCGCAGCATCGCTGGTGACGGAGAGGCCTCCATTTCTCCCTTGGACGGATTTCTCCCTCTGACAGGGGCAAAGTGAGCGAAGGTAATTCACGTTCTATATTATCTAGTCAGTGGCAATGACTATTCACCACTGGTGACAGCACAGTGGGCAGCAGTAAGAAGGGAAAGGATTGTGCCTTGATCTGTCCCCCCCCCCCATTATTCAAAAGGAGAGAAACTGTTTTATTGCTTGGCAAGAAGAATAAAACTGAGTTGTACCTATTCACTGTGTGGAACTTGGGTTACTAAGCGAAGGAGTCAGGGACGAAGGACTGGACTTGACTCTAGGACACTACACTAAAGCCCAATCTTCTGGCCTTCATCTCCTAGTAAGAGGAGGACACGGGCCGTGGTGTGTATCATCTCTCTCTCCCAGGTACCCCTAGACAACAGCCACATAACCGATAAAGCAAGGGAGAGAGGTGAGGCCGCTACAATAGTGTATTGTATTTGTACTGTCTACCCTCAAGTTGTAAAGTGCTGCGTAAGCTGTTGGCGTTATATAAATCCTATGTAAACACAGTGTTAAAAAAACGTATATTAAAAGTTCAGAATAAGACTGCAGCAGCGCTACGGACAAATGTTCATATGTGCGTCTTCTATAAAGTTATTCATATAGGTAGTGTAGATATTGAGCGGTGAGTCTGGTTGTGATCGGTTCAAATCCTAGTTCCAGTGCTCCTTTCACCAAGTGTGTTTCACCACGTGGGGGAATTAAAAGGTCCCCTTATGAGGATGCACTCACCAGATGTTAAATCAATATACGCATAGATAAACCATCCTCCTCTAATGTTTTCTGTCTTCTTTTACCACAATATTACAACTATGGTGCCGCTGGCATATATGAGGAAAAAGAACAAATCTGCATAGGGCAGTACTGTTTGGAAAAATGTATTGTGTAACAATCCCCCCAAGTACCCCCTTTACATATACGCGTACCATAAAAGAATAATAAACAGGCGAAATAGTAAATGAGCGCTTCAGCGCTTGTGACTTGCCCCTGATGAACGCCAATCTGTAGTTCCTTTAGGCGTCTTCCTGGTTCTGCAGTTATATAAATCCTGTATAATAATAATATTGAAGAATCACAGCACTATATAAACTTTTTTTGTTATGCTTTGTCATTTGTTATAGCAGACATTGTTGATTATATGGTAGATATTGTAGACTATGTTTTATGATTCTATATATTTTACTGAGCACAGACATAGCAGAAACTTCCCATACTAATTCTTAAAGGAGTACACACCCTTTTCTTGCAGCAGTCAAAACTTAATTTAATTTAACCACTTAACGACCGCTCACTGTACATATATGTCGGCAGAATGGCACCTGGAGGCACAATCACGTACCTGTACATGCCTGCCTTCGTATGGGTGGGGGGTCCGATCGGACCCCCTTTCGGTACAGTGAGCGGTTGGGATCGCTCTGGGAGTGATCCGTGATGAGGGGGCGGCCATTGGTTTCTTACCACCCCCTCGCGATCGCTCCCGGCGAATCAAATGCTTCCTCTGCCTGTGTAATGTAAACACAGGCAGAGAGGAAGCAGCAGGAAGTGATGTCATCTCTCCTGCGGCGCCCACATATACCGGAGCGCTGTGGAGAGAAGACATCAAGGTTAGTGCACAAGCAGTACACTGACACCAGGACACATAGGCACACGATCGCCCCCCCCAGTCACCCCCAGATCACCCCCCAGATCACCCCCCAGCCCCCAGTCACAGTGTCACCAATTGCAGTGATAATTTATTTACTGATCACTGCAATCAGTGACATTTGTAACTGTAAAAGTGTCAGGGCAGTTAGTGTTAGGTCCCTTAGGTCCAGGGTAGCCCCCCAACCCCCCCTAATAAAGGTTTAACCCCTTGATCAACCCCCAGGTAACCCTTTTAGCCCCTAGCACCACTGTCACTAAGCGATCGTTTTTCTGATCGGTGTATTTAGTGTCGTGATGCCGCTAGGTAGTCAGTTATTTTTTTATGTTCGCCGCTAGGTTTTTATAACGTCAGGTACCCCCATATATATTACCTAATAAAGGTTTAACCCCTTGATTGCCCCCCAGGTAACCCTTTCACCCCCTTTTGCAAGTGTCACTAAGCGATCGTTTTTCTGATCGCTGTATTAGTTATGCTGGTGCCGCTAGGTAGTCAGTTATTTTTTTAGGTTCGCCGCCAGGTTTTTATAGCGTCAGGTACCCCCATATATTACCTAATAAAGGTTTTAACCCCCTGATTGCCCCTAGTTAACCCTTTCACCAGTGATCACCGTATAAGTGTTACGGGTGACGCTGGTTAGTTAGTTTGCTTTTTATAGTGTCAGTGCACCCGCCGAATATAACCCAATAAAGGTTTAACCCCCTGATCGCCCAGCGGGTGATATCAATTAGGTTTTAGCGTCAGAGAGGGTCTGCGTCACCCCAGGCAGCGTCAGGTTAGTGCCAGTAGCGCTAGCACCCACGCGTGAAGCATACACCTCGCTTAGTGGTATAGTATCTGATCAGATCTATACTAGCGTCCCCAGCGGTTTAGGGTTCCCAAAAGCAGCCCAGATACCTGCTAGCACCTGCGTTTTGCCTCTCTGTCCAGCCCAGGCCACCCAAGTGCAGTATCGATCGATCACTGTCACTTACAAAACACAACACACATAACTGCAGCGTTCGCAGAGACAGGCCTGATCCCTGCGACTCCAGTGCTGTAGAAGGTGATTTCACCACCACAGTGCCAAAGAGCATATATGCCAAAGCATGGGGGCAGCAGGGGCGGAGGAGGGATTTTGCTCCTAATGCCGCGTACATACGGTACATACGGTCGAAATTCCGACAGAGGCTTGCCCGTGGTAAAGTCCGACCGTGTGTACGCGGCATAACTTTTGCGGGATGATGCCCCCATGCTTCGGCATATATAAATGGTGCATGTATGCCCATCATTAGAAGTGGGTGAATGAAGGGAGGTATTCTAATGGTGGGCATACAGGCTGCATGAAAAAAAAGATTACAATACATGTCCAACAAGGACCAGCAACGTATTGGTATGTTGCTGGACTTTGAATGGTTATACCAGAATGATGCCTGTGGGTTTAGGTATCATCTTGGTATCATTCTTTTCAGCCAGCGGCCGGCTTTCATGTAAAAGCAATCCTAGCGGCTAATTAGCCTCTGGACTGCTTTTACAAGCAGTGGGAGGGAATGTCCCCCCCCCCAGATATAAAAAGCGCCATTGGAAAATTGGGAAAGCATTTTATCACACCGATCTTGGTGTGGTCAGATGCTTTGAGGGCAGAGGAAAGATCTAGGGTCTGATAGACCCCATTTTTTTCAAAAAAAGAGTACCTGTCACTACCTATTTCTATCATAGGGGATATTTACATTCCCTGAGATAACAATAAAAAATAATAAAATAAAAAAAAATATGGAAGGAACAGTTTAAAAATAAAATAAAAAAGGAAAATTAATAATAAAAAAAAAAGCACCCCTGTCCCGCCCTGCTCTTGCGCAAAGGCGAATGCAAGCGTCGGTCTGGAGTCATATGTAAACAGCAATTGCATCATGCATGTGAGGTATCACTGCAAAGGTCAGATCGAGGGCAGTCATTTTAGCAGTAGACCTCCTCTGTAAATCTAATGTGGTAACCTGTAAAGGCTTTTAAAGGCTTTTAAAAATGTATGTAGTTTGTCGCCACTGCGCGTTTGTGCGAAATTTTAAAGCATGTCGTGTTTGGTATCAATGTACTCGGCCTAAGATCATCTTTTTTATTTCATCAAACATTTGGGCAATATAGTGTGTTTTAGTGCATTAAAATTAAAAAAAGTGTATTTTTTCCCCCAAAAATGTGTTTGAAAAATCACTGCGCAAATACTGTGTGGAAAAAAAAAATGCAACACCCACCATTTTAATCTGTAGGGCCTTTGCTTTAAAAAAATATATAATGTTTGGGGGTTCAACGTAATTTTCTTGCAAAAAAAATATGTTTTCATGTAAACAAAAAGTGTCAGAAAGGGCTTTGTCTTCAAGTGGTTAGAGTGGATTTAAGCTTCCTAATGTTGTGTATAAAATGCCAGGACAGTTCAAAACCCCCCCAAATGACCCCATTTTGGAAAGTAGACACCCCAAGCTATTTGCTGAGAGGCATGTCGAGTCCATGGAATATTTTATATGTTGACACAAGTTGCGGAAAAAAGACAATCCTTTTTTTTTTTTTGCACAAAGTTGTCACTAAATGATATATTGCTCAAACATGCCATGGGCATATGTGGAATTACACCCCAAAATACATTTTGTTGCTTCTCCTGAGTACGGGGATACCACATGTGTGAGACTTTTTGGGAGCCTAGCCGCGTACAGGACCCCAAAAACCAATCACCGCCTTCAGGCTTTCTAAGGGTGTAAATTTTGGATTTCACTCCTCACTGCCTATCACAGTTTCGGAGGCCATGGAATGCCCAGATGGCACAAAACCCCCCCAAATGACCCCATTTTGGAAAGTAGACACCCCAAGCTATTTGCTGAGAGGTATGGTGAGTATTTTGCAGATCTCGCTTTTTGTCACAAAGTTTTGAAAATTAAAAAAAATTAAAAAAATCATTTTCTTTCTTCATTTTCAAAAACAAATGAGAGCTGTAAAATACTCACCATGCCTCTCAGCAAATAGCTTGTGGTGTCTACTTTCCAAAATGGGGTCATTTGGGGGGGTTTTGTGCTATTTTGCCAATTTATGGCCTTCGAAACTGTGATAGGTAGTGAGGAGTGAAATCAAAAATTTGTGCCCTTAGAAATCCTGAAGGCGGTGCTTGGGGTCCCGTACGCGGCTAGGCTCCTAAAAAGTCCCACACATGTGGTATCCCCGTACTCAGAAGAAGCAGCAAAATGTATTTTGGGGTGCAATTCCACATATAACCATGGCATGTGTGAGCAATATATCATTTAGTGACAACATTTTGTAATTTTTTTTTTTTTTGTCATTATTCAATCACTTGGGACAAAAAAAAAAAAATTCAATGGCCCCAACATGCCTCTCAGCAATTTCCTTGGGGTGTCTACTTTCCTAAATGGGGTCATTTGGGGGGGTTTTGTACTGCCCTGCCATTTTAGCACCTCAAGAAATGAGATAGGCAGTCATAAATTAAAAGCTGTGTAAATTCCAGAAAATGTACCCTAGTTTGTAGACCCTATAACTTTTGCGCAAACCAATAAATATACGCTTATTGACTTTTTTTTACTAAAGACATGTGGCTGAATACATTTTGGCCTAAATGTATGACTAAAATTGAGTTTATTCGATTCTTCTTATAACAAAAAATATCATTTTTTTTCCAAATTTTCGGTCTTTTTCCGTTTATATCGCAAAAATAAAAAATCGCAGAGGCAATCAAATACCATTAGAAGAAATCTCTATTTGTGGGAAGAAAGGGATGCAAATTTTGTTTGGGTACAACATTGCATGTCCGCACAATTTCCAGTTAAAGCAGCGCAGTGCCAAATTGTGAAATCACCTCTGGTCATTATGGTCCGTATTGGTCCGGTCCTTAAGTGGTTAAGAGCACGGAGACACTTATAGTATTTAATGATCCCCCATGGCACACCCTATATCACATTCCATGTACATATCTAATAGACGTGTGCAATTCGTTTAGGTCAGAATATAAATTCGGACGAATATTTGGTTATTCAGAGATTTGGATGTATCTGAATTCTCAAATGAAATAGTAACAAATAGTAACAAATTTTGTTTAAATTTGTTAAATACATTTTGTTTATTTGTCTTCTAATGAATTCCAAATTTTTAGAACGATTAGAATTCGGATCGCTCGAAAAATTCTGTGTGAAGAAAAGCTGGTTGCCGGATCCTTAACAACCGATGAATCATCAGTTGTCAGCTGGCTTTCCCACTAACAGCTGAAATGTAAACAAAACAATGCAGGCAATATGGATTCTTCGGGTCTGGTATGGAATCTAAGGGGAACCCCATGCCAAAATTTGAATAAAAAAAAAAACGTTGTGGGGCCCTCCCCACAATCCACATCAGACCCTTATCTGAGCATGCAGCAGGAAAGGAGGGGGCGAAGAGCGAGCGAGCACCCCCCCCCTCCTGAACCAAACCAGGCCACATGCCCTCATCTTGGGCGGGTGGGTGCTTTTCGGGGAACACCTGAACTGTCAGGGCATTTGACCATTTGTTCGGCCCACCTAACGCCCTACAATGCACTGCCTGCCGCACAGTGCATTGGAAGCCATAATTTTCTGAAGCAATGAAGGATTTTCCCAATCAGGGTACAGAACACTGTCAGAGCCATAATTGGAGAAAGTAATGATGGCTGTGCCCAATCATGGCTCATTGCTCATAGACCCCCCCACTATAAGGCTTTTGCAGTGTGATATTGGCATGGAGGAAGATAGAACAGGGCTTTGTTCATTGCTACTAGCAAGTTAGTGTGCTATAGTGTGCTATTGTGATTATATTGTTAGTGTAGAGTGTATATAGTAATAGTGCAGTTTGAGTGTGACCATTCATTTTTACTTTAGTGTCAGTTTCGTGTAAATATAGGGATAGTTCAGTGTGAGTGTAGTGCGACCATTAATTTTTAATTTAATGTCAGTTTAGAATTTCAGGGCAGATTTACTGCACTATATTGACGTGCGTTAGTGCACATTTACTGCAGTATATTGAACTGGGTTAGGGCACATTTACTGCAGTAAATTGAGGTGCATTAGTGCACATTTACTGCAGTATATTGACGTGCATTAGTGCACGTTTACTGCAGTATATTGAAGTGTGTTAGTGTACTTTTTCAGCAGTATATTGAAATACGTTAATGCACTTTTACTGCATTATATTGAAGTGCGTCAATGCAGTTTTACTGCAGTATATTGAAGTGCATCAGTGCAGTTTTACTCCAGTATATTGTAGTGTGTCAGTGGAGTGTGTCTGTGTAGTAAGTATTCAAGTTAAATTGCGCCAAACACCATTTTCCATTGATTAAAGTGCATCCAAGTACACATTTTCCCATTCTGTATCACATTTCTGTAATAACCCCCCCCCCATCATGTCTGGGAGGCCAAAAATTAGAGGCAGACATTCCCATGGCACTGTGAGGGGGCGAGGCAGTGTTTGTGTCCACAGGCAAAGGTGGACATGGTCAGTCCTCAGGCTGGGCACCATTTCCTCTGTTTAGTGATGTTGCCCCTGCTATCCAGCCACAGCATGCAGAGGGGGTGGTGGACTGGCTTACTAAACCATCCTCATCCTCCTCATCCTCTGTCACTGAAGCAGAGACTAGTGTGCAGTCCACTGCAGCTGCCAGAACAGGTTTTTCTGCCTTTTTGGCCCCAGCATCATGCATTGAGGAGTCAGCTGAGTTATTTGAACACGTTCCTGTTCTTACTGGTCACAGAACAGGAACGTGTGTGTGTAAACACACAGATCCACGTCCTGTCAGGGGAGATTAGACTGTTCGTGTGTTCCTTGTATATAGGAACACCAATCGGTCATCTCCCCCAGTCAGTCCCCCCCCCCACAGTTAGAATCACTCCCTAGGTAACTCCCTAGAGGATATCGTGGCCGCCAGGCATGCGTATCGGCTCCCGAATGATGCGGCGGGGGTGTGCGCGCACCCCCAAGACCGCCAGGAAGCCGAGGACGTCATATAACGGCTGCCTGGGATGGCAGAACCACCTTGCGGCCGTCATATTACTATACGCGGGATGGGAAGTGGTTAAAGGTGCTCCTTGGATTTTGGGCCCTATTATGCGGCTAGGCTACAAAAGAGTATGTTTTGGGGTGCAATTCTAAGTATTCTCATGTTGTGTGAGAGATATCTTATTAATTGACAGCTGTGTGTAAAAGAAATATAATTTCATTCCCTTTCTTCATTTTATAAAAGCTTGTGGCAAAACATGGGATCTTCAAAATATTCACTATGCCTTTAATTAAATATGTTGAAGGGTTTATTTTGCAAACAGGCCATTTTCTGGGCTATTCTCTTGTCCTGGCCCTTCAGGACCTCAAGAAATGTGGTAGCTAGTCAGAAAATCAGATGCCTTAGTTATGCGCCTTGAAAGTCTGAAAGAATAAGTTCACCTCTAGTAACATGTTACAAATTACACCCGCATTTATGGTGTAACATGTGACATGTTACTATTAAGCACCCCCACGTCTCCCCCCCACCCAGAAGCTGCTGTCACGGCTGACTCTTGCTCTGAAAATAAATGATGATCAGAGGCTAACAATTAAATTATATCTATTTATTACACATAATTACATAGCACTGACAATTTACACAGCGCTATACATATATATACAGTATATATATATATATATATATATATATATATATATATATATATATGTGTGTGTGTACATTCACATCAGTCCCTGCCCTCAAGGAGCTTACAATCTAGGAAACCTCATACATACACATACTAGGACCAATTTTGACAGGAGCCAATTAAGCTACCAGCATGTCTTTGGAGTGTTGGAGGAAACCCATGCAGGCACAGGGAGGACATGCAAACTCCAGACTAGTGATGAGCCGAACACCCCCGGGTTCGGGTCGCACCAGAACCCGCGAACGGACCGAAAGTTTGTACGAACATTAGAACCCTATTAAATACAATGGATGCGAATGTTCGAATTCTAAAGTGCTAATTATAACAACTATTATGCATGTTATTGTCCTAAAAAGGGTTTGGGAACCCGGGTTCTGCACCAGGGGACATGTATCAATGCAAAAAGAAGTTTTAAAAACGGTCGTTTTTCGGGAGCAGTCATTTTAATGATGCATAAAGTGAAAAAAAAAAAGTCAAATATTCCTTTAAATATCGTACCTGGGGGGTGTCTAAAGTATGCCTGTGAAGTGCCACGTGTTTCCCGTGTTTAGAACTGTCCCTGCACAAAATGACACTTCTAAAGGAAAAAAAAGCCATTTAAAACTGCTTGCGGCTTTAATGTAATGTCTGGTCCCGGTAATATGGATGAAAATCTTTAAGAAAAATGGCATAGCTACCCCATGACCCCCCCCCCTACCCCAGCCCATTACCAGCCCCTTTGGGTCTTGTATGGATATTAAGGGGAACCCCGCACATAAAATAAAAAAGGCCCTATATACTCTGAACAGCCGTATACAGGCGGTGCATACAAGACAGGGACTGTATGTTTGTTCTTATGTAGAATGTGTTTGTAATTTTGAACAGGTACATTGTTTAAGTGTAGCTCCAGCCCAAAAACCTATTTTTAAACTTTTTGGAAAACATAGGTAAGGGTTATCACCCCTGTAACATTTGTTTTGCTGTCTGTGCCCCTGTTCAGAACATTTCACCTCACTTTCCGTCCCAATGACAACTGTTTTTGAAATGTGGTGTTTTTCTTGAAACAAGGATTGCTGATAAAGCATCAGTACAGAGGAGACACCTTTCTCCCATATTAATTCTTACAGGAGAGAATTTTCCTTCCTAGGGGTAGATTTCCTCTCACTTCCTGTTGTCTTCTTGCGTTTGCAAGTAGGAGTCGTTTGTAAGTTGGATGTTTGAAAGTAGGGACCTGCCGTATATAATCTGCAGAAATAGGCCCCTTAGTTGGTGTTGGCACAACACTGTAAGCACTCAGTTACTCTTGGTTAGTGCTGGAACGCCCTGCTGTCAACTATTATATCAGGAATTGTAATTACATATAATTGTTGAACAGTGGTAGTAAAAATTGGGCCTTTGATGGTGGTGCTGGTGCCACAACACTGTAAGCCCTGACAGTTACTCTTGGTGGGTGCAGCAATGGGCCCTGCTGTGAATTATTAGATCAAGAATTGTAATTGCATGCCCCTGTTGAACAGGGGCTGAAAAATTGGGCCTTTCGTGGTGGTGGTGTTGCCACAACACTGTAAGCCCTCAGAGTTACTCTTGCTTGGTGGGTGCAGGAATGGGCCCTGCTGTGAATTATTAGATCAATAATTGTAATTACATGCCCCTGTTGAACAGGGGCTGAAAAATTGGGCCTTAGGCACTGGTGGCACAACACTGCAACCCCTCACACATACTGTACTTGGAGCACAGCAATGAGCCCTGTTGCAAAGTATTGCTTCAAAAATTGTAATGACACGCCCCTGTTAAACAGGGGCTGAAAAATTGGGCCTTAGGCACTGGTGGCACAACACTCCAACCCCTCACACATACTGTACTTGGAGCACAGCAATGAGCCCTGTTGCAAAGTATTGCTTCAAAAATTGTAATTACACGCCCCTGTTAAACAGGGGCTGAAAAATTGGGCCTTAGCCACTGGTGGCGGCACCCATAAACAAAAATGATCTTCCAAGCTATCATCATCAATCGTATCATTGAGGACTCGGAGGAGGAGGATAGCCAGTCAACATAACAGCACAGGCACTCAGCATCAGCATCAGTCTTGAAGGGATGTGACATGTTAAAATCAATTAGTCTGTTATATCAGCATCAGGTGTGTGGTAGCTGGTGGTGATCCAAGACTGGTTCATCTTGATGAAAGTCAGTCGATCAACCGAGTCGGTGGACAGGCGCACCCTGTGATCCGTGACAAATCCTCCAGCAGCACTGAATGTGCGTTCCGAAAGAACGCTGGATGCAGGACAGGCCAGTAGCTCAATTGCATACTGTGCAAGCTCTGGCCAGTGATCCATCCTCAAGACCCAGTAAGCCAGAGGATTTTCGGTGGGGAAGGTGTCCAAGTCTGACCTTGCCCCTAGATATTCCTGCACCATGTTTATCAGACGCTGGCGATGGTTGCTGGAACCGATCATACTTTGGGGCTGCGGACTAAAGAATTGTCTGAACGCATCGGTCAGACGGCCACCTTCCCCACCGCTCCTTCTTTGACTGGCCGAAGCCTCAGCAACTCGTCCAGGACCAGGAGTTTGTAACCTCCCAGTCTCTGGGAACGCGTTGCACAGACCTTTCTGCAAGGCCTCCCGGAGTTGTCTCATCCTCTGCTCCCTCTGCGAAGGTAAGATAAGGTCCGCAACCTTACCCTTGTACCGTGGATCAAGGAGAGTGGCCAGCCAGTAATGGTCCCTCTCCTTGATCCGAAGAATACGAGGATCCTTCCGCAGACTTTGCAGGATCAGGGAGGCCATGCAGCGTAGGTTTGCTGAGGCATTCGCTCCGGAGTCCTCTGGGTCACTAAGGACGACATGATCCGCAGTCACCTCCTCCCAGCCACGTACAAGTCCACTGGTTTCTTGGGACTGTAAATCATCCCTAAAAGACTGCTGCTGATGATGCTGAGTGCCAGCCTCCATCTCCATGCTGACACAATCCTCCTCCTCCTCCTCCTCCTCCTCCTCCTCCTCCTCCTCCTCCTCTTCCTGTGCGATGGGTGGGACAGAAGGAACACTGTCTGGGTAAAGGGGGCCTTGAGAGGCAAGGAAGTCCTCCTCTTCCTGCCTCTGTTCTGCCTCAAGTGCCCTGTCCATTATTCCATGCAGCGTGTGCTCCAACAGGTGGACAAGAGGTACAGTGTCACTGATGCATGCACTGTCACTGCTCACCATCCTCGTGGCCTCCTCAAATGGTGCCAGGACAGTGCATGCATCCCTGATCATGCCCCACTGGCGTGGAGAAAAAAAGCCAAGCTCCCCTGACCCTGTCCTGGTGCCGTAGTCGCACAGGTACTCATTGATGGCCCTCTGCTGCGTGTGCAGCCGCTGCAGCATGGCCAACGTTGAGTTCCACCTGGTGGGCATGTCACATATAAGGCGGTTCTTGGGCAGGTTCAACTCCTTTTGCAGCTCAGCCAGGCGAGCACTGGCATTATAAGATCTGCGGAAATGCACACAGACTTTCCTGGCCTGCCTCAGGACATCCTGTAAGCCCGGGTACCTGCCCAAGAAACGCTGCACCACCAGGTTAAGGACGTGAGCCACACAGGGCACATGGGTCAGTTGTCCCTGTCGAAGGGCGGAGAGGAGGTTGGTGCCATTGTCGCAAACCACCATTCCTGGCTTAAGCTGGCGTGGCGTCAACCACCTCTCGGCCTGGCCCTGCAGAGCAGACAGGACCTCTGCCCCAGTGTGGCTTCTGTCCCCCAAACACACCAGCGCAAGCACGGCATGGCATCTTTTTGCCTGCGTACTTGCGTAGCCCCGTGAACGGCTACGGAGCACCGCTGGTTCATAGGACAAACCACAGGAAGAGGCCATGGAGGAAGAAGAAGAGGAGGGGGTGGAGGAGAGAGGTGTGTCACAACCAGTAGTAGCATTTTGGAGGCGTGGCGGTGGGACAACCTCCAACACTACTGCACCTTGTCCTGCATCCTTCCCAGCTGCCAAAAGAGTGACCCAATGGGCCGTGAAAGAAAGGTAACGTCCCTGTCCATGCCTGCTGGACCATGAGTCAGCGGTAATATGCACCTTACCGCTGACCGCCCTGTCCAGCGAGGCCAAGACATTGCCTTCCACATGCCGGTAGAGAGCCGGAATAGCCTTCCGTGAGAAAAAGTGGCGTTTGGGAACCTGCCACTGAGGAACCGCACATTGCACAAACTCACGGAAGGGGGCCGACTCTACCAACTGAAAAGGCAGCAGTTGAAGCGCTAGCAATTTAGCCAAGCTAGCATTCAACCGCTGGGCATGTGGATGGCTGGGAGTGAACTTCTTTCGACGGTCCAGCAGCTGGGGCAGGGAAATTTGCCTGCTAGAATCGGACGTCGGTGTACTGCTAGCAGAGTGGCCGCAAGTACTTGGCTGTGACACGCCTAATTCTACACCTTCATTCCTCTCAGTGCATGTTTCAGAGAGGACTGAAGTTATAGTGGGGTTGGAGATCCCAGCTGATGCGGTGCAAGGAGAGGTCCGCTTTGTTCTTTGGTGTGGGTCTTTGAGGTAGGCTTGCCAACGAGCTGCATGGCAGGTCAACATATGTCTGGTCAGGCATGTGGTACCCAAGCGGCTGATGTTTTGGCCACGCGATATACGCTTGAGACATATGTTGCAAACAGCAGCTGTGCGATCTGATGCACTAGCCTCAAAAAAGGCCCACACCAAGGAACTTTTTGAATGACGGGCAGAGGCAGCGCCCTGCACAGGCGGAGCTCTGCGGTGTGATTCCATCGGTGTACTGCCCTTACGCTGGCCACCAAAGGGCATCCTGCCTCGTTGGAGATGTGCCTCCTCCTCATCCTCCTCCTCCTCCTCTCTCCTATTAGGCACCCATGTGGAGTCAGTGACCTCATCATCCCCTCCCTCCTCATCACTGGAGCCAATCTGGCAGTATGCTGCAGCTGCTGGAACATGACTGCCAGATTGGTGTCCTTCTTGAGCATCCCCTCTGTCTGCTCTCACCCTACTGCCTTCCTGTAGCTGGGTTTCATCATCAGACCCTTCGAAACGCTGGGCATCCTCCTGGAGCATGTACCCAACACTGTGCTCAAACAGTTCGGGGGACTCCTCAGGAGGAGGACATGGTGGGTCTAGGGAAGGAGTGACTGATGATGAGTCTGACATTGATACCAGGGAAGAGGACGCTTTGGCAGCTGCTTTGCCAGTACCCTGAGCCTGGGTGAGAGAGGATGAGGAGGAGGAGGAGGGCTTGGTCATCCACTCTACCAAGTCTTCGGCATGATGTGGCTCAACATGTCCAGCTGCCGAAAAGAAGGACAAGCGTGTCCCATGGCCATGTGCTGATGACAATGCACCGCGTCCACGACCAGCACTGTTGCCCCCAGACACAGAGCCTGCTTGCCCTCTTTTATTGCCTCCTGACTGTCTGCCTCTCCTTGTTTGCCTTCCAGACATTCTAATAGATGGCCTGCAGGGAGATGGGAAAAAAGCAATAAGGGCTACCTTCAGGTGTCCTTCTCTGTCCCTTTACTTAAGGATTTCTAAATATGGTTCAGGATGATTGCTTTTGCACAGAATAGCACAACGACAATTTCCCTGACTGTCCAAAAAACAAGGATTTCAAAGATGGTTGATGAGGAATGCTTTAGCACACTATAGCACAAGGAGAATTCACTCACTGTCCTTCCCAGTCCCTAGAAACAAGGACTTGCACAGTGAAAGAAACTGACACTCTCCCTACCTACAGTTTTCTGTCCCTAGAAAAAATGTTTTTTTTAAGCACACTATAGCACAAGGAGAATTCACTCACTGTCCTTCCCAGTCCCTAGAAACAAGGACTTGCACAGTGAAAGAAACTGACACTCTCCCTACCTACAGTTTTCTGTCCCTAGAAAAAATGTTTTTTTTAAGCACACTATAGCACAAGGAGAATTCACTCACTGTCCTTCCCAGTCCCTAGAAACAAGGACTTGCACAGTGAAAGAAACTGACACTCTCCCTACCTACAGTTTTCTGTCCCTAGAAAAAATGTTTTTTTTAAGCACACTATAGCACAAGCACAAAACACACTGACACTCTCCCTACCTATCCTTCTCTTTCCCTAAACTAAAGGAATCCAGGTTAAGCAAGAAAGAAATAAAAGTCACTGTCCCTGCCTATGCTGCTCTTTCCCTGCTCCGGAACACACTACACTAGGCCGCCGTGCTGGCGGCCTTTTATAGTGTGGGGCGTGTACTAAACACCCTCAGCAATAATTGGCCACAGGCATCCTGCCTGTGGCCAATCATTGCTCTCCTCGCTGCCGGCGCTGTGATTGGCCAAGCATGCGGGGTCACAGTGCATGCTTGGCCAATCACAGCGCCTGGATGACACTGCGATGGCGTAGTGCATTGTGGGCCGTTCGCGTCACTCGAATTTGGCGCGAACGGCCCAAATCGTTCGATCTTCGTCGAACGATCGAACAGCCGATGTTCGAGTCGAACGTATGTTCGACTCGAACACGAAGCTCATCCCTACTCCAGACATGGCTGAGATCTGAAACGATGACCTAAGTGCTGCCAGGTGGAAATGCTAACCACTTAGCCTCTGCGATGCTCATATCAAAAGGAAAAAATAAATAACCGTATCTTGAGGGCGTACAGTCACTTAGCAGTGTCTCAATATCTTAGAGGAAGAAGAAATTGTTCTGAAGATTCTGATTTTGGAAGTAAAGAAATTAAAGCGATTGTAAAGTTTTTTTTTTAGTAACATACATGTCATACTTACCTTCTCTGTGCAATGGTTTTGCACAGAGCAGCCCTGATCTTCCTCTTCTGGGGTCCCCTGCAGGCGCACCTGGCTCCACCCTCCCACTAGTGCCTCCATTGGAAGGCGCTCCCTAAGGAGGCACTTGTGCATGCTAGATCCCGAGACCAATGCATCTTGGTCCCGCCACCTGCTCTCTGCTCACAGGCTTTGACTGACAGCGGCAGCAGTCAATGGCTTCTGTTGCTCTCATCCAAGCCTGTAGACGTGCATATCGCTGGATCCAGATTGGGCTCAGGTGAGTATTTAGGAGGCAGAACAAATAATCTCCTGCGCTCCGGTGTTTCGTTAGACACGGGTAGTGTAGTCCAGTCTTTTATTTAGGGCAAGGTCTAGAGTCTTGCAGCCCTCCTCAGAACAAATGGGTGTTCATATAGCTAAAAAGAAAAAAGGAGAGTGCGCCGACCTAGTGCATTACCACATAAAAAAGTTTTATTTAAAAATAGTTATTTCAAAAAATAGGGCTGTGTCTGTCCATGGACGAAAACAGAAAGTGGGATTTTTTGTGCTCACCGTGGAATCCTTTTCTCTGTCGTTCATTGACGGACACAGCACCCACCCCTCTTTTTTAGGTTTGTACTGCTTGTTACGAACTGAGCTGCTAACTGCAGGGAGGAGGGTTATGTCTGGAGGGACGCTGGTCTGCGAGTGCACGCTGGTCTGCGAGTGCACGCTGGTCTGCGAGTGCAACCGGGTCTGTTGGTCTGCGAGTGCACGCTGGTCTGCGAGTGCACGCTGGTCTGCTGGTTTAATTATTTAAATTTAACAATTTAAATAACAGTCTTACTCACAAACGAGCTTAAGTAAAAGCTTTTCTGACAATCAAGCTGGATCTCTTGACAGGACTTGATGACAAGAGGATCGAACGGCCGTTCAGTCGTTTGAGGTACCGTTCGATCCTCTTGTCATCAAGTCCTGTCAAGAGATCCAGCTTGATTGTCAGAAAAGCTTTTACTGTAAGGGGAGTTCCAGACGTTTTTTTGTTTATTAAAAGTCAGCAGCTGCAAAAAGTGTAGCTGCTGGCTTTTAATAAACAGACACTTACCTGTTCCACTGTCCAGCAACGCAGCCGAATGGAGCTTCGCTCCTCTCCCCCCCCTCTCCACCGGCGCCTCCATTCTAACTGTGGGCACCCGGCCATGACAGCTTTCGGCTTCAGGGCCGGGCACTCACTGCACATGCGTGAGCGGCGCTGCGCAATCTGGTGGACAGGCAACCGCCTGGGACCTGTCACGTGTCCCAGGTGGTCGCCTACAGGGAGGGGCCGCCAAAAGGCGATATGACGAGCCACCTAAGTGGTCCCTGGGTGGAAGGAGGAAGTGGGACAGGAAGTCCCACTCCTAATGAAGCCCCAACTCCCCCCTCAAAAAAATTACATGCCAAATGTGGCATGTAAGGGGGCGAGGAGTGGTTTAAGCGGAAGTTCCACTTTTGGGTGGAACTCCGCTTTAAGCTTGTTTGTGAGTAGGACCATTGCATTTATTCTATTTTTAAATAAAACTTTTATATGTGGTAATGCACTAGGTCGGTGCACCCTCCTTTTTTCTTTTTCTGAGTATTTAGGAGGGGCAGGGGGAAGCTACTATTAAACCTTTTTTTTTTTACATCAATGCAGAGAATGCATAAAAGTAAAAAAAAAAAAAAAAACATTTTGCCCATACAACCACTTTAAGGTTAAGATTGAGAGAGAACATTTATAAAAAGAACACTCTAAAAAAAAGCATATCACAAAACAAAATATAGTGATAGATTAGGTTTGCTGCGTTCTTCAAAAAAAAAAAAAAAATGAAGGGAGGTCAGAATGATATCATCTGATTGATAACATTGTATTGTGAACAAGCTAATGAACTTAGTGGGGTGGTGATGAAACATTGGCAGATTTTGATAAATGTGTAGCCAAGTGGCAGACAGACCACAGGTAACATACAGTGCCATTAAAAAATCATTTGACAAAGAGTAATTTCCCTACACAAAAGGATCCATGTAGAAAGAAGAGAATTATTTAAATGCGGGGCATGTGAACACTGTAACAATTCATTATCGCCATACAAAAATTGCATTTGACAAACTTTTTCCATATACTGTGTATATAAAAAAAGAACACGTTGAAGAGATTGTATGCTCTAATATCCACATGATTTGTTTTGTATTTTTTTTTTTTCATTTTAATATTTTTTACAGTTTGAAATCATTAAGAATTGCTAGGATCCATCATTGCTAGTAGTTGTCGTGAGAAATCAGTTTTTGAAAGTGTTTGCAATATATAAATCTATCACTCTAAGTAACCAGACAAATTGTCAAGTTGTGGTTTATAAAAAACACACATGGACTGATGAATATATATAGGTAAAAGTGTAGCAAGATGAACCATCCCCTTTCTAAGCCAGTTTTGCCTGCAAAATGTCACACGTGAATGCACTAAGTGATGTATTAATGAAAAAATTGCTAATTCGTCCTGTGAAAATGTATGTATATTACTTCTACGTGAATGGGCAAGAATAAGTAATTTGGAGATTTGGAGGAGGCTGAGAGCAATAAAAGCTATCTTTTACGTTAAAGTGGTTCTAAAGGCAGAAGTTTTTTATTTTTATCTTAATGCATTTAATGCATTAAGAAAAAAACCCTGTGTGCAGCTTCCCCCCCCCCCAGCCCCTCCTAATTCTTACCTGAGCCCCATCTCGATCCAGCGATGTTGCGTGAGAGCCTCGGCTCTCCGGGACTCTCCCCCCTGATTGGCTGAGACACACAGGTGCCACTGGCTCATGCTGCTGCAAATAAAAGTCAGTGAGCCAATTAGGAGAGAGAGGGGGCAGGGCCGAGTCACAGGCTCAGGTGCCCCCATAGCAAGCTGCTTTCTGTGGGGGTAATTGGCAGGAGTGAGGGTCCAGGAGCAATGGTGAGGGACCGAAGAAGAGGGCTGCTCTATGCAAAACCACTGCACAGAGCATGTTTGTTATTTTGAAACAAAAAAAAAAAACAAGACTTTAGTATCACTTTAAGAAACACATGGTTGAACCGAATTTTTTTATCCGGCCCTTCCTCCTTCCCCCCCCTGCCGCTGTCTCCTCGAACACACACAGGTCCCAGGAGACGGCGGGTCCATTCAGAAAATGTGTCCATGCGCAGTAGGAAACCAGGCTTCACAGACAGTTTTCTTTAGTGAAGATGCCAGCGCCTGCACCCGAAGCTGATCGAAGAGTCGTCTCGGGTGCCGACATCGCTGGATCCCTGGACAAGTAAGTGTCCTTATATTAAAGTGGCACACCCTGTACAACCACTTTTACCTACAGGTAAGCCTATATTAAGGCTTACCTGTAGATGCTGGAAATATCTCCTAAACCTCCACGGTTTAGGAGATCTTTACGATAGAGCTGCGTGCCGATGTCTACGGCTCATGCGCCAATGTCTACGGCGCAGGCACACTTCAGAAACAGCGATCGTGCCATTTCTAAAGGGGTCCCGCCATGACTGGCGGCTCCGGGGCGCATGACGTTGCGCGACTCCGGACAGTCACAGAGCCGGAGTTCGCGGCTTAGGAAAGGAAGAGGTGTGAAAATGGACACTCGCTGCCAGTGGGGACAGCGGTGACATTGTAGGCTTCGGTTTCAGGTAAGTGGCACATAATGGGCCATGTGATGCCTAGTAGCCCATTATGCTTTACCATTGCAGGGAAATAAAGAGGAAGTAAAACCCATCAGGGCCTACTATTCCTCTTTAATGCCGCGTACACACGACCATTTTTAATGATTAGAGAAATTAAATTTTTTAAAATGGTCATTAAAAATGATCGTGTGTGGGCTTTCCAGCAGTTTTCCCGACGAGAAAAACGCAGAGAATCACGACGAGAAAAATTGGAACATGCTCTAATTTTTCACGTCGTTTTTTTACATCGTCGTTTTTCTCGGCTGTGTGTGGGCTTTAATGACGTGAAAAAAAATGCGCATGCTCAGAATCAAGTATGAGACGGGAGCGCTCGTTCTGGTAAAACTAGCGTTCGTAATGGAGATAGTACATTCGTCACGCTGTAACGGACTGAAAAGCATGAGGCTGAAAAGCGCGAATCGTCGCTCAACAAACTTTACTAACATGAAGGGTGGCGCCATCCTAATGGAACTTCCCCTTTATAGTGCCGTCGTACGTGTTGTACGTCACCGCGATTTACTGGAACATTTTTTTCCACGATAGTGTGTAGGCAAGGCAGGCTTGAGAGGAAACACGAAAAATCACGTCGAGAAAAATGCATTTTTTTCAATGACATCATTAAAACCGGTTGTGTGTACGTGGCATAAGAATCAGCAGCTACATTATTTGTAGCCGCTGACTTTACATTTTTTGGGGGAAGACTGGAGCTGCAATGTATAACATTTTTGCTTTTGGGTTTACAATTACTGTAGCGGAGCCTCACTCTCCCTCTCGTTTGATTGGCTTGTGTCTAGGGGTACCTGGGAGAGGAGAGTGCAGGAACACTACACCAAGCTCTCCCCTCAGTTGTGTATGAGTTGAGTTGAGAGGTATCTTGATATAGCGCAGTCTTACCCCGAAGGGTCCCGACGCGCTTACAAACACATACTAGGGCCAATTTACAGACAGGATCTGATTAACCTACCAGCATGTCTTTGGAGTGTGGGAGGAAACTGGAGTACCCAGAGGAAACTGGGTACTCCAGTTTCCAGGCACAGGGAGAACATGCAACCTCCAAGCAGATGGTGTCGTGGTAGGGATTTGAACCAGCGACCCTATTGCTGCTAGGTGAAAGTGCTAACCACTACACCACTGTGCTGCCCGGTATGAGGGTTGAGCAGAGTTACTTGAATTATCTCCGGGTCTGTTTACTGCATACAAAGCCTCCAGCTGTTCCGTGGAGATGTGTCTGCCAATAACATAGAGCCCCACACCAATCGATAGTCCAACACTCCTTTATTTCTCTACTTTCAGGGTGAACACAATCAGTTGAACTTTCAGTAACAGACAGGGGTGTGGGTACGAGTAGGCCCAGGCACAACTGAACTCTCCTATTCCTCTGCTAGCGAATAGGCCTGGCGCACGGTCTCTGCCACCAACCGTGAGTTTTGGTCGCTGCCACCGACCGGATGAAGCGTTGAGGCCCCTGCCACAGGCCTAATAGCAGGTCTCTGCCACTGACCTGAGTTGAATAGTTGGACTGCTGCCACCGGTCATGAACATGAACCACCTTCCTCTCTGAACTCGGCCCCTGTTCGGGAAAGATATCCCTTTGGGTGGTCTCCAGAGGTTCACCCGGCACTGGCAATCTGCTGCACCAGGTCTTCGGATGAGTCCCTCCTCCGGTCCCTTATGCCTCTGGATTCAGGTGCCCCACTCCCGGGGCCCCCTAGGACAATCCCTCCCTCGTGGGACCCAGTGGAAGGTACTGGGCCCCAGGCCTCTGGCTGAGCACCTCACCCCAGACTGAAGGTGTCTGGGATGGAACACGAACTCTAGGTGTCCAGGCCTAGGCCGCCTGGACACCGACCGCGAACAGCAGCCCTCAGGCTGAAGGTGCCTGGGACTCGAACCTTGTGGCGAAGATGTCCGCCCCCTTTCCGCCGTACAACCGCTGCGAGAGGTCACAAAGGGTACGGCACTGCAGCGATGGTTCAACCCCGGCCCAAAATGACAGCGCCACCTGCTGGGCCGCAGGGAACTATGCATCACTGGTGTCTTCACCAGTTTTAAAAGTATATACCCGCTACACTCTCCCCCCGGTTATTGGACACTGGTCCCCAGTGTCTGGAGCAACCCATGCCCAAAGGGGCCATCATAGCCTGATCCAGAAACTGACTAACAATTAAAAAAAAATACAAAATTTTGAAAACTAACCAAACAGTTGTGCTTGAACCTGACATGAAAGGGGAGGGAAGGAAAATAAACAACACATAACAACATTATTTGAAACACATGTTCACATTAACATTCCTTCCCACCCATCCTGACTAAGACCCACCCCATTCTCAGTGGTCTTGATGAGATGTTCTCCTGCAGGGGGGAAAAGAAATGTTAAACACACATATCCCTGACACATATGTTTGTGTAACAACGAAAGAACCTCTCCGCAGAGAAACCCTTTCCTTCTATAAGTGTGTAAGTGAACAGTGAATATCGGTGCGCAACACTGCCACCTGGTGACAGTGCCGCGGTAACTGCACTGGTTGAAGATCTTCTCTTTTTTTTTTTTCTCTTGCGGCTCTAACTACCCCAAAGTCCATAATCACTTTGTGGGATGGAAGAATGAAGAACAAACAACGGCAACAGTCCATCAATTCCTCCAGAGAGCACAAACACCCATCAACACGGGCACAGTCACTGGGTTTTCCCGGGAACCACCCTTGAAAGTTCAGCAGCAACAAGGCAAAGCAAGAACGGAGTCCTTTTTTTTTCTCCTACAAATAGAACTTTGGGTGCGGCAAGACAAGAGGTGCTGGTCCATTGTCTCTACATGGTATTCGACATCCTCCCCCTCTTTGCGCCGAATTAACACCTTGTCTGCGTGGATGTGCCGACCCAGCATCCATTCTGACTTGCAGTCCTTGAACCGTTTAGAGGCTTTAGGGGAACATGCGATGTACCTGCGGGCATGTGGGACCTGAAAGTGCGTCCACACAAAATCGTTGTACCAGCGTTCCCGGCAGACTTCCACTTCATATAGAAGCTCCTTAGGTAAGTACGGATACTCCCACCCGTACTCGTTAGCAACCTTTTGGCCAAAGAGACGCTGTAGTCTCGCCAGCGGAGGCATAGTGGCCCGGTCTCCCTCACCCAGTTGGACGATGGCGTCCGGGTGACGAGGTGCCTTGATCACCTCCATTCTAGTCATAGGCGCCCGCAGCCACAGTCTCTTTTCCCCGGTGCCAGATGCAGGAGGCACCGGAGGTAGAAGGGCAGACTGGGGACGGGATCCCTCCTCAGGCGCTGGTGCCTCCACCCGGGGTGTACTATCCCCTGTAGACATGGGTGGATCCCGGACTCTGCGGGACGAGGAGAGAGGCATCTTGTCCCAGCCCTTCTTTGCGAAAAGTCTATGATGACGTCGTCTCCCGGGTCGGAGAGCGACTCTAGGTCGGAGGTGTTACACTCCTCCGCGGGCTGGTAGCCTGTAGTAGAGGCTGAATTGCTACCCCTCGCGGGCAAACAGGGCCGTGAATACCCGACACCTCCGCCCCAACACCAAGTCCCTCCGCCCGGCTTACCTCGGCCCAAAGTAGAGAAGGGATGTCCGGGACTCTTCCGACCGGATCCATCCGGGGCGGGCGTAGGCGAGCAGGGTGATCCACTGCAACTGCTGGATGGGGCAGCCAAGCCGGTCTTCCTCTTTGGCGGTGGACGCTGGGAAACAGTGGTGACCGAGTCAGCATCCTCGGATTTCTCCCGTACTTCAGTGATTGCGACCTCCCCTGCGGTCGCCTCAGTGCGCACAGGGATGGCTGTAAAAGCAGCGATTCCTCCTTCTTGAGTGGTGTGGCCTGTTGCGCGGTTGAGGTGAATGGTTCTGGGTTTCTCAATAGGTGGTTCCACCTCAAATAGGAACTCTCCACAGGCCTCGCAGTGCCCGAATGGCTTCAGCTGGCACACCAGTCCCGAACAGCCGGGACAAATCAAGCCATGGGCCTCAACGTCCATGCAAGAGTACAGGGTGAATCGTCCCCGGGGCTTTAGCCGAATCCCCGTATCCGTTATCGGAGCAGCAGTAGTCAGACTCGTGGTAGTAGGATGAATATGAATCCACGATGCATTGGTGAACATGGCGACTCTCTGCTGATCCATTGCGCACTGCATTGTTGGCGCCAAAGTCCCCACGTGTAGTCCTTCACACGATTGGACTCCTCCCCTCTTGCACTCCAGTTCGCGGGCTTTCTCCTTCCCTGGGTCACGCCCACGAACTGAGCAGGGAGGGTGTGCCTCGTGGCGCAGTGGCCAATATGGCCGACCTACTCTGAACTCTTTTGGGCAGACACTTTCAAATTCCAACAACTCCAGCTCCATTGTAGCATGAACACATCCTGGACCAGAGCCCCGACGTGTAGCGGTACCCTCAGCTTAAGAGGACTGCTTGTTTGTTTGGGCCCTGTAATGCACTGCTACCAACCCCTGGCAATCGGCTCTGACTTCTCTTTGACACAGTTAGGAAAGGGGAGGATGGTATAATTGTATTATCTCTTCACACTATTATACAGTACAACCCCCTTTGTATACCAGCACAGTAATTGACACTCACCACCAAATTACTTAACTATAAGTCTTTACTGAAGGTAGGAAGATAACAGAGTAATTTGTATACAATATTCTATGCAGATCCCTGCAATATAGGTGTGCACATTAAAAGGGTATGACAGTCAATAATGCAATAACACATCAACCCCACTGCTGCAATCCTCCCTCGTGAGCATAAAATGGCGCCCAGCAATGTCCTATACTACCCAGTCAGGCCTGACTATAACTTAGGGTATAGTTTGTTGGAGAATCTTCGCTAGCAACTGTCGGTGGTGCACATGGAGAAACCAATTTGTAATCCAGTAAAAGGGGATAACAGATATTCGCCAACCAGGCAAAGCTGGAGAGACTGACAAACTCAGTTCAGCACAAACAGTCTCTCCAGAGTATAACTGTGTTCAATAATGGGCCTGGGCAAAGTTAATAGGCACAAAGTTATTGATATATGGTTCTGAACTGGCGCTCTCTCACCCAGACCGGACCGATTCCTATCCGGTTCCTCTGCTACTGTGAGTGGCGTCACAGTGCCCACGATGCATCGAGTCCCCGGTCCTTCAGAAGATGATGGCACTTCAGGGGGATCGGATGCCTCACAGACTCCCCAGCGGAACGGAAGGCTCTCTGGAACAAAAACGCGAGGGCCAAGCTTCAGGCCTAGCGCACGCAGCAGGTGAGTGCAGGGGATCCACTTGCAAGGAGGGCGGCGTTCCGAGAGAGCGAGCGAACCCCACCTCTCCCCTTTTAAAGTCCACCCCAGCAGTCCCTGCGCGGGGAATGGCACCCTGGGTGCCGCAAAGCGTGCTGGGAAATGTAGTCTTGCGGGTAAAAACGATACCCCGCTACATTACTTTTAGGGAGCATCAATAACATTATTTACATCAAACTACCTTCTTTTCCATGTACTGTACATGTGAAAACATAATTGAAACTTCAACTTCTCATGTAACACACTCTAATATAAATCCATGCTGACATGTCTTAAAAAAATAATTCCCACTAACGCTGTAGGCTTTCATTTTCAGGATTTGACAGCAAATAGTTTTGTCAGGTTCCATATTTGCTCCAAGTAGTCTTATCTTTGCTTTCTTTCTGGCATCTGACCTGCCCACCTTATGAAAAGAAATACTAAGCTGCCATGGCAAAGGTCATACCCTGTAAACAAGCTATCTCATATCATTGTATATATGAGATCCCTGCTGTGTTACACTCCTTGCTTTTTCATTACAAGTCAATCATAGCCATCTTGTACCCGCCTCCTCTGTCGCTCCCCTGATTTGCCTTTGTTTTTTTGGTGTCTGACATACATGAGCTGACGCACAAGTATTTAAGTTATTAATTACACCTCCTGAACAGTTACCAAGAAACCAGCCTGTGCATGCCTGAAGACAGAAGCCCTGCAGAACAGATGAAATTAACAATCTGAGTATGACAGCGTTTGCTAGTTGTTTTGGAAACCTGGATATTAACATTCATTTCACTCTGCTAATGTTCATATTGTGGTCAGATCTTTTTACAGCCCTATGCTGTTAGACACTCAGGCTTTAGCTAGCAGCAATGAACTGGCAGTGAGTTTTTTTCAGTTATGTTTGAAAATTAAATACCTGGATGGGGATAACCAAATTTTGAAAAAAAATATATAATCTTCCATCCACTTTGGAAAATCATAAAATAGGTTAGGTTGGAAAATCCCGAAATACCACCTTCTTCTGCGCCAATCCTGTAATGTTACAGGGTCCATGCTGGAGGGGTAAAATCGTGCTTTGTAATAACTCTCCTAATAGTTGAATATCACTGGGAAAATTTGTGAGCATTTGCAAGCATTAAAGTGGTGTTGAACCCAAAAACAAACATTTATCATATTTCAGCTTACTGATCCTTAGATGTGATGGCTGCATTTGTTTTCTTTTTAGGCTTTCTTTCTTCTTTTTTCACCTGGTGATCTGGCCAATAAGTGTTTTTGTTTTTCAAAAGAACAAGCTCTTCTGCAGATGTAGCAGTTACAGGGATGGGACAAACCATTTAACACTGACAGGAGGGCCTACAATGATCAGCAATTTATTTATGTAAAAATGTTATCCCAAAAGGATAGGATAACTCTTACTGCTTATAAAGTACTAGCTGGAGTTTAGTTTCAATTTGCTAGTGTTTTTAAATCTGATAGTAACACCCCCCCCCCAGACTGACAAACCAAAAGACGGCTACAGTGTGGGCTTACTTTGCCGGGAGGGTGTCATATGACGTCCTCCCATAATCGTGCTGGCCGCACACCCCCTGCGGCGCGCGGGCGGCGTGCTCTGTGACCGCTGAGTCCTTCACAGCAGGCATTTACCATGTGATCAGCTGTGTCCAATGCCAGCTGATCCCGATGTGAACAGAGGCCGGTTATCAGCTGCCTTTCCTCATGCTGTCAGCGTGAGGAGAGCTGATAACTGGCCTCTATTAAAGGGACATCTACACTGGTTATCACTGCAGTCCCACCAGTGCTGCCTATCAGTGCCCACCAATGCTGCCAAGCAGTGCTCACAAGTGCTGCCAATCAGTGCTCATCAGTACTGCCAATCAGTGCCCATCAGTGCTTCCTCATCAGTGTCACCTATCAGTGCCCATCAGTGCCTCCTATCAGTGCAGTCTATTAGTGCCACCTGTCAGTGCCCTTCAGTGTTGCCTATCAACGCCCATTAGTGCCACCTATCAGTGTCATCTATCAGTGCATCCTCATCAGGGCCTTTATATCAGTGCCACCTATCAGTGTCCATCTGTGCCGCCGCATCAGTGCCCATGAGTGCAGCCTATGAGTGCCCCCATCAGTGCATCCTCATCAGCGCAAATCAGTGAAGGAGAAAAATTACCTGTTTGCAAAATTTTATAATAAACGATTAAAGTTTTTTCTTCTCAAAATATTTGGTTGTTTAGCAAAAAAAAAAAAAAAAACTGTTGTGATTAAACTAAAAGAAAGCTCTATTTGTGTGAAAAAAAATATATCAAAATGTCATATGGGTACAGTGTTGCATGACCGCGCAATTATCATTGAAAGTCTGAAAGCGCTGAAAGCTAAAAAATTGACCTGGGCAGGAAGGAGGTAAAAGTGACCAGTAGGCAAGTGGTTAAATAAGAAACATTCTCTGCAATCTCTGCGTCCACAAGAACTCTTTTGCTGCATAAAGGTTTTTTTGGTTTGTACTGCACTGTACCTACGCAGTGTTACATCTTATCTCTACTGTCTGCATCGCCCACACATTTAAACCTCAGTGGTAGCTTTGAATGTGATTGGTGAGTGTGAGAAACATCTTAGTACTGCTTTTATTTATCTGTATGTGAGAAAGAGACCGTAGTATTTGTTCTAACATCACAATCAGGAATGTTGCAGGATCACTCGATTATAGGTGAAAGACACTATGGTGAACTAATGCAATCCAAAAATATTGACATATAGAGCAGGGGAGCTATGTTCCTTAATGGATCACATCCTTTAAAGCACAACTTACCTTCAACGCTGGAGTGTGATATTTTTACCGCACCAAACACATTAGTTAGATATAATAGTGCATATCCTATCTCCTGCAGATGGCTGCTTCTGGTAAAAAAAATCTTCCCTGTAGTGCCAGCTTCCTATCTTTCGAATACTGTCCCATGCAGGACTGGCAGTACTGGCACTGTAAAGGTTAACAGCAGCCGCTACTACTGAGAAAAAGGAGGGGGTTGCAGGAATGTACCATGCTAATACTGGACTTTAATGGCATGACATGAGACAAGAACCATTATAATAAAAAGTATAATTTTATATACAACATTTAAAATTCGAAATAAATTTAGGAGATCCCATTATGCTTGACATGAGACAAGAAACATTATAATAAAAAGTATAATTTTAAATACAACATCACATTATGATATAAAAACATAAACAATTGTACTGTAATATAATACAATAAACCTTCTAACACCTTCTAGTACACTTATATCATATAAGCTTGAGGTGTACAGGTAGCTTAGTCCTCCAAGGGTCAACGCGTTTTGCTGAATTGCATAGCTTCTTCAAGACCGATAAGTTGAGTTTCATATTCTGCATTGTATGATACGAATACAAATTGAAGAAGCTACACAATTCAGTGAAACGCGTTGACCTTTGGAGGACTAAGCTACCTGTACACCTCAAGCTTATATGATATAAGTGTAATAGAAGGTGTTAGAAGGTTTATTGTATTATATTACAGTACATTTTTTGACGTTTTTATATCATAATGTGATGTTGTATTTAAAATTATACTTTTTATTATAATGTTTCTTGTCTCATGTCAAGCATTAAAGTCCATTATTAGCAGGGTACGTTCCTGCAACCCCCTCCTTCTTCTACTAGAATTTTGGATGTGGCGTGGGTAGAGGTCTTGCTTTGAAATACTAAGAAAAGTTGTAACACTGGCCCACCCCCTTCTGTCTTCTCCACCATTCACAACACACATGCATTATGTTCTGTGAATGTCATTTAAAAGCATCACCTCCATTCACAAAATGCAATGCACTGAGGGACAAGAATAGAGGAGTTCTGTGAATGGCAAATAGGGCAGAAGGGCGAGCTGCACAACTTTTCTAAGCGGCAATGGCTGTTAACCTTTACAGTGCTAGAAGACAGCTGTGCAGGACAGTATCTCTGACGAGGCACAGCAGGCAATATTTTTACCAGAAATAGTTGCCTGCAGGTAAGATGATACAAACAGTTACACATAACTCATGTATTTTGTGCTGTTTTCCTGCCCAAAAATTATGAAATGTCGGCTTTAAGAAAAACCGTCCTTCAGTTGTCTTCCCCATTTCCCTGTGTGGCAGTTACTTACTAAAATATTTGCCTTCAGTCAGTACTAGGATGCAGTCGTCCAGGCCTCAGGGCAAGGATCTGTAACTGTGCTCCCCTTTGCTAGTAACGCATGATATAGATTGGGTGTACTATCTTGCATCTGTTCTCCACCCCTTGTATTTCAACTGAATATGTTTGGCATTGATTGTGCTCTGCACATGAGTGGCCAATTGTTTGCCTTCTAACACAGCTGTGAGGTGGTTGCGCTTGTGTTGTGTGTTTTTTGTATCAGCTGTGAGTGACTGGAACAGAGAGTGGACATGTTGGAGTACATTGTGTCAGCAGTACCTGACAAAGCAGACATGAAACAATGGCCCACTGACTGTCAGCCACTGATCTGGAGTGTGCATATGGCACAGGACCCATTTCTCTTGAATGAGAGTGAAGAGCCCAGGGCGGGTACCCCTCCTGCAATTTCTCTTTCCTCCCTTTTCCAGCTCTGCTTTGAGCCCCACCATTGAATTCTTCCCAGCACCTCACAGCCTTAGTAAAAATATCTTCCAGTGGCATCCAGCTCCTGCTATGCTTTCATTCCTATGATTGTAGCCATATTCCTCTGGATGGCTGAGAATATTAATGTAGGACTTACTCCCGAAGGAGCCGCTGGAAATTTGCCCAGGTTCTTCCCCAGTGGATTTCCCTGCAGCCAGGCACACAATCTCAACCGCACTTTTCCTCAATAACCAATCTTTGTTGTGTTATCATTTTTTTGAGAATATTCTGACTCTGATTGTTGTAAAGCGATTTATCCCTTGTGAGACCTCTATGCCTGACCTGTATAAGCAGATATAATCACTGAGGACAATCCATCAGATAGCTTGAACTCACCAAATACTGATTCAATCCACAGAAGTGCTTTAATTCTGAACATCGGATTACAGCAGATGACAGGATACAACAGATGAATAGGTTGTGGTATTTATGCGGTCAAAAGATGATATTGTCTGTAGCTTACTATGCAGAATACATGTGCCCTGCTACATGTGGCCTGTAGCTGCCTCCATGATACAGGAAGTACAATCACAGGAAAAAGGGGTGGATCATTACACATACAAAGGAAGTGTGTCATACATCAGGGAAAAGAAATGTGTAAAACAAGTGCATTGCCATAAAAGGTCACTAGATGGCAGCATGTAAACTAAATATAAACATTCATAGAAAAATGGTTCAGAGAAACAATATGTATAAATTCTATGCCCCATTGGGGCGGCACAGGGAACTTGGATAGGGAATTGAGTGGGACACTCCACAAACAGAGCTATGTATAGATTAAGGACAATTAACTCCTTTCTGAAAGGATGAAGAAGATGCCCTTGCTTGACTTGGCTTTGTAGTGGAAACAGTTAAATGTTTAGCGCACTAAGAGCAGAGTCCCTTCACAGAGAACTAGATAGGTTAAGCTCTTCAGGACACCAGCCGATGTCCCCTTTGAACAGACACACAGTTGACTCTCTAGCACAAGAGGAGTGGCAGCAGCCCAAAAGTCTCTAAGATCTCTCCCAGCAGTCTGTACTCACAAAATGACCAGGGATAGTTGGTTGCCTCCTTCCAACTTCCAAGCGACACCTTTCTCCAGTGATACCAGACTAGATCTTTAGCAGACAGGCCCTCAGTCAGTTCTCTGTAACTTTAGCATTCAGGCAGGCCTCCCGGCTGGACTGATCCCCAGCAGGAAAACCCAGAAGCTCAGTCCCTCAGTTACGCAGTTTCCCAGCAGACTTCAGGGCCCCCGCTTCCTGGGATTGGTCAGGGCTACATAAATATTCATACTGCCATCTGCATAGCTCCACACCTATGTTCCGGACAGTTCAGTGAGCTCAACTAAATCTACCTAACAAAAACACACCCAGCTCCACTGAACACAGTGAGCCATAACTAAATAAAACTAATCCTAGCATCTATCTATGAAATTGCTACGTGAGGTTTGGATTAATATAATTTTTAAAGTTGTAACCTGGTAATTTTGCCATTTGCCAGCATTGCTGCAGCATCAGAAGGCAGGTGTGGCCTGCAGGAATTTTCTAGCGATGGCTGAACTTCTGATAATATTATTATTGTGCATTACTAGATGATCATATGTAACAAATGTTACAGTACAGCCATCTCATGTGGGCCTGACAGGGTTTGTCTATTTATATTTTCATGTATTCAGAGTTGTTGGACAAAAGGATTGATTTAACAGAATTTATGTTCAGAAAATAAATTCAATTAACTACTAGCTGAACGCCCTATAGCAGTTTTACTGCTCTAGGGGGGCAACTGTGCACCGGATCACGTGTATATATACGTGATCCTGCACTTCTGCCTGCAGGGGCCATGCATGCCATCAAAAACATGTAGCACAATACATATTGGCCTAAATTTCTGAAGAAATTAGATTTTTTCCAAAAAATTTATTCGATATGTTTTATAGCAGAAAGTAAAAAATATTATTTTTTCTTTTTTCAAAATTGTCTGCCTTTTTTTGTTTATAACGCAATAAAAAGAAAACACGGTGGTTATCAAACACCACAAAAAGAAAGCTCGATTTGTGGGGAAAAAAAATGAAAAAATGACATGAATTTTATTTTGGTACAGCGTGTCATGGCCGCGCAATTGTCATGTTAAAATAAAGTGACCTGTTCAGGAGGGGGGGGGGGGGGTTCCAGAGGTCAAGTGGTTAAAATAGGGGCAGCAAATTGCAGTAAATTATTTTGAAACCTCGGTTTTCAAAATCTCATTGAAGATAGTTCCTGCACTGATCTCTTGGGCATTTGACACAGGCTTAATGATAAATAGCATGATAGCCACACTGGAAGTACCAGGCCAACATAACAGCCTTCAAGGGGGTTTCCAGAAAAACCTGATACTTTTTGTATACCCCACACTATGAAGGTTTTATAAATGGGTTTTGCAAATTACTCTCTTGCATGCTTTGAATTACGGTAGATATTTTTGGAATAAGAGATGTTTGGACAGAATACATTTATGAAACTTTATTTTTCTTTTCTTTAATACATTCAGTCCTGAAATATTTGGTTCAAAAGCATAAAAGCTATTTCTGTGGCTTGAGTGCTGTAAGATCCCCTAGTCTGTAATTTGAAATTCTTCACAATGTTATCAAAGTATCTGGGGCAACCACATCTCTGTGGTTTGATTCTTCCATCACATCCTCTTGAGTCTTTGGATGTAATTAGAATTTAGCCTTAGCCCACATACTGTTAACTTGTGTGTTACTGGTCATTGTATGCAGTATACAATTAAAAAATAAGTATGTTAGCAGTAAAAGAGTGCCAGAAGTAAAATTATTATTATTATTATTATTATACAGGATTTATATAGCGCTGACAGTTACGCAGCGCTTTACAACTTGAGGGTAGACAGTACAAATACAATACACTTTAATACAGTAGGAATCAGAGGGCCCTGCTCCTTAGAGCTTACAATCTAAAATGGATTTGAGTGAGCATAAAGTGTTAGAACAGAGCTTTAACTCTAGTGGTGTCTATCTGTTCCTAAAAAAAATGCAGTGGATCTTCTACAAGCAGCATTTATTTATACTATCAACAGCTACCGTATATACTGAGTATAAGCCGAGTTTTTCAGCACATTTTTTTGTGCTGAAAATGCCCCCCTCGGCTTAAAATCGAGTCACCTTTTTGCGCCTGATCTCCCGGATTTCGGGGACCCGGTACTGGCCGGCCGTAGGTCTCCTGGACCCCAAACTTGGCACACATGTAGCTCCACTCTTCTACAAGTGTGCAAAGTTTGTTGTCTGGGGGACCTACGGCCGGGGAGCAACGATTTTTCAAACCCGGGCACCCCTTCCATAGACTCCCATGTTAAACATCAGTCTAGTCATGGACACAGTGAGGCATGGGCACAGTGAGGCATGGACACAGTGAGGCATGCACATGGACACAGTGAGGCAAAGTGAGGCACAGTGAGGCATGCAGATGGACACCCTAGGCTTATACTCGAGTCAATACATTTTCCCAGTTTTTTGTGGTAAAATTTGGTTCCTCGGCTTATATTCGGGTCGGCTTATACTCAAGTATATACGGTATTTTATATTACTATGGATTTTATAAAATGTCCCTGTTCTAAGCCGCAAACCACTGTTTGCGAAATGAACAGGTAACTTAGTTGGAATTGCTTTGCTAAATCACCAATAATTCAGAAATATTTACTGTAAAAAAATAACAGAAAGAGCTAGTGTAGGCTGCATACTCGCAAGACACAAACACAGATATTGGTCAGATTTAAAAAAAACGTTAAGAGGTCAAACAATGGGAAAACCTTTGTTGCCTAAAGTTTTTGGCGTTGGCAAACTATTAGTTGCAACAACATTTGAATTAATGCTTTGGGAATTTTTACTGGATCTGGGTTATAGTAGCTTAGTAATCACTTAAACAAAATATGCAAGCTGATTACTGATCTCATGGAAAGTGTTAGCTGTATGGCTGTCATGGTCATCCCGTGGCTTCAACACTAAAAAGCATATAGATCAAAATATGACTTTGCTCTAACTTGCTCCATCCTTGTTTCTGGTTAGAGCACCAAGCCCCTGGATGAGTATGACAGACAGGCATTCTACACGTTTCTTCCAGTACATTGCCTTTAAGACAAAAAACACTAAAATTGTAATACATCAGTAAAGGCCATCCGCATTTAAGCTATGTGCTCTTTAGTGTAATTGGTGCAACAAATAATAGGGTAATATTTTCTATTTTATGACACTGCCTAATAATCCTGACTATCATTGGTGCTAGTGCAGCTTTGATGTACTGACTCATAATGCTGAGACAGTATCAGAATTGCAACCTAAGGGTTAATGATGGTAATCCAAATGGTGAAACTGCAATTAAGTATTTGTAACCGAGCTGCAACAAGCTTCACTTGAAAATGCTAAGTCTGACATCCCTTTCATGGTTTGTATCATTAGCCTTTGTCTGGCTATCGGTAATCCATGATGTGTTTTACTTTGGCTTCTGCTGAGAGGGTTTTAGGACTTGTGGTTGTATGGGAACGATTGATGTGGATGGATTGGAGTTACATTACTCCTACTTCATGATTGACAGATTGTGTGGAGCTTCAATAGCCTTGATCCAAAGCCAAACCATTCTGCCTACTGGTGGAGAACTTTCAGGCTGTGTGGTTGGACACAGAAAAACTGCATATTAACTCAAATTTTCCTATACAAGGAGTCAAACTACAAGCACAACACTTAATAAGCGGTTGCCTTCATAAATTATGGACTAGATGAGTGTAATGATTTCCATAGGGCTGTCTGACCACATATGATAAAAATAGGATGTCTTATATTTAGAGATGAGCTGACAGATCTGTCTAGAATTTTCCTGTTTCAATTAATCACAAATCAAGTAGTGGATTGTTAAGGATCTGCCGGTATCTAATTACAGCATGTCCATAAGATTAAAAAAAGAAATAAAAATATGCACAATATAAAACATTTCTATATCTATGCTATTGTGTGGTATAGTTTTCTGTGATTTTACCTGAAGCATTATAAGATAATGAGTCAATCCGTGGAATTTCTAACATAGGAAATTTTTTTTTTTCAAATGCCTCAATTTTCCCCTAATAACTTATTTCTAATTTTTTTGTAGTCATTTAGAGTTACCTAGCTGTCTATTTGCTGCAGCAGTTCTGTTAAAGCGGTGTTCCAGCCAAATTTTTTTTTTATTAAAAGTCAGCAGCTACAAACACTGTAGCTGCTGACTTTTAATAAGGACACTTGCCTGTCCAGGGAGCCCACGATGTCAGCCCCCCGAGGCCAATCCGTCCATCGGACCGGGTGCCGGTGCCACCATTCGAACTAAGGGAAACAGGCAGTGGAGCCTTGCGGCTTCACTGCCCGTGTCCTACTGCGCATGTGCGAGTCGCGCGGCACTTTGTGAATTCTGGGACACACACAGGTCCCAGAAGACAGCACGCCCCATTTCCCAGAAGACAACGGGAGGGAGGATGAGAACGAGGAGCTCTGCGAAGAAAGAAGTGGCAGATTAGGACGACTGCCTAGCAACAGGTAAGTAAAACTGGTAAGTAAAAAAAAAAAATTTTCCAAATGTTTTTTGAGAGATTTAAAGGAGTGTGTTAATGTTAAATAGAATTTTTTTTTTAAGGGTGGACCTCCGCTTTAACTAGGGTTTTATTTTATGTCCAGAACCAGGAGATCACTAATTATTTGAAACTATCAATTTATGGATTTATGCAAAATATCCTTTAACAGTTTAACTCCCTTATTATAGAGGACTTCAAGTGGGACCTGACATTGTCTACAGGCTACCCTTTGGGAGTCATGCTTGTACCTGTCAGCCTTGCAATGTCTCTTGGGACTTGTAGTTCTGCAACAGCTGGGTGGCCACAGGTTGAGCACCCATGGGATACACTATTCTGGAGGTGGTCAGAGATGGTTAAATGCTGCAGGAGATAGTTAGAGACTTGGATATGTTACAAGCAACTGCTAGAAATCACTACCATTACAGATCCTTTCAAAATAAATGCATCCACATTTGGCGCCTCAACTGATATTATGCTAATCAAGATCCAACATAAAAGATCAGAGATTAAAATCTATAAATAGAGAAGAGGGATTGAAAGTGAAGAAAATAAAGGAGGAATATGTGAAAGAAATACAACAAACCATTTATCTAGCAGAAATAAGTCGAATCATTTGTTTTTATTACCAATGGCTACATGCAGCCCCTAGGGAGCAGGTTAAGCGTGCACATGGTAACACGTGCTTTTTTCCTGTGTCAATGCATTTTGTGTTAATTTTGAATGTTTTTCAATAAGCCTCAGTGCAAAAAAACGCACATCACAATTTTTAACAATGTAACACACAGATTATGGTAGAATGCAGGTGTGTTGTTTGTTTTACTGTGTATGTGTTGGATTGACATTTATAATGAATGGCATGTAACTGTGTATTATCATGTGTGCTCCATTAGCTCATTCCCCACTGTTACAACCTTTTCTACCACCTGCCCCACCCTATTAGATTGTAAGCTCTTCTGAGCAGGGCCCTCTTAATCCTCTCGTATTTTATTGCATCATAACTGTAGTGTTTCCCTTTTATATTGTAAAGCGCTGCGTAAACTGTTGGCGCTATATAAATTCTGTATAATAATAATAATAATAATAATGTGTTTCAGAAACGTGTATTAAAGAGGAAGTAAACTGCCTCTGCTGATATTTACCTATAGATAAGCCTATAATAAGGATTACCTATAGGTAGTGAAAATATCTCCTAAACCTGTACCATTTAGGAGATATTTACATTACATGCAGCCAGTGACATCGCTGGCGCATGCGTCCTTCCGAGCCCTGTGCCGTGAACGGAGGCTCCTGCGCACATGCCAATCACAGCGCCGGAGCCCACGAACCCGGAAGAAGCTCCAGGGAAAATGTCAGCCGTCTCAGGGTGTGCGGGCGCCGCTGCAACAGCTTTGTTCGAAGGTATACGAAGCATACTAGCTCATTATGCCTTTGTTTACAGTTTTTTTTTTTTTATAACCTCTTTAAGATATTTGTTACAGAAGAAGCAAATGTTCCCTAAAACATATGTAGCGATACCTTCAACTAAGAAGGCCGCAGATTTAGTTTGGGCCCTGAAAACAGCTCCGCCAACCCCCGGCAATGTACTCGACCCCCTACTGGCACAGTTAGTTTTGGCAGCAATATGTATATATATCTTATACTATATGAGTAAACCCAGACACCAAGGCAATAATGAAAGGGGTATAAAATTTACTTTAGATTTGTGGTAAAAAAAAGGGTTAACAGTGGTAACAGTTCACAGGTAATAAATTGCAGAGCCGTGCAGCAATAAACATACTATGCATTAAAATGAACAGTAAAGGTGCGCCGCGTGGGCGACCATTAACTAGGCGTCCTGTGACGCAGTAACTAAATGAACTAACTAGCTGGCCAGGCCTGGTTCAGATATCTAAAACTCAGTCTATAGGGGATGATGGTTTCTTCACCGGCAATTCTTTAAAGGTGGTGCACATTAACAGAATACCATTTGTAATCCAATGAGAAGGTTGTGATGAAATAAACACTTTTCACCTTATTGAAGCTACATATTACTCTACATTACTTTTTTCGAAGATACAGATCAATTTATAATTAATATGTTAAATATTTCTTTCAACTACAGTCTTGAATATATTAGTACAAGGATTTATTTACTTTCTATCTCATTTAAGTCCTTATAATTTTCATTAGGATATATTCTGTAGACCCTATTATTTGTTATTTTTCTATATTTGTAATAATTGGACAAATATCAACAACATGTATTACATATGATCTGTATGTGACTATTATATATGTCCAATAAAATACTTTGACAAGGAAATAAACACTTTTCTTCATGAACTCTAAGTTCCGCTCTGATATGGATCTCCAGTGAGAGTATCAGATATAAACTTGTGGGCCACGGCAGTCTATAGGCACATTAGCAACAACAGTATATGGTCTGAGCATACGCCCGCTCACCCCTCCGCTCAGTTCCCAGTCCGGGAACTTCCACCGACTGTGTCCTCACACACACACAGTGTCTCCAGCGATCGGGTCCCCGATCCAACCAAGGTTGTAGACAAGCGAAGTCAGATGCCACCCAGGCTCGCAGTGGGGTGGAAGGCTCTTTGGTGCTGCGCAAGGCCTCAGGCTTCAGGCCCTGCACTCCGGCACATCTGCACAGGAGGATCAGTCACTGAAGTCTCGTGTCCCAAAGAGGCCGAGCCCAGCCTCGCCTCCTCCTTTTATAACCCCTCCCATGAGTCTCTGGGGTGGAAACATGCCGAAAGGGATTCTGGGCAAAGTAGTCCCGAGAGTCTTAAAGGGGACCCCGCTACACATACATCCTTCAAAGTGATTTAAACTGAATGGGTTGTTTTACAAGGTGATCATTTACAAACTGAAATGAAAGGCAAAATATTTGTGTATAGATTTAAAAAAACATTATAAACCTTTATTTTTCCTTTTTTTATAAGTGATCACATCTCTGTTCTCAGCTACAAAAGCTGGGGGAGGAGAAGCAACAGTGCACTGAACTCTCCAGTTAAGGGCTATGCAGGGGAAGGGGGGTGTCAGGACAAGTCTGATCATTGGAGGAAAGCAGGCTGAGTTACCAGCATATCTAGAGAACTGACCACACTGTGCTCTCCTGCTTAGTGTGGTCAGTTTCTAATTGGAAAGCAGAGGGACCAACAGGAACACCAGGTATTTCACACAAAGAAAGCAATATAAATAGAACAGGATATATTTCCATACAAGTACATGATACAGCAGGCACATTAGGAATATGAGATGCTGGGGTAACAAACACTTTACCGTTGTGATCTGTGACTTATATAATAACTGGAAAGTAGTTACAGCTTCCCTGTTAATTATAACTTATATTCAGTGCCTAAAGCAAGATACCAATTATGTATTTGTCAGTTTTGAGTTGGCTGTAATGTAACATGTTTTGTGCAAAGGTTTCCTTTTTTTAACCTAAATCCATAACAGAAGACAACTCACATTTTTTTATATTTTGTTTTTTTATTATTATTATTTCATTTCCCACAATTTTTCATAGCAAACAAGATCTGGACATAGGCAAACCATCACCATATATATTATGAATTAATTCTGTTTGGCACAGTTCTGTACTTCGTGTGACATTTATAAAAACATGAAGTGTACTGGAGACAGTCCATGTCTTGCATAATGCCTCGTACACACAACCGTTTTTCCCGGCAGGAAAACTGCCATTACAGCTTTTCGCCAGGAAAACCGGCCGTGTGTATGCTCCATCGCAGTCTTCTCGACCGGAAAACTGCGGGAAAAAAAGAGAGAACTTGTTCTCTATTTTCCCGTCAGGAAAAAATCCTGCCGAGAAAACCGGTCATCTGTATGCTTTCCCGAGGGGATAAAACCGTGCATACTCGTAAATAATTTGACGCATGCGTGGAAGCATAGAACGTCATTTTGTCGGCTCGTCGTAGTCTTTGACGTCAATGCGTTCTTGCCATTCAAAAGTTCAGCGGTCTTTTGTGGGATTGTGTGTATGCAAGGCAGGCTTGAGAGGAATCCCGTCGGGGAAAAGCGTAGTTTTTTTTCCTGCCGGGAAAACCAATCGTGTGTACGAGGCATTAAAGTTTGATTATTCGGTTCTGTTATTGTTTCCCCACTCTGCATAATCTTACAGGCCAATATTCTTAATATATACATGGCAGCATATAAGCAGACACTCAGTACAGAAAACCAGAGGACCAGTGGGCAAGGTAGAATAGGGGCTTATTTAAACATCAGTGGTTTGGCTTTGTGGTCTTCTAGCAGAATAGCGGGATGTTATATGATATATGTGGTGCGTTTTCACAGCATTCCCACAAACTCCTACAGACAGCAAATTTGTGTGCACATTATATAGAATACGATGAAAAGCGTCCATTCTAGGATTCCTTCACTGCACTCAAACCACACTTTGAAAACAATGGGCTTTTTTGACATGCATTTTTTCCCTGCGAAAAAGTGAAGGAGTATATTAATGGCGTGTTAAGGAAAGCTTACCTATTCCCAGGAGTTTATCATCTGCCATAATAGTAAACATTAATTAGAATTTTGTGTTAATTTTTTTTTTTATGTAAATGTTTTTATCTCAGTCCAAGGTCTCTCCCTTTATAATATTCAGATTCCTTTGAAAATATAACTGGTTTATATAATGTGCTCTTTTCACCTTTTTATTGTGAAAGTTTTTTCACAGCATACCAGCTGGTTGTATGCGTCTATGAAACTTATAAAAAAGTCAAATAAATACAATGGAGAGATGGTGATTTACGTCTTTTGTGCAGCACACACACAGATACCTTGTGGTTTGTGTAATAGGGAAAACAGGAATGTGTGAAGCAGAGGTGAAGCAAAATGCATCTCATGCAGAAATACTTATCAGTTATATAAAGCCTTAAAGTGGTTGTAAACCCAACCACACAACTTGCACCTACAGGTAAGCCTAGATTAAGGCTTACCTGTAGGTGCAAGAAATATCTCCTTAACCTACACGGTTAAGGAGATATTTGCTGTAAAGCACAGCACCGATGACGTCACGCTCATGCGCACTAGCGGGCCGGCATCGTTGCCGGTTTTCTGAATGGATCTTGCCGGCCCGAGCGCGCATGCGCGTGACGTCATCACCGCTCCGGGCCAATCACAGCGCCGGAGCGGCGATAACAGGAAGAAGATCGTCGAAGACATGGCGGGGAAGGCACGGAAGAGAACTTCGGGGGCTTCGATCTCAGGTAAGTCGATCATAATGACCTAGTGTGCTATGCATACTAGGTCATTATGACATTCTCTTGCAGGGTTCATTTAAAAAAAAAATGAATGAGGGTTTACTTCCTCTTTAACCTAGTGTAAAAAATGTATAATCATTAATCATTACATGACCAGGGGTGTTTAAAACCTAAATTTAGCAGCATCAGATGTGTTGGTGACCTTGACAACAAATCTCCTAATCTGCCCACTCAAATCATTTTTATATTTAATTAGGAAAAAATAAAGGTTTTGTTTGGTATACTGTTTCAATATACAGTGTAAAACGGTATACTATGGCAGACCTCAAATTTTCCACTCGCCTACTCGCATTTTGCAAGTGAAAAATGAGGTCTGGTGAGGAGCTGGTCTGCCTGGGAGTGGGGGGGCGAGCACCACGGCGGGTTGTTCTCCCAGCGAGAGCACGGAGGAAGAGGAGAGCCGCGGGATCGCAGAGCGGTATAGCCCACTGTTACAACTTACATTGAAATTTCCTCCGCTCTGCTCGCTCACACAGCCCCGCCTCCTCCTGACCCCACGCCTGTAATAGACAGAATGCGGGTCCAATGCTGAGATGTGTTTATCACAGGTGCTAAGTCGGGAGGAGGCGGGGCTGTGTGAGTGAGCAGATCGGAGGAAATTTCAATGTAAGTTGTAACAGCGGGCTATACCGCTCTGCGATCCTGCGTCTCTCCTCTTCCTCCTGTCATGATATGGGAGCACAGTGAGTCTTCAATGTGGGGCACGGTGAATCTGCAAAGTGGGGGGCACGGTGAATCTGCAATGTGGGGGGCACGGTGAGTCTGCAATGTGGGGGGCACGGTGAGTCTGCAATGTGGGGGGCACGGTGAGGCTGCATTGATGGGCACAGGTGAGGCTGTGCTGAGGGGAACTGATAAAGTTGTTGTTAATATTTATTTTTTGTAACTTAATTCTGCATAAAACATTTCACGAGATAATTTATGAGGGTGTGATAGCGGCAGAATTAGGGGTGGAGCAGGGTAGGGGTTGGGTGGGGCAACTGGTGGCGAGTAACCCTTGAGGCCTGGCTAGTGGTTCAAGACTTGAAATTTTGAGACCTGTACTATATGGTATTCTATGGTATATTGTGGTATACTGTTTTAATATATGATATAATATTAGTATACTGTTTTTATGAATAAGTGCTTATTACTTAAAATGGAGGAACTAATGCGCAAACCAAAGGGGGGGGGGGGGGTGGATAACACTAAACTAAAAAAAGTAGTAAAAAAAGTAGCAGTCATCTGAAGAGTGTTCACACACTAATAACAGTATAAAAGAAGAGCGGAAGGTGCAGGGGCGCTTACTAAAATTATTATAAACTAGATAAATAAATTACGTGCATAAATAATCAAATGAACATAATAAAAGTGATATTGCAAGATAAACTTCCTGAAATGAATAAACCATGAATGACTCTTCATAAAAGTGCAAATATAGCAAACAGTGAAAAAATTTGAAAGTGCAACAATCCAGTGCAAGATTGACTCCTATGCATAAATGTCCGTGTAAGCAGAATATAATAACACACAATACAAAACAATAAAAAATCCGGAAATATATTAAATAAAAATGAAAAAACGAAAAAGTCCAACAAAAACAGTCTTATGTGCAAAATAGCAATTCCCAAGACATTTGCAAAAATTACAAGTCCTTTGTGCTGGAAAATCTCTAACACACACTCCGCAGCAACGTGCATAAAAATCCCCAAAAAGTGCAAATGCAAGCCAACGTCTTTAGATTGCAGTGATATCCAATGTGCAAGTGCTTTATCCAGTGCTGGTGCCAAACATTTCCCCCAGCCTCTCACCTTAATAGGCTTAATATAAAGCCTTTCTGTTGTAATCCTTTAAAAACAACAATCCCTGCTCTCTTTTTCCTTATGGTCACACCTCCTGGTACAGATGCTCAGACAACCACATAAAGGGAAGAGGGGACTCCATAGTGTAGCATTTCCCCCAAAAATATATTTTATTAATGGTAAAAAACTCACATTTAAGCAGAAAGTTTGCCGCATAAAAACGACAGTAACTGTGTGCAGGAAGACTTCTGGGTTCGGCCGCACCCGGAAGTGATGTCACCACAGCTCACTGTCCTCAGGCATATCGTGACTGTCCACGTCACTTTTTCAAAGGATCCTTTGAAAAAGTGAAGTCTTCCTGCACACAGTTACTGTCGTTTTTATGCTTGTATTTTTTGCACCTGTCTTGGGAATTGCTATTTTGCACATAAGACTGTTTTGGTTGGATTTTTTATTTTTTTTTTCATTTTTATTTTATATATTTCCGGATTTTTTATTGTTTTGTATTGTGTGTTATTATATTCTGCTTACACGGACATTTATGCACAGGAGTCAATCTTGCACTGGATTGTTGCACATTCATATTTTTTCACTGTTTGCTATATTTGCACTTTTATGAAGAGTCATTCATGGTTTATTCATTTCAGGAAGTTTATCTTGCAATATCACTTTTATTATGTTTATTTGATTATTTATGCACGTAATTTATTTATCTAGTTTATAATAATTTTAGTAAGCGCCTCTGCACCTCCTGCGCTTATTTATTATTATTATTTTATTTAATTTTATTTATACACTGTTAACTGTATGAAAACTTTTTATTCAATGCATTTAACGCTTAACAGTCTACACTCACCAACCACTTTATTAGGTACACCTGTTCAATTGCTTGGTAACACAAATTGCTAATCAGCCAATCACATGGCAGCAACTCAATGCATTTGGGCATCTAGATGTGGCGAAGACAACTTGCTGAAGTTCAAACAGAGCATCAGAATGAGGAAGAAAGGGGATTTAAGTGATTTTGAACATGGCATGGTTGTTGGTGCCAAAAGGGCTGGTCAGAGCATTTCAAAAACTGCTGATCTACTGGGATTATCACACACAACCATCTCTAGGGTTTACAGAGAATGGGCCAAAAAAGAGAAAATATCCAGCGAGTGGCAGTTGTGTGGATGAAAATGCCTTGTTGATGTCAGAGGAGAATGGGCAGACTGGTTCGAGATGATAGAAAGGCAACAGTAACTCAAATAACCACTAGAGATGTCCCGAACTATTCGCTGGTGAATAGTTCCCGGCGAACATAGCTTGACGTTCGAAATAATATTTTGGGGCACTCTTGGTCAAATCAAAAAGCACCACATCCCATTTTGACTTAATATTAAACAAAGGGGGGATTTTTTGAAAGAACGGTGCTTGGTAGAGATGAACACAGAAATCAAATCTATAAAAGATTGTATTTTATTACATAAAACAATGAAAAACAATACAAAAAAGTAACCATTCTTGAAGATATAAAGGTCAGTTATCAAGAGATGCAATTCGCTGCTTAGTTTCCACTAAACTAGTTTCGCTCCAAACGGAGCTTCCTCAGGAGTGTTTAGAACAATAGCAGATTAAACTGTAAATACAGGATATATAACAATTAGTAACATAGAATGGTTAAAAAGTTACAAACTATAGTGTTAAACTTTAGAAAAAACTAGTTGACATGCGTGGGCACGTTAGTGATCAAATTATTCATAAGGACGAATCATTGAAACATTGATCAATTCATATTAAGATCATGGCCCATGCTGAGCATCATGCATACAGAAATATATACAAGCACTCACCAATTTGCAACATAATCACAGACTTGAAGGAAAAAATGGCATTTTCCACTGGTCTACTCAGCCGACTGACCCAATCTAATAAAACAACCCAAAATGATTGCAACCATAGGGGTAAAGAAAATTCCTGTTGAAATATAAGAATATAGAATATATATGATATATATATCCAACAAAACTGTCACAATTGCATTAAAATAGGGACAGGAATGTAGTTCCTGGGATGGGTAAGGATGCAGCCTCTTACCTTGAGAGGTTTTTTCTATGTGTCACTCATTCACAATAGCAATATGCCAATAGGGAATTGTGAGCATTTTAAATGGCAAAGACATTTTTGGCTCAGAAAAAGGAAAACCCTCAGGCTGGAATATTAGAGATCAAGAAGTGGGGAGACTTCAATAGCTAGGCTTCACCCTTGGGAGTTTCTCAATGTTACAAATCCCAGAACCCCCACTCTTTATGCATTGCCGAAAGTTCATAAGAGCCTGTCCTCTCCACCGGGACGTCCCATTGTCTCTGGCAATGGTTCCCTGACAGAGACGGCCAGTCAATTGGTCGATGATTTTCTTAGACCTCATGTTGAAGGATTGGTATCATATCTACAAGATACAACTGATCTTCTAAGAACTCTGGATGGCATCTCTGTGCCTGGGGGATCATGGTTGGTGGCACTCGATGTTGAGGCCCTCTACAATTCCATACCACACCGTCTGGGTGTGCGGGTTGTGGAGGGCTTCATCACCGAGGACAGGGGCATCTCTCGGGCCTACATCTCATTTATTTTGAATCTTCTGGAATTCATTTTATCAAACAATATATTTTTGTTCGGAGACTCCCACTACCTCCAGATACAGGGGGTGGCAATGGGGACCAAGTGTGCCCCCTCCTATGCTAACCTGTATCTGGGGGGGTGGGAGAGAAATCTTTTCTTCAGAGAAGATTTACAGAGCTATTTGGACTTCATTCCAATATGGCGACGATTTATTGATGATATTTTCTTTATTTGGACCGGCCCTAGAGATGCCCTCACCACCTTCCTTGATTGCCTCAAGACCAATGACTTTAATCTTAAATTCACCTTTGAAATCAGTCAGACGGATTTGACTTTTCTTGATCTCAAAATCAGCGTAAAAACCGATAGCACCATTAGCACCTCTCTCTATCGGAAATCCTCGGCCGGAAATTCCCTGCTACACGCAGAGAGTGCCCATCCCAAGCCCTTGATTTCCAGTGTGCCCTATGGGCAATACCTCAGACTGCGGCGGAACTGTAGTAGTCAACAGGACTTTGAACATGAGGCCAAACTGCTGAGGGCCCGCTTTCTAGAACGAGGCTATAGCAATAAATGCCTCAAAAAAGCATATGCCAGAACCAAGAAACAAAACAGAACTGCTCTTCTACATGGTCCTAAGAAAATTAAATCTGACCCTGGTATACGGTTAATAACCAAATTTTCAAACCAACATCAACAAGTGCGCCTCATCCTACAAAAATATTGGTATTTACTAACCAGTGATGATCAAATTTCCAAATTCATTAAACCGTACCCACAGATTACCTATAAGAGAGCTCGATCCCTACGAGATACCTTGGTTCATAGTCATTTTTCTCCATCACCATCCAACGCCACCCCGTTTAGGGGCACCAGGCCTTGTCATAAATGCAAATACTGCAGATATTTGCATTCCTCATCTATTGTTACTCTTCCTGATGGACAAGTACACAGACCTTTGTTCTCAGTCACCTGTCAATCCATTGGCATAGTATATTTGATGCAATGCCAATGTGATGCGTTTTATGTCGGGAAGACCAAAAGGCCATTTTTTCACCGTATCAGAGATCATGTCTCTTTGATAAATAAGAAAAAAATGGAAACACCAATAAGTAGACATGTAGGTCTGTTTCACCAATTCGACAGTGCAGTAATGCACTTTTCTGCCTTAGAACACATTCCTCCAGGAGACAGAGGGGGTAATTTTGACAAAATTCTGCTTCAGAAAGAGGCCAGGTGGATTTATAGACTATCGGCTCTCAGGCATCTGGGTCTAAATGATGCCTTTAGCTTTAAGCCCTTTCTATAGAGTTCTGTTGACAATCATCATAATATGTACCTTCATTGTTTACATAACATTCATATTTCCTTCTTTCTTATAAAATTTATTTATTTATTTTTTATTTTTATTTTTATTTTATTTTTTTTGTTTAGAATACCACATCTCGCATCTCTCAGACTCCAATGCATGTTTCATCTAGAGTGTATAATATCATTTATAATGTATTGAACATGATTGATGTATGTCACTTTGTGACTTGACTTGGCATATTGTATGTTCATGCTCTATCCTGAGCTTTCCCAATCTCACCAATTTGTATTCATTATAGACCAATGCTTTTAATTGCATAAAGTTTTAATCAACATCATTGTACCACTTTTCTTGAAGGAATGGCAACTGAACTTCCTAGCATTATTTATATATATAGTTAATATATGTCTATGCATATAATTCATTTGCACTAAATTTCTAATTAATTTTCTTTATATTCCACATGGCATTTCTTGACTGGCTCAATTTATGATCCACCCAGTGCAACCATACGGACGCCCAGGGACCCCCAAGTTTGATTTGACTCGTGATGCCAATCGAGTTTTCAACTGGGTGCCCCAATACGGATGATCAATGCTGACAGTCACCCCTTAGTTCCATCTGCGCTGCTTCACCACTTTTTTCAACACCTTTTTCCCACCATTATGTATCAGATTGCGGGTTTATTCTGTTTATTTTCCCAAACTTAAGATGGCGCGGCTGACCTCAGCAGCAAACGGCTGGCCAGCACACACCCCTTTGGACGTGTGACGTGCCACGCTGCCCGCTGTTCTAATGACGCTTGCGCCAGTCCAACCCATGGACGGCGCGCGTCATCATTGATCTACCAATAGACGTCCGCATCGCGGCGATGACGTCAGACGCCGCCGCAATGGGGGTATTTTAAATGCGGCTTTAGCCGCCGACAGTCTGCCAGGATCTCTCGTCGCTCTGGGGCATTGAGACGTGCATGCTCCAGCCTGATCGATTCTGATTCCCTATACTCACCCAGGTAGGATGCTGTATGGACAACATTTCGTCCGCTGTGTTGATTGTTTTTCTCCTCGCAGCGGTCGCGGTTGCTCATTACTTTTTCCTTTCTTCTTTTTTATCTACAGCTGATGAAAAGTTCATTGACCCTACTTAGTCTCCTAGGGTGAAGCCTAGCTATTGAAGTCTCCCCACTTCTTGATCTCTAATATTCCAGCCTGAGGGTTTTCCTTTTTCTGAGCCAAAAATGTCTTTGCCATTTAAAATGCTCACAATTCCCTATTGGCATATTGCTATTGTGAATGAGTGACACATAGAAAAAACCTCTCAAGGTAAGAGGCTGCATCCTTACCCATCCCAGGAACTACATTCCTGTCCCTATTTTAATGCAATTGTGACAGTTTTGTTGGATATATATATCATATATATTCTATATTCTTATATTTCAACAGGAATTTTCTTTACCCCTATGGTTGCAATCATTTTGGGTTGTTTTATTAGATTGGGTCAGTCGGCTGAGTAGACCAGTGGAAAATGCCATTTTTTCCTTCAAGTCTGTGGTTATGTTGCAAATTGGTGAGTGCTTGTATATATTTCTGTATGCATGATGCTCAGCATGGGGCATGATCTTAATATGAATTGATCAATGTTTCAATGATTCGTCCTTATGAATAATTTGATCACTAACGTGCCCACGCATGTCAACTAGTTTTTTCTAAAGTTTAACACTATAGTTTGTAACTTTTTAACCATTCTATGTTACTAATTGTTATATATCCTGTATTTACAGTTTAATCTGCTATTGTTCTAAACACTCCTGAGGAAGCTCCGTTTGGAGCGAAACTAGTTGAGTGGAAACTAAGCAGCGAATTGCATCTCTTGATAACTGACCTTTATATCTTCAAGAATGGTTACTTTTTTGTATTGTTTTTCATTGTTTTATGTAATAAAATACAATCTTTTATAGATTTGATTTCTGTGTTCATCTCTACCAAGCACCGTTCTTTCAAAAAATCCCAGGGTATTGAGTATACCCATTGTCCCCCCTTTGTTTAATATTAAGTCAAAATGGGATGTGGTGCTTTTTGATTTGACCAAGAGTGCCCCAAAATATTATTTCTTAATTACCCGGGTGTTACCCACCCTTCTCTCTCCGGGGCATTCTTGTACTTAGTCAAATCACTTGTCTATAACTCATTAGGTATCCCGTCTGTGTTCCAAGCGGGTTACCAATACTATTAAAGGACCAGTAGAGACTAAAAGAATTGGTTTTCATTGAATATTCTGTTCATGTATTGATGTACTATTGTGAGGTGTTGCATTTTCTTTTATTTTTTCTCTTTTCTTTCTACTTCAATACACAGCCTGCTTGTGGTGCTATATATTGTTATCAATTTTCCATTTACCTCTTTACAGTACCAATATGGCAACCTACTGTGGTAATGCCTTTGAAGGCTATATGGACAAAATCCACAAGGCTCAAAACACTGCAGGTGGAGGTTTGTCCATGGATCGTTTTATCCTGAGACTCCAACGGATGTTGGAAAGAAAGTCCAGACTATTCTGGAACAGATGGTACTTTCTTAAATACATAGAGGACAATGTTGTCCCCTGGGGTCTTCGAGTTCAAATATTTCCCACTCTTAATCAAATTGATCCCACTTTCAAAGCAGAATGGGAGGCCAATCTCCAAATATGTTCCATCCATATGATGGAACTATTGAACAAACAATATACTTCTGATTTAATTGTCATTGATGGGGAAATTGAAGACCTTTACAAGACCAATGAAATCATTGTCTCGGACGAATCTTTTGGAGTCAGGGAAACTTCTTTAAAAGCCAACTTAGAGGCTTTTGTTTCCAATATTTTAAAAACCAAAGAAAAAAAGTTTGTCAGGGACAAATTGGCTTATGACAACACCCAGGCCTACAACTGGGGCACCAGTTTCAAAAGTCGTAGACGTTTTCAAAATATTAAGCGTCAATCAAATGAATCATACCGTGACCCTAGTGAGTCTGATTCTTCTGCTTCCTCTCTCTCCTCTTCACAGGCACCAGAGGCACCTCCTTTGCTTAAAACTCACGTTTTTTTTCAGGCCCGCAATGGTAAGACATCCACCAAATCTTTTCCTTCTCAGCGCACTGCCTCGTCTCGGGTACCTATCACTACCAGGGCAACCACTGCCAAAAATTCTTCAATTTCTGTCACTACGATGACACATCTCGTTCAACCACCCAGCACTCCCATTTCCACCACGGCTCTCACTTCTTCACTTGCGGCACAGGTAAGCAATCCTTCGTATTCTTGCTTTCCCAACCAGGCGGATTTTCGGCTGGCTCAGCCAGGTCTGTCATTGGCACCAGACCCAAGGAAACAGGCAAATTCAGATCCACAGAATCTAAAACTTCCGAAATCGAACTCGAGGTAATCAATTTGTCCTCATATGTATTGACTCCTGACCAGATTTCAATATTGAAACTGGGACTTACTTTCTGCCCTACCCATCAAATTGACAAGTTTGAATTTATAAAAGATTTAAATTTATTCTCTAGGAAATTACTATTCCGAGTTCTTTATGATAAATCGGAAGATCAGTCCCAAACTACCACTTTGGCCAACCCTATATGGCAGGAAATTACATTGAGGATATTAAGGCTCTTGAGGAACTCATGGAGCTATGGGAGGAGGGAAACATTGACCTCACGGACCTTGATGAGGCCACGGCTCTAGAGGAACAGTGTGTGGCAACATTGCCCTTCCCTCCCCCCCAGGCCTCATCTTCTTCTAATCCTTTGGTAACCAAATCTGTTCAACGAGAATATAAACCAAAATCCAATTTATTTCCACTACTACAGGGAAACCCGAACATTTGGGCCTTCACAAAACAGGTGACTCTGGAGATAAACCAGTCCAATTGGAAATCACAGGCCGAATCCAACCTCAGTGATTCTCAACGTGATGCACTGCGATCTCTGCAGCTCAACAAGGAGATTATTATTAAGCCCTCCGATAAGGGGGGCAATTTGGTGGTCATGAATTGTCGTGACTATGAGCAAATGGTCATGAATCTATTGACCAACAAAAGTTGGTACCGGAAGGTGTCTAGCGCTCATTTGCATTTAGTCACTGAACGGTATAAATATTTGATTGGCAATGCCTATCATGAAGGTTTAATTACCAAAAAAACTTGGGAGTTTCTCAATGTTACAAATCCCAGAACCCCCACTCTTTATGCATTGCCGAAAGTTCATAAGAGCCTGTCCTCTCCACCGGGACGTCCCATTGTCTCTGGCAATGGTTCCCTGACAGAGACGGCCAGTCAATTGGTCGATGATTTTCTTAGACCTCATGTTGAAGGATTGGTATCATATCTACAAGATACAACTGATCTTCTAAGAACTCTGGATGGCATCTCTGTGCCTGGGGGATCATGGTTGGTGGCACTCGATGTTGAGGCCCTCTACAATTCCATACCACACCGTCTGGGTGTGCGGGTTGTGGAGGGCTTCATCACCGAGGACAGGGGCATCTCTCGGGCCTACATCTCATTTATTTTGAATCTTCTGGAATTCATTTTATCAAACAATATATTTTTGTTTGGAGACTCCCACTACCTCCAGATACAGGGGGTGGCAATGGGGACCAAGTGTGCCCCCTCCTATGCTAACCTGTATCTGGGGGGGTGGGAGAGAAATCTTTTCTTCAGAGAAGATTTACAGAGCTATTTGGACTTCATTCCAATATGGCGACGATTTATTGATGATATTTTCTTTATTTGGACCGGCCCTAGAGATGCCCTCACCACCTTCCTTGATTGCCTCAAGACCAATGACTTTAATCTTAAATTCACCTTTGAAATCAGTCAGACGGATTTGACTTTTCTTGATCTCAAAATCAGCGTAAAAACCGATGGCACCATTAGCACCTCTCTCTATCGGAAATCCTCGGCCGGAAATTCCCTGCTACACGCAGAGAGTGCCCATCCCAAGCCCTTGATTTCCAGTGTGCCCTATGGGCAATACCTCAGACTGCGGCGGAACTGTAGTAGTCAACAGGACTTTGAACATGAGGCCAAACTGCTGAGGGCCCGCTTTCTAGAACGAGGCTATAGCAATAAATGCCTCAAAAAAGCATATGCCAGAACCAAGAAACAAAACAGAACTGCTCTTCTACATGGTCCTAAGAAAATTAAATCTGACCCTGGTATACGGTTAATAACCAAATTTTCAAACCAACATCAACAAGTGCGCCTCATCCTACAAAAATATTGGTATTTACTAACCAGTGATGATCAAATTTCCAAATTCATTAAACCGTACCCACAGATTACCTATAAGAGAGCTCGATCCCTACGAGATACCTTGGTTCATAGTCATTTTTCTCCATCACCATCCAACGCCACCCCGTTTAGGGGCACCAGGCCTTGTCATAAATGCAAATACTGCAGATATTTGCATTCCTCATTTATTGTTACTCTTCCTGATGGACAAGTACACAGACCTTTGTTCTCAGTCACCTGTCAATCCATTGGCATAGTATATTTGATGCAATGCCAATGTGATGCGTTTTATGTCGGGAAGACCAAAAGGCCATTTTTTCACCGTATCAGAGATCATGTCTCTTTGATAAATAAGAAAAAAATGGAAACTCCAATAAGTAGACATGTAGGTCTGTTTCACCAATTCGACAGTGCAGTAATGCACTTTTCTGCCTTAGAACACATTCCTCCAGGAGACAGAGGGGGTAATTTTGACAAAATTCTGCTTCAGAAAGAGGCCAGGTGGATTCATAGACTATCGGCTCTCAGGCATCCGGGTCTAAATGATGCCTTTAGCTTCAAGCCCTTTCTATAGAGTTCTGTTGACAATCATCATAATATGTACCTTCATTGTTTTCATAACATTCATATTTCCTTCTTTCTTATATAATTTTTTTTTTTTTTTTTTTTTTTTTTTTTAGAATACCACATCTCGCATCTCTCAGACTCCAATGCATGTTTCATCTAGAGTGTATAATATCATTTATAATGTATTGAACATGATTGATGTATGTCACTTTGTGACTTGACTTGGCATATTGTATGTTCATGTTCTATCCTGAGCTTTCCCAATCTCACCAATTTGTATTCATTATAGACCAATGCTATTAATTGCATAAAGTTTTAATCAACATCATTGTACCACTTTTCTTGAAGGAATGGCAACTGAACTTCCTAGCATTATTTATCTATATAGTTAATATATGTCTATGCATATAATTCATTTGCACTAAATTTCTAATTAATTTTCTTTATATTCCACATGGCATTTCTTGACTGGCTCAATTTATGATCCACCCAGTGCAACCATACGGACGCCCAGGGGCCCCCAAGTTTGATTTGACTCGTGATGCCAATCGAGTTTTCAACTGGGTGCCCCAATACGGATGATCAATGCTGACAGTCACCCCTTAGTTCCAACTGCGCTGCTTCACCACTTTTTTCAACACCTTTTTCCCACCATTATGTATCAGATTGTGGGTTTAGTCTGTTTATTTTCCCAAACTTAAGATGGCGCGGCTGACCTCAGCAGCAAACGGCTGGCCAGCACACACCCCTTTGGACGTGTGACGTGCCACGCTGCCCGCTGTTCTAATGACGCTTGCGCCAGTCCAACCCATGGACGGCGCGCGTCATCATTGATCTACCAATAGACGTCCGCATCGCGGCGATGACGTCAGACGCAGCCGCGATGGGGGTATTTTAAATGCGGCTTTAGCCGCCGACAGTCTGCCAGGATCTCTCGTCGCTCTGGGGCATTGAGACGTGCATGCTCCAGCCTGATCGATTCTGATTCCCTATACTCCCCCAGGTAGGATGCTGTATGGACAACATTTCGTCCGCTGTGTTGATTGTTTTTCTCCTCGCAGCGGTCGCGGTTGCTCATTACTTTTTCCTTTCTTCTTTTTTATCTACAGCTGATGAAAAGTTAATTGACCCTACTTAGTCTCCTAGGGTGAAGCCTAGCTATTGAAGTCTCCCCACTTCTTGATCTCTAATATTCCAGCCTGAGGGTTTTCCTTTTTCTGAGCCAAAAATGTCTTTGCCATTTAAAATGCTCACAATTCCCTATTGGCATATTGCTATTGTGAATGAGTGACACATAGAAAAAACCTCTCAAGGTAAGAGGCTGCATCCTTACCCATCCCAGGAACTACATTCCTGTCCCTATTTTAATGCAATTGTGACAGTTTTGTTGGATATATATATCATATATATTCTATATTCTTATATTTCAACAGGAATTTTCTTTACCCCTATGGTTGCAATCATTTTGGGTTGTTTTATTAGATTGGGTCAGTCGGCTGAGTAGACCAGTGGAAAATGCCATTTTTTCCTTCAAGTCTGTGGTTATGTTGCAAATTGGTGAGTGCTTGTATATATTTCTGTATGCATGATGCTCAGCATGGGCCATGATCTTAATATGAATTGATCAATGTTTCAATGATTCGTCCTTATGAATAATTTGATCACTAACGTGCCCACGCATGTCAACTAGTTTTTTCTAAAGTTTAACACTATAGTTTGTAACTTTTTAACCATTCTATGTTACTAATTGTTATATATCCTGTATTTACAGTTTAATCTGCTATTGTTCTAAACACTCCTGAGGAAGCTCCGTTTGGAGCGAAACTAGTTGAGTGGAAACTAAGCAGCGAATTGCATCTCTTGATAACTGACCTTTATATCTTCAAGAATGGTTACTTTTTTGTATTGTTTTTCATTGTTTTATGTAATAAAATACAATCTCTTATAGATTTGATTTCTGTGTTCATCTCTATCAAGCACCGTTCTTTCAAAAAATCCCAGGGTATTGAGTATACCCATTGTCCCCCCTTTGTTTAATAGCTTGACATTCGTTGCGGCGGGCGAACATATGCGATGTTCGGTCCGCCCCCTATTCGTCATCATTGAGCAAACTTTGACCCTCTACCTCACAGTCAGCAGACACATTCCAGCCAATCAGCAGCATACCCTCCCTCCCAGACCCTCCCACCTCCTGGACAGCATCCATTTTAGATTCATTCGGAAGCTGCAGTCTTAGTGAGAGGAGGGACAGTGTAGCTGCTGCTGATTTAATAGGGAAATCTATAGCTACTCCAGTTTGTTCAGTGTCCACTCCAGTCCTGAAAGACTCATCTGATCTCTGCTGTAAGGACAGCGTCCTGACAGCACACCAAAAAGCCCTTTTTAGGGCTAGTACATAAGTCTGCTTTTTTTTTTTTTCTGGACAGCATCCATTTTAGATTCATTCGATAGCTGCAGTCTTAGTGAGAGGAGGGACAGTGTAGCTGCTGCTGATTTAATAGGGAAATCTATAGCTAGGCCAGTTTATTCAGTGTCCACTCCAGTCCTGAAAGACTCATCTGATCTCTGCTGTAAGGACAGTGTCCTGACAGCACCCCAAAAATACCTTTTTAGGGCTAGTACATCAGTCTGCTTTTTTTTTTTTCCCGGCACAGTAGTTTACATTAGAAAAAAAAAACACAGCTTTGACTGCAGTAGAATAGCAGTCAGTTGCCTGCCAGCGTGTGTGTCAGGCCTACAGCGTCTACTCTGCCAACTTCTGCCAGTGCACAGTGCCACTCATATCTGGTGTCACAGTAGCTTACATAAAAAAAAAAAACAACAGTTTTGACTGCAATAGAATAGCAGTCAGTTGCCTGCCAGCGTGTGTGTCAGGCCTACAGCGTCTACTCTGCCAACTTCTGCCAGTGCACAGTGCCACTCATATCTGGTGTCACAGTAGCTTACATAAAAAAAAAACAACAGTTTTGACTGCCGTAGAATAGCAGTCAGTTGCCTGCCAGCGTGTGTGTCAGGCCTACAGCGTCCACTCTGCCAACTTCTGCCAGTGCACAGTGCCACTCATATCTGGTGTCACAGTAGCTTGCACGCATAGTACAACTAAACTAATCTAAAAAAAAATGACAGGCAGAGGCAGGCCACCCCACAGGGGCCCTCATGGTCGTGGTGCTGTGATTCCCTTTGGCCCTAGAATACTGCCCAGTGTTCAGAGGCCACTTACCCTGAACTCGAAAAGTTCTGAGGACATAGTTGACTGGATAACACAGGACACCCAATCTTCTACAGCTTCCGCTCGGAACCTTGACGCACCATCCTCCTCCAGCTCAGCTTCGGGCACCTCTCAAGTTACCACTCGCCCGCCTGCCGCCACCACAAAGACTAGCACCACAGCTGCTTCACTTGATCTGTCAGAGGAGTTATTTACACATGAGTTGGAAGAAATGAGTGATGCACAACCATTATTGCCAGAGGATGTAGATAAAAGGCATATGTCTCAGTCAGGCAGCATTACAAACATGGACGTACGGTGTGATGATGATGATGTTGTACCCGCTGCTGCTTCCTTTGCTGAGTTGTCAGATACAAGTGAAGCGGTTGATGATGACGATGTGGATGTCACGTGGGTGCCCGCTCGAAGAGAAGAAGAACAGGGGGAAAGTTCAGATGGGGAGACAGAGAGGAGGAGGAGACGAGTTGGAAGCAGGGATATGTCGTCGCAAGGAGCTAGTGGCACAGTCAGACAGCATGTATCGGCACCCGGGGTCAGCCAGACAGCACGCCAATCAACGCATGCTGTTGCCACCACCAGAATGCCATCATTGCAAAGCTCAGCAGTGTGGCATTTTTTTTGTGTGTCTGCCTCTGATAACAGCGATGCCATTTGCAACCTGTGCCAAAAGAAACTGAGTCGTGGGAAATACAACACCCACCTAGGTACAACTGCTTTGCGAAGGCACATGATCGCACATCACAAACGCCTATGGGATCAACACATGATGACGAGTACAAGCAGCACACAAGCTCAAAGCCACCATCCTCCTCCTGGTCCAGCATCTTCAGCCACATCAACCACTGCTGTCCTCCTTGCCCCCTCTAAACCATCCACCACTCCGTCTCTCGCCTTGAGCAGTTCCTGCTCATCTGCCCACAGTCAGGTGTCTGTCAAGGACATGTTTGAGCGTAAGAAGCCAATGTCACAGAGTCACCCCCTTGCCCGGCGTCTGACAGCTGGCTTGTCAGAACTCTTAGCCTGCCAGCTTTTAACATACAAGCTGGTGGAGTCTGAGGCCTTCAAAAAATTTGTAGCTATTGGGACACCGCAGTGGAAGGTACCCGGCCGAAATTTCTTTTCACAAAAGGCAATCCCCAACCTGTACTCTATTGTGCAAAAGGAAGTCATGGCATGTCTGGCACACAGTGTTGGGGCAAGGGTCCATCTGACCACTGATACCTGGTCTGCAAAGCACGGTCAGGGCAGGTATATCACCTACACTGCGCATTGGGTAAACCTGCTGATGGCTGCCAAGCATGTAATGAGTGGCTCTGCAGAGGAGTTGGTGGTGACACCGCCAAGACTTGCAGGCAGGCCTGCTGCCACCTCCTCTACTCCTCCTACTCCATCCTCTTCGATAACCTCCTCGGCTGAGTCCTCTTCTGCTGCTGCTGCGTCTTGCTCCACATCAACTGCACCCCCCCAGCTCCCCAGGGGCTATTCCACATCCCGTGTCACGCCGTCTTGGGGTTGACTTGCCTGAAAGCAGAGAGTCACACTGAACCAGCACTCCTGTCCGCCCTGAATGCACAGGTGGATCAGTGGCTGACTCCGCACCAACTGGAGATCGGCAAAGTGGTGTGTGACAACGGAAGCAATTTGTTGGCGGCATTGAATTTGGGCAAGTTGACACATGTGCCGTGCATGGCACATGTGTTGAATCTGATTGTACAACGCTTTGTGCATAAGTACCCAGACTTACAGGACGTCCTCAAGCAAGCCAGGAAGGTGTGTGGCCATTTCAGGCGTTCCTACACAGCCATGGCGCACTTTTCAGATATCCAGCGGCGAAACAACATGCCAGTGAGGCGCTTGATTTGCGACAGCCCGACACGTTGGAATTCAACACTCCTAATGTTCGACCGCCTGCTCCAACAAGAAAAAGTCGTCAACGAGTATTTGTATGACCGGGGTGCTAGGACAGCCTCTGCGCAGCTAAGAATTTTTTTGCCACATTACTGGACGCTCATGCACAATGCCTGTAGGCTCATGTGTCCTTTTGAGGAGGTGACAAACCTAGTCAGTCGCACTGAAGGCACCATCAGCAACATCATCCCATTTGTTTTCTTCCTGGAGCGTGCCCTGCGAAGAGTGCTGGATCAGGCCGTAGATGAGCGTGAAGAGGAAGAGGAAGAGTTGTGGTCACCATCACCACCAGAAAGAGCCTTATCAGCATCGCCTGCTGGACCTGCAGCAATGCTGGAAGAGGAGTCAGAGGAGGAATGTGGCTTTGAGGAGGTGGAGGAAGACCAACCACAGCAGGCATCCCAGGGTGCTCGTTGTCACCTATCTGGTACCCGTGGTGTTGTACGTGGCTGGGGGGAAGAAGAGACCTTCAGTGAGATCAGTGAGGACAAGGAACGGGACATGAGTAGCTTGGCATCCAACCTTGTGCAAATGGGGTCTTTCATGCTGTCGTGCCTGTTGAGGGACCCTCGTATAAAAAGGCTGAAGGAGAATGACCTGTACTGGGTGGCCACGCTACTAGACCCCCGGTATAAGCAGAAAGTGCCAGAAATGTTACCGAATTACCGGAAGTCGGAAAGGATGCAGCAGTTCCAAAATAAATTAAAAAGTATGCTTTACACAGCGTATAAGGGTGATGTCACAGCACAACGGGAATCTAACAGGGGAAGAGGTGAAAGTAATCCTCCTCCTACCACGACCACGCCGGCAAGGACAGGACGCTTTACAGACGTGTTGTTGATGGAGGACATGCAGAGCTTTTTAAGTCCTATGCATCGCCACAGCCCTTTGGGGTCCACCCTCAGAGAACGACTCGACCGACAGGTAGCAGACTACCTCGCCTTAACTGCAGATATCGACACTCTGAGGAGCAATGAACCCCTTGACTACTGGGTGCGCAGGCTTGACCTGTGGCCTGAGCTATCCTAATTTGCGATAGAAATTCTGGCCTGTCCCGCTTCAAGTGTCCTTTCAGAAAGGACCTTCAGTGCAGCAGGAGGTATTGTCACTGAGAAGAGAAGTCGCCTAGGTCAAAAAAGTCTAGATTACCTCACCTTTATTAAGATGAATGAGGCATGGATCCCGAAGGGACTGACAGTGGGCGATACATTTGACTAAAAAAGGCCTGATGAGATGAGCTGCCTTGGGCTAAAAATGGTCCACACGCTGCTGTATTTTATCTCTGCATGCCAGATGACTTGCGTGACTTATCCGCCACCAACTAGGGTTCAAGCCGCAATGTTTTAGGGCACTTTCTGCCTGGAAAACATAAATTTTTCTGGCCGCTGCTACAGCAACGGCTGCAACAATACCTAATGTTTTTCAGGCATGTGTACATGCCTAATTTTTCTGGCCTCTGGTGCTGCACTGTGGCTGCAAAAACAAAAAGCACATACATGTGTCAATTCCCATTCGTGATCGTTACCTAGTTGTGGTGAAGGGGCTTGCGTATCACAATGAAGCGACCACCTCTATGAGTGTGTTAGCAATGGCAATGTTGGCACACCCCAGATGATAAGGTCGTTGCTTCATTGTGAACAGACCAAAAGCGATTGGCTGGATAATTTTACATAGAAAAAACATTATTTTTCTTTGTGATCATCTAAGGTGATCATTAAAGCCTTGCGGTTGTGCAAATGGACTGTTTGCGGTGCGTTAAACGGGGAGTTTGGTCTGTCAGAGTTTGGTCTGTCACTGTGAAGCGGGCGTTACCCTTACACTCCCTGATCGATACAACATCATACCTGATGTTTTAAAGCATGTTATTCCAAACAATTTGGGAATGTTAGGTGATTTATGCCCTTTATGGATTAAAACCCGACTCTGTGTCAACTACGTAATTTTCCATGTGAGTTTTGCCATGGATCCACCTCTGGCATGCCACAGTCCAGGTGTTAGTCCCCTTGAAACAACTTTCTTTTTCGTACATCACGGGACACAGAGCGACTTAGTCATTACTAATGGGTTATATAGATTACCTTCAGGTGCTGGCACTGGCCACTTCCAAACCGGAAGTACCCTCCCCTATATAAGCCCCTCCCATCCGGGAGCACCTCAGTTTTTTGCCAGTGTCTAAGGTGTTGGCCAAAGAGTAACATGTGTTTTCACTGGGCTTGCGTACAGGTTCTTTTGGGCCTTAGTAAGCTGTTCCGGATCCCACCAAAAAAGCTTCATATCTAAACGGTCGGTACCCGGGCCTTGCAGCAGAAGAGCAAGGTTTTGCCTGTATTGCCTCTCTTAGGAGGGCTGGACCCTGGGATCCAGAGCTCTGGTCATACCCACGACCAAGATGTTGTCTGTGCAGGGTGCTATACAGGTCCAGGGGAGTGGAATCCTTGGGAACCCGGTCCCTGAAGGTTTAATTACAATGCCTGCCGTGATAGGTGAAGTTTGGGCTTCTGTGGACCAAACAAAGTCCTGCTGCGGGGATCAGGTAAGTGGGGGCCCCCAGGAACTTGGTTCTATTGGGGGACCCCCAAGCCTAATTTGTCTTTCTGTCTGTTACCTAACGGTATTCCCGCTAATATCTGTGTATGCCTGTAACTACTGAAAATGTAAAATTTTAATAGTAGTCAAGAAAAAAAAAAAGGACCGCGGTACCTGTGTTAAACCACTAGAGGCCGCTGTGGTCCATTTTTCTTGTCATGTGGATCTTTGATTTTCTCAAGTCAAAAGATCCAGGCAGTTGGTAAGTTTCTCTGTGGGAATCCACTTCCTCTGCCCTGTTGCTGCGCTCATCCACCGCACAGGCCCTCCGGCAAAAAGGGCCCTGGCTCCTAGTCCCTGTTTGATTTTCGAAAAGGGCACCAATGGCGCACGTGCACGCGCCTCCTATGAAAAAAAAGGGGCGGGGAGGGTGGATGACGCTCGATGCGCGCCACAGCACTTCTGCGCATGTGCAGGCGTCCCAGCTTGTATAAAGACACAGTACAAGTGTCAGCTGGATGCAAACAGAGCTAGCAACAAACAGTGGCACACAGAGGCGGTTGATGCAGGCATCCCCATAGAAAGGCACTTTAGTGGACACCAGCTGGTATATAGCAGCAACTGTGTTAGACTATTACCAGCAAAATTGGTGTATGACGACGGGAATACCTCAGCTTTGTGCTTATAGGATATGTCGCCCAGACGCTCTGGAAATAGATCTTCCAAGAAGCGAAAGGGGTCTCCGTCGGGCTCTGAGGATTTTGGGCATGCTGTACTGCGCCAATCTCCCCTGAAATTTCAGAGGTCAGTAGCCGTAGGAACCCCGCAGGAGTACCTGGTACTGCGGCTGTCCCCAGTCCACCTGCTCCTGTATATATAACAGAGGAGGTTTTATCCTCAACTCTGGGAGGATTGGAAGAGAGATTAACAGCATTGATCGCTGCTTCCCTGTCACAGGAAAAGTGCGTCCGATCTCCGTCTCCTCCTGCAGAGTGCCTGTTAGTGGAGGAACAGTCCCAGAGATCGACCTACCTGAAGGGGATCAGGTGAGGTTGATAAAGTTATAGAGGAATCAACAGTGGAAGAACCTTTCTCAGCATCTCAGGCTGAAAGATTATGGGTTCAGTCTCTGACTAACATGGTCCGAGCAGCATTTTAAATGCCTCTGGCGGAACCATCAACCACTACTGTCTCCTCGCTGGGGTCGCTGAAAGCTCTCCAGACTGTCTGTTCCTTCCCAATCCGCCCTTTATTGGAAGGGTTTATTTACCAGAATTGGGAGCATCCTTTACTCCCCCCAAGAGATTTCCAGTGATCTATCCCATGGAGGATAAGTTCATAAAAAAAAAAAAAATGGAGGGTCCCTACAGTGGACACAGCCATCTCTTGTGTAAATAAATCACTGACATGTCCAGTAGATAATGTTCCAATGTTCAAGGACCCAATAGATAAAAAATTGGAGTCTTTACTAAAATCTGCTTTCTCTACAGCAAGCATGGTGACACAACCTGCAGTAGCAGCGATTGGAGTCTGCCAAGCAATGAAAGATCAGTTGAAACAAGTCTTAAGGGACTTACCAGATCAGCAGGCTCTTGCCCTAGCTGACCTACCTAGAGCCTTGTGTTGCGGTGGACGCCATAAAGGATACAATCCAACAGGCATCCCGCTTTACGCTGTCTGTAGACATATGCGTAGGCTTCTATGGCTCAAAAAACTGGTCTGCTGAAGCTCCCTGTAAGAAATTGCTGATTAGCTTCCCATTTCATGGAGAACGCTTATCTGGAGATGATCTGGACAAATATATCCAGAAAACTTCTGCCGGTAAAAGTACACTCTTGCCGGTTAAGAACAAGGGTAGAAGTCCTTCTTTTAAGAGGCCTACTTCTCCAGTCCCTGGCACATCGGCTGTGAAACAGTTCCGACGGCCTCCGCGGTCAAATCCAGGGGGCAGAAATCAGGGACAATCACAGGGTAACAAGAAACCCTGGGTCAAGAGAGGTAGAAAACCTCCCCCTGAGTCATGAAGGGTTGCCCCCACTCAATCGGGTGAGGGGAAGACTTCAGTTGTTCACAGAGACCTGGCGGGACACCATCAGAGATGGCTGATCTCCGCAGTAAGTCTGGGATACAGGCTGGAGTTAAAAGACATTCCTCCTGCCCATTTTATAAGGTCAAACGTGCCAAGCGATCCCCAGAAGAGTGGATCCCTCCTTCTGGCACTAGAGCAACTATTGCCCCAAGGGTAATCATAAAGGTTCCCTTGGAAGAAAACGGGTTCGGGTTTTACTCGAACCTTGTCACAGTCCCCAAACCAAATGGGGACATGAGGCCCATATTAAATATAAAAGGGCTAAACAAGTTCCTACATATCAGGACTTTTTCGGATGGAGTCGATCCGATCGGTGGCCACCGCCCTACAAGGGCAGGAATGGTTAGCCTCGATCGACATAAGGGATGCTTATTTGCATATTCCCATCTGTCCGGCCCACCAGAAATTTATACGCCTTGCAGTAGAAGGGCGCCATTTTCAGTTCAGAGCCTTACCTTTCGGTCTGGCCACAGCACCACGAGTGTTCACAAAAATCCTGGCCCTACGATTGGCCAAACTAGGAACACAAGGTGTAACGATAATGGCATATCTAGACGACTTGTTGCTGATAGACCACTCAGTGAAAAAAACTAGAAGTGGTCGTTCACAAGATAATCAAGTATCTGGAATCTCACGGTTGCATTATCAACCGAGACAAGTCAGCCCTAAAACCAGTCAAAAGCCTGGAATACTTGGGGGGCTAAGACTGGATTCAAATCAGAGAAAGATTTTCTTACCTCCGGAGAAGGTGTCGTCTTTGAAAGATTTGACCCACTTAGTGGGTACAAAAAAGAAAAACCATCCATACGCCTGTGTATAAGGCTGCTGGGAAAAATGGTGGCTTCATTCGAAGCAGTACCCTACGGTCAATTCCATTCAAGGAACTTGCAGAGGGCCATACTGTCAGCCTGGAACAAAAAAGTTCAGGCTTTAGACTTACCAATGTCCCTGTCCCCTTCCGTTCGCAAGAGCCTCCATTGGTGGTTGGTACCAGAATCTGGAAAAAGGGAAACCCTTTAGTCCGGTTTCTTGGAAGGTGGTCACTACAGATGCCAGCCTCATAGGCTGGGGGGCAGTACTGGAGCAATGGTCTCTCCAGGGCAAGTGGTCAGAAGCAGAGAAGGCCCTTCCCACCAATCTCTTAGAGATACGAGCAGCCCGGTATGCCCTAGTAGCATGGACATCCAAACTCCAAGGGTCACCTGTCAGAATTCAATCAGACAATTCCACAGCAGTGGCATATATCAATCACCAGGGTGGCACCAGGGTCGTGCAGCCCAGAGGGAAGCGAATTGCATCCTGGAATGGGCAGAAAGGTATGTCACAGCCATATCCGCGGTTTTCATCCCAGGAGTGGAAAATTGGAGAGCAGACTTTTTAAGTCGCCAGCAATTATGCCCGGGGAATGGTCTCTTCACCCCGAGGTTTTACAGGCAATATGCCAGCGGTGGGGAACACCGGATGTAGATCTGCTAGCATCCAGATTCAACGCAAAGGTGGACAGATTTGTGTCTCGCACAAAGGATCCCCTAGCTTGTGGTTCGGATGCCCTAGTGTTCCCTTGGGATCAGTTCAAGCTGATATATGCATTCCCACCGCGATTAATCCGCAGAATCAGGGTAGAAAAGAAACCAGTGATTCTGGTGGCTCCAGCGTGGCCCCGAAGGGCATGGTACGCGGAGATTGTAAAAATGTCAGTGGGAAGTCCTTGGACCCTCCCACATCGTCCGGACCTGCTTTCGCAAGGACCGATATACTACCCTTCCTTACCAGCCCTAGGTTTGACGGCCTGGCTATTGAAGTCCACATTCTAAAAAAGAGAGGGCTCTCTAATCCTGTGGTATCTACCATGATCAATGCCAGGAAGCCGGTATCCAGGCAGATCTATTATAGGATCTAGAAGGCGTACATCACGTGGTGTGAGGCCAGGAAATGGCATCCACGTAAGTACGTAATAGGTAGGATTCTGGACTTCCTACAGTGGGCTGTACATAGGAAGCTTGCCTTGAGTACTATCAAGGGTCAGACGGCCTTGTCAATATATTTTTCAAAGGCCCTTGGCTTTGCATTCATTAGTCAAAGCTTTCATACAAGGAGTGATGCGTATTAGCTCTCCGGTTAGTATTCCCATATGTCCATGGGACTTAAACCTGGTTCTGTCGGTTCTACAGAAACAACCATTTGAACCATTGCGGCACATTTCCTTGGTTCTTTTCACCAGGAAATTGATTTTCTTAGTAGCCATTTGTTCGGCTAAAAGAGTATCGGAATTAGCCGCCTTGTCCTGTAAGGAGCCATATCTGGTTATCCATAAGGACAGAGTAGTATTACGTCCTCATCCAGCCTTCTTCCTAAGGTGGTATTGAGGTTCCATTTGAACCAAGATGTGGTTCTTCCTTCCTTTTTCCCCAAACCTAGTTCGGTAGAGGAAAAGTTATTGCATTCTTTGGATGTAGTAAGAGCAGTTAAAGCTTATCTTAAAGCCACTGCTCAGATTCGTAGAACGGATACTTTGTTTGTTCTGCCGGAAGGCCCCAGAAAGGGTCAGGCAGCATCAAAAATCTACTTTAGCCAAGTGGATTCGACAGGTCATAATACAAGCCTATGGCTTGAAAAGGAGACCGCCTCCGTTCAAAGTTAGGGCGCACTCCACAAGAGCAGTTGGAACTTCATGGGCAGTGCATCACCAAGCCTCCCTGGCTCAAGTCTGTAAGGCCACAACATGGTCCTTAGTACACACGTTTACTAGATTCTACCAGGTAGACGTCAGAAGTCAGGAGGATGTCGCCTTTGGGCGCAGTGTGTTGCAGGCCGCAAAAGAGCCTGATGGCGCCCAGCTTATGTATCCCTCCCCTCATTTGGCATTGCTTTGGGACGTCCCATTAGTAATGACTAAGTCGCTCTGTGTCCCGTGATGTACGAAAAAGAAAAAGGGATTTTTATAACAGCTTACCTGTAAAATCCTTTTCTTGGAGTACATCACGGGACACAGAGCTCCCACCCCTCTTTTTGGGACACTTATTGCTTTGCTACAAAACTGAGGTGCTCCCGGATGGGAGGGGCTTATATAGGGGAGGGTACTTCCGGTTTGGAAGTGGCCAGTGCCAGCACCTGAAGGTAATCTATATAACCCATTAGTAATGACTAAGTCGCTCTGTGTCCCGTGATGTACTCCAAGAAAAGGATTTTACAGGTAAGCTGTTATAAAAATCCCTTTTTTCCATCACTATTATGGCCAGGAAGAGTCCCTGTGGGTTTTAAAATTCGCCTGCCTATTGAAGTCTTTGGCGGTTCGCGGAAATTCGCGTTCGCCGCTCGCGAATGGAAAATTTTATGTTCGCGACATCACTAATAACCACTTGTTACAACCAAGCAGTGGCGGCCCGTCTATTAGGGGTGCACGGGCGCCGCCCCCCCATCCATGAGTCTGGCCCCCTTATCTACATGCAGGGCGTCGGACGTATGGATTCCAATGGGGTTCTTTTTTTTAAGCACGTGATTAAAGCCTGAGGCTCTAAGAGGCTTCAAAAAGGAACGGGCTATGGGGGCGCAGAGCACTGTGCCCTGAGCCCACCCAGTTGTCTGACAATAGTGAATGAATATTCGCTGTTGTCATGCTGATACTCCTCCCGGGCAATCAGGAAGCGTGTCTTGAGACCTGTCACCCGATTGGCTGAAAGAACAGGCGATCCTATTGGATGCCTAGGAGGAGGAGGGAAGAGAAGCACGGCAGAAGTCGCCGTGATGCAGAGGAGGAGGAGACGTGATGAAAGCTGCTGCCCGTAGGATCGCTGCCCGACAGGGACCTAGATGGGGTAAGTGCGAGGCTGGATGATGGACCGACCGGCCACCACTGTAACCACCAGATGCCACTGCAACCAAGGTATGCAGAATACCATCTCTGAACACCCAACACATCGAACCTTGAAACAGATGGGCTACCTACAGCAGCACATTGGGTGGCACTCCTGTAAGAACAGACAGGAGACTGAGGCTACAATTTATATAGGCTCACCAAAATTGGACAATAGAAGATTGGAAAAATTTTGCCTGGTCTGATAAGTCTCGATTTCAGCTGCGACATTCAGATGGTAGGGTCAGAATTAGGCGTAAACAACATGAAAGCATGGATGCACCTTTGGAATGTGGTGGATCGGGAGATTCACATCATGGATGTGCAGCCGACAAACCCGCAGCAACTGCGTGATGCTATCATGTCAATATGGACCAAAATCTCTGAGGACTGTTTCTAACACCTTATTGAATCTATTCCACGAAGGATTAAGGCAGTTCTGAAGGCAAAAGTGGGTCCAATCCGTTACTAGGAAGGTGTACCTAATAAAGTGGCCGGTGAGTGTATACATGCATTGTTTTTTTAGCTAGTGTTTTTTTTTTTGGTGTACCTTTAACAGCTTCTGCTGGCTGTCAGAGCGCAACGCTCTGTGTGTGGCACAAAGACAGTTCAGCCAGTGGGTTTGTTTTGTAAATGAACTCATGTGATCATTATGATTGGCTGCAATAATAATATTACAATTGAGTTTGTTTTCGATCGGTACAGATTGAGGGCAGAAAGGCATTAAAGTGCCTCCAGACTACCATTAAAGCTGGACCTTCTTGGCTGTCACCATGCCATTTGCACATCAAATCTGAGTGCTAGCTAATGGGTTTTGAATTTTTCACATCATCAGAGTTCTTTTCGGTATCTCAATAAATATATTTGTTCTTGTTAATTTCCCAATATATGGTTATTAAAAGTAGAAGATCTTACAGAGCCTCAGATCATTCTGTAAAAAAAAAACCATACAAAGGAAAATGGCTGCAGCTATACTTCAACCTAAAAATGTATGGTGTACAATCACAGCAGATTGCACTGTCTTTGATGAAAGGGATTCATTTGGCAAATGATCTGCTAGGGCAGGGCCAGGAATGAACATTTTTCTACCACTATGAGAATAGGTTACTTACCAGCTACATCACAGCTTTTTGTTGCCTTCCTGAGATTTAACAAGATTATAATGTACAATACCATCCTTAACTTAAAGGACCATTGTATCTTTTCAGTCTTTATACTGTAAATATCTATACATACACATGCAAGATAGCACTGCAACCCAATCATGCAATCAGGGCCGGCAAGAGATCTCTATTTCCACTTACCTGACTTTCGGTCTCCACCCTGCAACACAAGAGTCCTTCCATGTAGATAAAGTTGGCAATCAGGTGAGGATGAATAAATTGTATCTTTATTTTATCCAAGGAGTACACATGTTCCAAACAGAGCCAATACTAACACTTTTCAGCCTATCAAGGCCTTATGCCTTGTACACACGATCGGATTTTCCGATCGTGTGTGGGCCCCATCTGACTTTTTTTCCATCGGATTAAAAAAAATAGAACATCTTTTGAATTTTAAATCAGAGAAAAATCCACGTATGCTCAGAATCAAGTCGACGCATGGTCGGAAGCATTGAACTTCATTTTTCTCGACTCGTCGTAGTGTTTTACGTCACCACGTTTTTGACAGTCAGAATTTAGTCTGACAGTGTGTATGCTAGACTGATGGAAGTCAGCTTCATCGGAATTCCGACGGAAAATTCAATTGGATTTTATTCCATCGGAAATCCGATCGTGTGTACAAGGCATTATTACTCATAGTTCATGAACTATGAGTAATGCCTTGATAGGCTAAAACACATTAATGTTGGATCTGTTTGGAACATGTGTACTCCTTGGATTTATTAATAAAACAAAAGACAATTTTAAGACAATATTTATTACATCACAGAGGAATTAACACAAGTAAATATGTAATGGCATACCAAACAGAGTTAATTTGGTTTCCTCATTAGTTTTGTGAGTACACTACTTACATCATGAGGGTTTATCAAAGTTTTACCCAAAAGAGGAAGTTCCATTCCCCCCCCCCCCTCCATTACCATATTTTCTATATTTTAATTTTTTAGGGAGCGGGTAATTTCGTTTTGGCAGGTTTGCGGTTCGCACATGCACAGTGGGAAGCTGGCTGTGAAGCCACAAGAAGTCAAGAAGTCACAGCTGGCTTCCCACAGTTAACATTGTGGCAGACTGATGAAGAACCGGCCCAGGTGAGGACGGCGCTGGATCCCTGTACTAGTGAATGTCTGTTTAATAAGATTCAGCAGCTACAGTTTTTGTAGCTGCTGACTTTTACATTTTTGGAACCTTGCTCAAGATTCTTGTTAAGCTACGTTAAGCCCTGTTGAAATAAGTAGTAGATATAGAACCTGTCTGCAGATTCCTCTGAGTGGTCAGAAATATACTCTAAAGCCCCATACACACACGGTCGGACTTCCATCGGACTTTTCCGTGGTTTTTTGTCCGACCGGAGTTGGCCGGGCACACCCATAGCATACACACCACAGGACTTTTCTGCAAACTTTCCCAAAACGTTTTCCAACATCACGTGGTTTTTCTTCTCTTTTCTGCCACCCTTTGGTCAACTTCTGCTATTGTTGGTTGATTTGGTTTGGTTTGGTTGGTTGAAAAGTCTGATGGTTTTCTGTACACACGGTCGGACTTTGCTCCATCGGACTTTTGTTGGCCAAAAGTTTGTCCGTTTGCAGACCCAACTTTTGTCCAATGAAAACAAAAAACAAAAAGTTTGTTCGATGGAGCGTACACACGGTCGGATTGTTGGTCCAACTTGCTCAAAATGAAGTTTGTTGGCCAAATGTCCGACCGTGTGTACGAGGCTTTATTCTGTTATCTGTTGTTCCAGCATATTCATTATTTACTGGGTCTGTGGGTCATGTGCATTAGGGTTTTCCTTGTGTATTACTTTTTATTTATACAATTGAATTATGCCTGGCTACATCCAAAATCCATCAGGTAAGTATCGTGCTTGAGGGATTTGCTGCCTTCTACTGTCTGTATTTGTAAATGCCTGTGCTGCTGATATATTATGTATGCACTTCCTGTCTCTGGGTTGGGGTGAAAACCCCAGAGGGAAGAAGGGGAAGAAGTAGAGAGAAAAAAAGTCTAACCACATGTCTTGACCATGGAAAAGCTGCTGCTAAGTCGAGACCAGGAGAGATCAATAGACAAGTGCTCATATGATTAACAGCAGTTTCCTATTGTTACCTATAGCTTCTGGGTGTGCATATAGTGTGTATATATATATATATATATATATATATATATATATATATATATATAGCAGTGGTCACCTTGCTGCATGTTAGTAGGTGAACACGTTTACTGCAGAAGAGTTTATATGCAGCTCTTATTATTTTAGGTAACCCTGCCCCTTCTGGTCTGGGATTCTTTACCTACAGTACTTTTAGCTTAGGTTCCAATAATAAGCATATCTAGAGCTAGGATAGGCATCCAATGGCACTTTCTTGTAGTTAGAGATCCGGTTGCATGACAGATTAGAAGCTACTAGGGACTAATGCCGCGTACACATGGCCGGACTTTCACCTCAGTCGAAATTTCCGACGGAAAAATAGAGAACCTGCTCACTATCTAAGTCCGTCGGAATTTCCGACAGAAAAAGTCAGATGCGGCATACACACGGTCTGAATTTCCGATGAAAAGCTCCCATCTGACTTTTTCTGTCGGAAATTCCGACCGTGTGTACGCGGCATAAGATGCAGAGTAGCTAGGCAACGCTGAGTTCCAGTGCCACATCACAGTTTCTGCCTGTGAGAAGCTGCGTTCCAAGCCAGTTGGACAATGGTTGGAGGATCTTCCCGTCACTGCTGATCTTGTCTTCACATCTCAGCAAGATGGATTTCGATCATCCTCAGGAACAGATAACAAATGAGTGCAGCGCTAAGTGGACATAAATTATCGATAAATACGATATGTGACCCTCCTGTCGTGGATGGTCAGTAGTGTAGTAGTGTACTCAATACAATCTACCAATCCTCAGTAAAGTGCAAAAGCTCAAAGCTCCACATGGATTCCAAATCATAAACAAAAAATAAATAGATAAAGTACGGTAAATAAATAAATGAATAATGTGAAAGGATAAAGCACTATTGTCAGTATTTACTTTGCATGTGGGTGATGGGAGAGGAGGGCTCTGGTGACTATCATGGAGAAGTATGACATGGTGGAATCGGTTGCCTAAGATATATACCAAACGAAGGAGGAACAAATAAGAGGAATACCACAGAGGATTAACCTCTGTCACATCTGTTTTTAATAAGCCTTAAGTTAAGGGTCGCACAACAAGTGATTTGTCGCATTCACAGAGGTGGATCAAAGTGAAGAGCTTTTCACTATATTCACTATAGATTGGGCTATTCGTCATCGTCAACCTCCAAAGACATGCTGGTAGGTTAATTGGATCTTGTCCAAATTGGCCCAATATATATGTATATATGTGTGTACGACTGTGTGTCCCAAGCGTGTCGAGATCCTACGGGGTAAAATGACTGCACCAGCCAAGCAGACACTGGCTGCAAAAAGCGCCTAGAGGCGATTCAGTTCGCATGTGAGCGCTATACAAGTCATTCATTCATTCATTCATTAATTGTTTATAAGAATATTGTTTCATTATTGCATCAATTATTCACATTTATCTATATCACTTTATTCATTTATTTATTTACTTTATCTATTTATTTTTTGTTTATGATTGGGAAGCCATGTGGAGCTTTGAGCACTTGCACTTTACTGAGGATTGGTAGATTGTATTGAGCACTATACACTACTCACCATCCAGACAGAAGGGTTACATATCTAATTTATCGATAATTTCTGTCCACTTAGGACTGCACTCATTTGTTATTCGTTTTTGCATTATCACATAAATAGGAAGTGTGGGGAGTGCTGGCAGTTTTTTATCTATTTATTTGTTTGCTTTTTGCATTGCAGCTCACGAGGTTCTAACACACGATCATCCTCAGGGGCTCTGGTAACTGAACTGAACTGATGCAACATTCATCTGGAGGTATCTTTATAAATAACTACATATACAAAGTTATATGTGCACATTTCCACCAGGACTCCTATCGAGCCCTTTTGCTGATAATACCTGTTATTACATTGTTATTGATCTCTTCCTATATAAAAACTTGTATTATTTCTTTAATGGTGTGAATCTATGTACTTATGGTTAATGTTACGAGCTGGTTGCAGTAGTTATTCTGCTCCTAACTACTTTGCTTAAGTTACTGATTAATTTTCCCTGAAGGGAAATCCCTCTGTTCACAGAGACCCTGGGTGGAGGCACTGACAATTGTATTATCAAACCCACTCTTCCTCTTAGCGAAGGTTGTGGTTCTCTTATTTACCTACAGGAGTAGAGCAATATCTTGTTTGGCCACTTCTCATAAGCCCCCACCCAAAAAAAAAGGGCTAGAGCAGTGTAAAGATTTGCAAAGCTGCAATAGGTAAAAGTTTGTATTTATTTTCAATCTTTACATGTTGTATCTGAAACACATAGATGCCTTAAAAAACATTCAAATTTTCAGGAGAAAGTGTTGTGGAGTGTAATGTGTCTGGTTTTCTCTGCTATACTATACTTGCCTATTTGCCTCTTTGTTCCCATGAATCTCTTTGGTGCCAACTATGCATTTTAAATGCTGTCTTAATACAACATCTCTACATTAGAGACTCTGCCTCTCTATATTAGCACCCAGGAAATACCTAGTGAAGACCAATGTGAGAATGCAGAGGATTAGACAGTTTCTCCCGATCCAGGATCAGTCCAGAAAGAAGAGGACTGATTAAAGATGGTACCCGAGTCACAGTAGTAGGAAACAAGAAGAGGGAGCAATGTGTGGGAAAAGAAACCACAGAAAAAGGAAATTTGGGGTTCTTTTGTTCTACTTGCATTTGTAATTTAGAAAATAGTTAAGTATGCAATGCCTTCAAAGGAAAAATAAATGGCCCTGTCAGGAGAGTGATAGCATCTTTAAAGAGACCTTAACACCAATTAAAAAATGTGCAGGTAAAAGCACAGAAAATCAAGTATTTTAAAAGCTTCCTTGCTGTGCTTGTCCTTTCCATAAATAATTTTTATTTACTTGCAGTGCGCCTTTCAATTGGCTAAAAAAAATTGACTAGTCAGTTCCCTAACACAGCTAGCCTTCAGTAAATCCACCCCTTCCTTCACCTCCCTACATAACCTTGTGTGTGGTTGCCAGGAAAGGAGTGAAGGGAAATTCATTATAAAGATGACCCTTTGGCCATGTTGAGCAGGAATGTCTGTACCTCTCAAAGCGTTGGAGTACTTTACAATATCCTGCGCTGCACTGCACATATGCCACAAGTCATACTCATACTTTCCAGTCTTGTGAGAACATTGAACCATAGTTGCTATCAGAGATCTATAAGCATGTCACTGATTTGATAACTATAGCTAAATAAAGGAAAAATACTAAACTGGATTCGGATACATAGAATGTAGAGGTTGTGATCAGGCAGGAAAAGTGAATTGTAATTTGGGGTTTCTTGGGACCTAGCCATTATTGGAACCACTGGTTAGCTGTCAAAATGTCACTTTTATGCTTCATTATTACAGCTGAGCAGAGACAGAAAAAGCTGCAAATTTTCTGAGATTATTGTACTTGGTGATCAGCAAAGGTGCAAATCTGTTGAGCTACTTGTGTTATGCATAATTGAGACACTTCAGGTTTTGAAACATATGTTAAGTACTTATAGCAAAATGTTTACTTTCACAAGCATAATTGGTTAAAGCAGTTTGCGGTGTCGTCTTTGAAACTTCAGGTGAATGCATTTTCCTTCAGTGGAACGGGAATGAAATATTTGTTTGTTATAAGACTGGACACTGTGATATGTGGAACTTTAGAAATTCTTCAGTAATACATACAGCATTACACTGAGAGATTTCTTTCTTCATTGCTTGAATATGCACACTTACTGAGTCTTCCTAGACTTCATTCGATTTCTGGTAAGTCACGGAAGGAACGGATATCTCTTTTTTCCTGCAAAACAAAATTATTTTTACATAACTCATTTTGGTATATAGATCCTTGTTTGTCCTTCTCACTAATCAAAATGTAAGTACAAAGGCAGGTAGCTAGTGTGCATAAATATATTTCCCTGCATGCTTGCGTTAATTGGGAATTCTAAAATTGTTCAAGTAAATATTATCTGAAGAACAAAAAACTGTGTTTTCAAGAGAAGGTTTTCTTCATTAAACAAGAAACACAATCATGTACGGTAAATAATACCTCACTCAAGAATAACATCAGGAGTATATACAGTATATGAATATATTACATAATAACCTATCTCAGATACCTTCCAGTAGTAAGGTATCCATGCTAACCATATTTTTCTATATTTATTAGGGCATCCTCTTTTTTTTACTACATCAGTTTTTCCCCAAAGAGAGAGAGACATTAGCCTCCTTAATCCAATCATCCACAGTTGGTGGGGGGGGGGGGGGGGGGCTTTTATGAGCTAATTCCTAGTATCATACTTCAGCTTTAACAATGTAATCATAAATACAGATCTGCATAATTTGTGTATTTATATATCTGCTTGAAGTCCAGCTTTGAAAGAAACCTGCTCTGATGAGGTGCAGAGAATGTTGTTGCTGATCTACCCTACTAAAATACTAGTTGCTTGAATGTAAGATCAAGAGTTTTAACTTCATTCTGGTTTTCCTGATGTGCATGCTTTTTGCAGGATCAGTGTCTTAGAAAGGACCAAAGACAGCGACAGAAAGACATCAGTAATGTCTCCTTATTCCCTTCGCTATATATATTATTAACATAAGCGTTTTAGACTCTTGTACTCATAGGGCTATGCTATAGAACTAAAGTACATTCCTGGCATGATTGCATTCTTTCAGTGATTTCAAGTATACACAGCTGTGATTATTATAACTACTGGAAAATACTTATTATTATGAGATTAATATTAGAGTGTATAAAAAGAGTAAAAATTACAAACTTGCAAATGTAAGATTCCTAACCTGACCGTTCAATAATCACAGACTTCTATTATTACTAAAAATAAATTATTTTAAATAAATAATTTGGTCACTCACAGTTTTAATGTTATAGTTCAAAATAGCCCTCAAAATTTTTAGTTTTATTTTTACATATCGGAGTAACTTCATGGTTCTGGCCACACAGCTAAACTGCAACATTGGTGGACCAAAATAGCTTGATTATGAGTTTGAAATATAAAAAATTTGTATACAAGATAAAAAGTCTGTTGTTTTAGAGGTGTATTAAGCATTAACCAAGAAAGGAAAATGTAGCTGCTAGAGATTGTGGAGCACTTCCAACCATATTCATCACACCTTGCCTCTTCTTCAAGTTATTTTGCCTTAATACAGTTGAGTTTGTGATAAAAATTTTATGTAAGATTTTGTATCAATTGTCAAACACATTCTCAAATCTCATGAACATGTTGACATATTATTTTTTATGAAATATGGTAATACAGTATACCCCTAGCTAAAGCTCTCCTGAATTTCTTCCCCTAATTACACCTTTGGAAGGAGCAGAGCCTTAATTTTATCTGAACAGGACAGAATCTCTAAGGCTGCTTTCACACTGAGGCGCTTTGCAGGCGCTATTGCGCTAAAAATAGCGCCTGCAATGCGCCCTGAAAGGGCCGCTCCTTTGTATCCAGTGTGAAAGCCTGAGGGCTTTCACACTGGAGCGGTGGTCTGGCAGGAGGGTAAAAAAACTCCTGCCAGTCGCATCTTTGAGGCGCGGTAGGGGCGGTAAAAATACCGCTCCTATAGCGCCCCTGCCCATTGAAATCAATGGGGTAGCACCTCCAAAACGCTGGCGGGTAAACCGCTGCTAAAAATAGCTTTTTATGATTAATTTATGATTCATTTTTTGTACAGTCCTCACAACATGGCTCAGTGAGGGGATACTGCATCAGACCTTTTCCAGTCCATACATTGGTTACTTCTGTCTGTGCCCTGAGAATAACAGTCCACTTTCCTCTAGCTGTCTGTCAAAGTGTTGTCATGAGGGTAAAGAATAGGGACTATTTTGTAAATTTAGTTTGGCTGAGCTGTACACAGCTCAGATTTATTGTACAAAGTCAAATTGGCTTCTGTTTCAACTTTAGTTGTGTTGTGCATTTATCACTGTTGCCAGTAGGTGTCAATGTTACCACAGGCCAGGATGAGAAATACAGCAAACTAAAGTGTATTTCTCCAGAAACAGCCCAGTGGAAGGTGATTAGCCGCTATGCATTCTGGGAGAAGGTATTTAAGGGGCAGATGCTATTTTTCACTCTCTCTCTGCCTCATGGGCCTCCAGGCCTGAGGCTGTGTGTACAGTCTCACTCTCTGACCTCATGGCCTAAGGCTGTGTCATTCTCTTCTACCTCAGGGGCCTGCTGGCCTGAGGCCGTGTTGCTGCGAGTAGGCCCAAAAGCCTGTCTGGGGCCTACTAATCCAGAGGTGGTCCTAGGTTGTCTTGCCTGCATGGAAGAAACCAAGTCAAGCTGAGGAGATCCAGGGGAGGACTCTTGCTGGAGAGAACCAGGCTGAAGGCTGGTCTCTCAGGAAAGGCCTGGTGACTTGTTTGGAGGATGCACCTAAGTTAATCTACCCTCACAGTACTGCCGGATGGCTTAAAGGTTCTGGTACTGTGCAGCTGTTCTACAATTAACTAACTGCTGGCTACAAAGTCCTGTGAGAGAGGATTATCCAGGAGTTCCACTGATCGCTAAGTCCTGTGAAAGAGGCTTAACTAGAAACACTACCGGCTGCTAGGTCTGTGTGAGAGGCCTATCCGGGTGTCCAAGATCTGTTAAAAAAGCTGTTTTGTCCTTTGGATCTGAAAGAATCCATCATTGATCTGCTAAAAGGTATCTGAAACTTTCCCCTAACCCTCTGTCCTACTGCTACTTCAAGTTCTTTTATTAAAGCATTGGAAAAAAGACTAAAGTGACAGTTGCTCGCATCTGTTCTGCATGTTTCATCATAGTTATAGACTCTTAGTACTGGGGGTAATGGCAGGACCAAAAATATTCAGCAGCCCTCTAGGGGGTATCGCTACAGGTATACCCAATAAAGCCTTGCAATGGGAAGTCACACTTGATGACCTCATCACAAAGTACAGAGGATACAGCAACCATATCTGAAAATGGCAAAACAAACACACTGCATCACAGGTCAGTTGATAAACAGCCACAGCACTGATTTAGTGTATTTTGAAAGGGGGGGGAAAGTCCCTGCTCTCAGAATACAATAATAAGGTAGGGGCGATCCCTCCATCCACATTGCTTGGGTGGATGCGGGAATCTGTGAGGTTTTTTCATTCAACCTTCTGGTTGAACAAAAACGTGTTTACACAGTTTATGTTTCTGACTGATATAAGCAACAGGCCTCAGTCTTCTGGATACTTCTGATGGAGGACTCATCCACATATAGACTGTATGACTTTTTTGGGTCTACATAAGCCAACAAATAGCTGTAGAAAAGCTTACTCACAAGCAGAAGTCCATTTCCCATTGAAAAGGGCTTTGCTGGTTTTGTCAGTGACAGGAGTTTTTTTCAGGAGGTCATTAGGAGGCTGTGTTATCTTGGAATAGCTTCCAATGAACAGCAATAGTACCCACAAAACCTCAAGCTTGTGGGATAAGGCCAGGTCACCACATCCTCCACAGAATCAGTTCCTATCCCTTCTGTAGATACAGTATAGCCTACAAAGTTTACTGAAGAGTGAGCAAATTTACATTTACTTTTATCGTTTTTACCCAGCTTAAGATTGCTTCTTGCTCTTCAACCTTGTCTGTGTCAATGGATGCGGCAGCGGGACTAGGGAGCGAGCCTGCATGGGTGCCCTCCGAGAAAGCAGCTTTCCATGGGGGCACCCAATGAAGAGGAGAAATATAGAAAAAAAAAAACGATGAAGAGGAGAGGCCTGGATCGCTGGCTGGGCACCCCAGAAAAAGAGGATTGGGGCTGCAAAATGATTGCACAGAGCAGGTAAGTATAGCTATATTTGTTATATTTATATAAAAAAAAGGGGTTTACAACCTGTTTACATATTGTTGGTAGAAGGACCAGTATAGAATATTAGGCAATAGTGGGTGTATCATTAACAATGGGAACAGAGGGGCGCCAGACTGAGTGCAGTATAAATCATATATTTAATAAAAACAAGTAGTAACTCACAGGTTAAATTAGATGAGTTCAGTATGTGGTGAAACTCGCCAATCCTGGAGTCTCATAAACATCCTATTTGGCGTCCTGTTTTCCCTTTGCAGTCTGGGGCACTGGTGAGATATTACAGGGATCCAGAGGAGGCTGGAAATCAGGAAGCAGGAAACGAAAAGCAGCTGGTCGTGACATCACAGGAACAGGAAATGTGATTATTCACAGTGGCAAGGAATGATAATGTATTTCGAAGCTACAGCTTCTTCATCAGACCACGATTGGCTGGCTAACCTGGCAGTCTTAAATACAGAGGAAATAGAAACAGAGAGAACTGATGGGCTGGCTGGCCCTTAATTAAATAGACAGATTTAAAAAAGTAGATGGTAAATTAATTTTTTAGTTAATTAATTTATTCATACAAATTTATTCATTTTATATCCGAGGTATATGTATTTAATCAATTAGCTATTTGATCGTTTTCTTCAAACGTCATAAAGCTATCATCATCCACAATTAATCAGCATGCTTTTTACTCATATTTACATTCACTTCGGTCTATAGCCATCTACCTCTTTAAATCTGTCTATTTGATTGACGGGCCGGCCAGCCCATCAGATTTCTCTGTTTCTATTTCCTCTGTATTTAAGACTGCCAGGTTTGCCAGCCAATTATGGTCTGATGAAGAAGCTGTAGCTTCGAAATGAATTACCATTCCTTGCCACTGTGACCAAATCACATTTCCTGTTCCTGTGATGTCACGACCAGCTGCTTTTCGTTTCCTGCTTCCTGATTCCCAGCCTCCTCTGGATCCTTGTAATATCACACCAGTGCCCCAGACTGCAAAGGGAAAACAGGACGCCAAATAGGATGTTTATGAGACTCCAGGATTGGCGAGTTTCACCACATACTGAACTCATCTAATGTACCCTGTGAGTTACTACTTGTTTTTATTAAATATATGATTTATACTGCACTCAGTCTGGCACCCCTCTATTCCCATTTCTACACAGAGCCCATCGCTTCACTCTAAGGGAGCTGCCTCCAGGTGCTAATCATACAAGATCTCTGATCATTCATGGACATTATGTTTTAATAAATGTTTTAATATGATGTGTGCTTACTCACCCACACATTTTATGTATACCTATATTCCAGTTGCTATATAATTTTATGTTATCACCATATCTGTTTTTTCTTTCAGAGACTGAAGCAGGCTGGATTGCCCTTAAGGCTTCTGGTCAATTTCTATCGGTGTACCATTGAGAGTATTCGTCTCCACTGTGCTGTATTGTGGTATGCCAGCTGCAGGGCGGAGGATAAGAAGTGCCTGTCTCGTGTGGTGAAAACAGCACAGCGGATCATAGGAACAGAGCTACCGAATTTGGACACAGCATATGCCAGCCGATTAAAAAAGCGGGCAGAAGCTATTAGTATTGATCCAACCCACCCAGGTTACAGTGTGTTTGTCCCATTGCCATCGGGGAAAAGATATAGGACACTTAAAACGCACACAAATCGCTTAAAGTATAGTTTTTTTCCTAGGGCTGTATTGTCCATATTCCCATAAGGTACAGTGTTTTAGGAATTTTATGTGGAATTCTAAAAAAAGCAACAGACCAATGTTCCTGCTCAGCCAAAGAACTCATACTCTTAGCAAGGGCACAAAAAGGTTTCAGTGAAGTTTTTTTTCCTCAACATATTTTTTTAGGATAGGTGACATAGGGTAATGTGGCAGTAGCCCCTTTATAATCTTAGCAGTCCTTAACAACATTTGCAGGAGAGATTACCTTTTTAGTGTACATTCTTACTAGAACACACAGAAACATTGGGGGTTATTTACTAAAGGCAAATCCACTTTGCACTACAAGTGCAATTGCAGTGCACATGGAAGTGCAGTCGCTGTAGATTCGAGGGGGACATGCAAGAAAAAAAACCCAGCATTTTTGCTTGCACTTGATTGGATGATATATATCAGCAGAGCTTCCCGTCATTTCGATCTTCCCCTAAGATCTACATTGACTGCACTTCCAAGTGCACTTCTAAGTGCACTTGCAGTGCACTTGTAGTGCAAAGTGAATTTGCCTATAGTAAATCAACCCTGATGGTCCTTTTTTATGCTTTTTCTGTTTAAAATTAGGAATGAGATTTGGATTCAGGTTGAACATGAGTAGTGGGGAGAGTGAACATTGTTGGGCAGTCGGTCATTGTGATTGATGTGGATCTACATCACTGTATGATGAGATTTTTAGATAAAGGACGTTTTAATGGTTTTTTTTTTAAATAATGTTTTTATTTAATTTTTACTTTTTTTTGCGAATTAGTAGCAAGACTCTGCACCTTTTTTAATTTTTCTTAATGGTATACTGGTCCTTTAAAAGAGATCTATAGTCACACTATACACTTTTATTTTATAATATCAGCATTGTAATAGCAAAGCAAACAGTTATTTTTTTGATAATTCAATGTAAGCTTGCTTGAAAAATGTCCTTTTTTGTTGCTATTGCTACCTGTGTGCTGGTCATCTTTTTACACAACTTTCTGGATTCCCTGCATGCTTTGCAGCTTCTCCATTGCTCATTGCTTTGGTTTACTTTCCTGTACTGCCTCCTGAAACGCCTTCTCTTAGCAGACAGGCTCTGTGAAATGTGTGACACAGCAGAGCATATTCACATTGCATAGTGAATATGTGTCATAGAATTAATGGAAGTAAATGCGTGGTATTCCTCAAAAAGTACATTTTCAAACTTGTGCAGATTGTACAGATTATTAGGAGTAGGCCATAAATAATTGGAATACAATGTGGAGAGTAATATATGTGCAGCACCCCCCCCTCAATGTTTGGGGGCACTATGTGAAATTTAGGGGCAGTCTTAGCCAGTAATTGGGCTCAGACCAATTGTGTTCAAGTTGTTGTCCTGTTCGGGGTGTGATACTATACTACAGTGTTATTCTCCTCTGCCTGCAGGTGGCGCTGTCACCGCCGGCACGGGCTGGATTACGGGGGTATCACAGCACGTTGGGTGTCTTCTCTCGGCAGCCATACAGTGGGCGTGGTCTACCCGCTGTGCATGCTGGGAGAGGGTACAAAAGGGGCAGAAGCCTTTTGGCGTGAGGCGATTCCAGGGGGACCCCAGGGCTTACAGGGGGACCTCTAGTCCAGTGAGTGTGCCTCTTGGCCTGCATGGCACAAGGTGCGCTAGAGTGCTTAGGCCTTGAGCACCTTCAGCCTGAGGCCCTGTTGCTGCATTGTAGGCCCAGCTCCGCTGACTAGGGCCTACGCTTCAGAGAAGATTCCCAGGCTGCCCGTTTGAAGGGGGCCCATCTTTAGAAAAGGAGTTCCAGGGGAAGAACAGTCCCGGCGGAGATAGCGACGGTACTGCTGTCTCGGGAGAGGTCTGGAGGCCTACCTAAAGGGGAATTCATCATCTCTGACGTCCGTGCTCCATCCCGGCTGCTAGGACTGCTCTCATAGGGACTATCCGGGTGAGCAATACCCACTCAGGCTTGAGTGGCGACGAGAGTAGATATTGGACTAAAGTGTTGCGTGCCTGAACCTTTCCCCACATCTTTCAACTCCTCTACTCTTGCCTTTCTTCAAGTTTAACTCAAAGTGCAGAAAAAGAATAAAGCCTTGCTGATTTGGTTTTACTCAAGTGTGGACATTGGCCTTATTCCAAGGAGTCGTCGTGTGCCTAGACAACGGAGCTAAAGGATCCACTCGTGGGAGGTATTTTGCTGCAGACCCAAAATAACGAAACCAGTAGATCCCATTAACAAATCGGGGTCTGCGGGTGTGTGGCATACTGGGGGAGTAGGGAGCTACACGTGGGGGCTCGAGTCCGTGATTTGTGGCTGCCTCTTGTACGAGTGGAGTGAAACTTATGTGATTGGAATGTCGGCCATTGGACTGTGTTACAAACTTTGAGTGAAGAAAAAGGGGGTTAAGGGGCACAGAACTGTTTCTAACTGCGTAGTTCATGGGCGTGTCTAAGAAAAAAAAGAAAAGCCTGTGAGCTACGTGCAGAAAAGGAAAAAGGGGAGGAGTTCCCGCCACCCGCGAGCTACACGTGGGTGAATTGGTGCCAAGAGACATAGAGAGTTGGATCGAGTGAGAGTGAGCAACATGTCTGCTTTTCCAGGTACTTCAGCCCTGTCGGGACCCTGGATGTTCCCGATGTCTTCCTCAATGGACATTGCTCCGCTCACCACCCCACTTACGGATACGGGGATCCGGCTCAAGCCCCGGGGCCGCTTCGCCCTGTACACCTGCAGAGATGCGGAGGCCCTAGGCATGCTCTGGCCCAAATGTCATGGACTGGCCATGCAACTGCGCCCTTTCGGGAGATGCTTGGCTTGTGGAGAGCTGTTGTGTTTTTTTTCTCTCTCCTGCTCCGAACAAAGGGACAGTTCCTCTGAATTGAACTCTGGGGTAGATTAGTCAGTAGGTCATAGTGAAGGGACGCCGTGATCATGATGTGAAATATTCATGTGTGCTGCGTTTCAGTCCCATGCACAACGTTTATGGAGTGTTGAGGTTATGCCAGCACTAGGTGGCAGTGGTTCGCAAAAAAAAAAGAGACATTTAGGCTTAGATGTTTTTTTTTTTCTTTTTTTTTTTTCTTTATGCTATTTTATGCTAGGCTTAGCGTAAAGTAACTTTAGAGAAGGGAATTGCTTCCTTTAGGGGAGGCAGTTTACTTCTAAACTGTATAGAATATTAGGGATAGGATGTTTGTATATTTTTTCCTGTTTGCATGTTGTTGTTTTTTAGGTATGAGAACGGCTATCAATACCACCGGAGAATGGGGTGGGATAGACAGCTAGTAATGGGTGGAATGTGTATTATTTTTCTATTTTGAAGAAATGTCAGTATCTGGATGTAATGTTATCTGAGTGCTTCTTTTCTTTTCTTCTCCCTTTCCTACAATATTGGTTCAGGCAACTGTTCAAATTTCGTAGTTTGTAGATAGAATCAACAGCCTTCAGGATTAAAGGATTTTGATTCCCTTAGCCACTGGGGACAGTGTCTTTTCTAGGAGGGGGTGTGTGTAGCGCCCCCCCTATGTTTGGGGGCGCTATGTGAAATTTAGGGGCATTCTGAGCCAGTAATTGGGATCAGACCAATTGTGTTCAAGTTGTTGTTCTGCTCGGGGTGTGATACTACAGTGTTATTCTCCTCTGCCTGCAGGTGGCGCTGGCACCACTGGCACGGGCTGGATTACGGGGTATCACAGCACGTTGGGTGTCTTCTCTCAGCAGCCGTACAGTGGGCGTGATCTACCCGCTGCGCATGCTGGGAGAGGGTACAAAAGTGGCAGATGCCTTTTGGCATGAGGCGATTCCAGGGGGACCCCAGGGCTTACAGGGGGACCTCTGGTTCAGTGAGTGTGCCTCATGGCCCGCATGACACGAGGTGCGCTAGAGTGCTTAGGCCTTGGGCACCTTCAGCCCGAGGCCCTGTTGCTGCATTGTAGGCCCAGCTCCGCTGACTAGGGCCTACGCTTCAGAGAAGATTCCCAGGCTGCCCGTTTGTAGGGGGCCCATCTTTAGAAAAGGAGTTCCAGGGGAAGAACAGTCCCTGCAGAGATAGCGACGGTACTGCTGTCTTGGGGAGAGGTCTGGAGGCCTACCTAAAGGGGAATTCATCATCTCTGACGTCCGTGCTCAATCCCGGCTGCTAGGACTGCTCTCATAGGGACTATCCGGGTGAGCAATACCCACTAAGGCTTGAGTGGCAACGTGTGTAGATATTGGACTTAAGTGTTGCGTGCCTGAACCTTTCCCCACATCTTTCAACTCTTCTACTCTTGCTTTTCTTCAAGTTTAACTCAAAGTGCAGAAAAAGAATAAAGCCTTGCTGATTAGGTTTTACTCAAGTGTGGACATTGGCCTTATTTCAAGGCGTCATCGGTGTGCCTAGACAACGGAGCTAAAGGATCCACTCGTGGGAGGTATTTTGCTGCAGATCCAAAGTAACGAAACCAGTAGATCCCATTAACAAATCGGGGTCTGCGGGTGTGTGGCATACCTGGGGAGTAGGGAGCTACATATGATTAAACATTTTGGCCATAGATACAATTAAGTAAAAAAAAACACTGATGTGAGGTCCCCCTAACAATTTATTAAAAGCCGTTATTCAGGCATGCAGCCTGGTTAGCCAGGAAAGGGGGAGCAACAAGTGTTCCCCCCGTTTAAATTAGGGTTGTCCCGATACCGATACTAGTATCGGTATCGGCACCGATACCGAGCATTTCCCCAAGTACTTGTACTCGGGGGAAATGCTCCGATGCTTCACCCGATACCTGGGCAGTCAGGGATGATCGGTGCGGCGGGGGGAATTACAAGCACTGATCTGCCTGTATACATTTCAATAAAGCCTGACAGCTTCTCCCCGGACCCCCGCCCCCTTTTTAGCTGCTTTAGTGAAATTTATACAGCGGTGATCGGTGCTTGTAACTCCCCCCCCAACACGCACTGATCACCGCTGACTGTCACTGTATCTTTCTCTGTGCTGCTATACTCCTCCACGCTCTGTGTCCCCCTGTGTGCTGTTCTCCCCCTCCGTGCTCCCCTCGGTGCTGCTCTCCTTCTCCGGGTGTCCTTGTATCCCCCTCCGTGCTGCTGCTCTCGGCGCTCCGTGTCCCCCTCCTGCTGCTCTCCCCCCTCTGCGCTCCGAGTCCCCCACCATGTCCTCCTCCACCCCCTCTGTCCTCGGTATCTCAGGATGGAGAGCGGAGGTAGGAGCCGCTAAAGCCGGCTCCTTCCTTTTCGAATGAACAGAGTCAGTGATCACTGACTCTGTTCATTCATATAACTGAAACATCGTAACCTGTGTTTACGATGCTTCAGTTTATGAATGGAGAGGAGCCTCCTGTCCATTCATTTTAGCTGAGGCTGCAGAGAAAGGGACTGGGGAATCTGTGTCCCTTGTCCCTTTCTCTGTCTCATAGGGGAGATGTCAGAGGTCTGTTAAGACCCCTGAAATCTCACCAAAGCCCCCCAACAGCGCTAAAAAAAAAAAAAAAAAAAGGAAAAAAAATGAATTGTAAAAAATAATAAAAATAAAAAAAACACACTGACACAATCCACTCCCCCCCCCCCCCCTAAAAAAAAATTAAAAAATAAAGCACTGTAAAAAAAAAAAAAAAATACTGACACATGACATTAAAAAAAAGTATCGGTAATCGGTATCGGCGAGTACTTGAAAAAAAGTATCGGTACTTGTACTCGGTCTTAAAAAAGTGGTATCGGGACAACCCTAGTTTAAATCATACCAGGCAACATGTTCCAGAGCATCATGCAAACAAAAATGCTGTTGTTTTTGTTGTCCTTGCATGTGATTGAGTGCAGTTTGTAAAGTGAAACTTTACCCCATTTACCAAGCTCTGGAGCGACTGTATTTTCAAAGTACACAGTCTTGCCTTTAGTAAATCCACCCCACTGCATCTCAGGTCAGTAGAAACACTCAGTAAAATAATCAGGCAAAGTATTGCTCTCTAGTTCCCTTGTCATCTCCTCCCATCCCTGGCTCAATGATTTCTTCAGAGCCTCTCTCTTTCTCTGGAACTTCCTAACCTTATCACTCCATCTATCTTAGTCCACATTAAAGAAGAAGGAAATGCTCCATAATAAGTAAGCTTTAAATATTGCCCTGCCTCTGCCTCTACTAATGCTGTACATTATTTCTAATACCAAGCAGTGTAAATACTTTTTTTTATCTGTTTCTTAGTGATCGCATGACTACACAACTCCGGAGACAGTAGCTGAGGCTAGTGGAAGGAGACCTTGACAAAGCCTAGACATTGATGGGGTGATGTCACTGCTCTAGGAATTCCTCATTACTGTCAGCTCTTGCAGCAGCCACCTAGGTCCATGCACTGTGCGGTCATATGACTGCTAAGAAACAGATTAAAAGAAAGGTACTGTATGTATACTGCTATTTATTGGAAAAGATGTGCATCAATAAAAAAAATATATATATTTTTTACAATCAGCTCATCCTTCACACTTATTCCCTTTTGTATCACCTGGACCTCCTTTTTATATGGCAGGGCCCTTCTAACCCTCTTGTATTAAATTGTATTGTTTCTGTGCTGCATCCTTTTAACTGTTGATGTGATATACATTTTGAATAATAATAATAAAACTACAAACTTAAAAAATTACAATCTCTTTTATCATTTCTAAAACTATGAGTCCACTTCAGAAGAAGTTTCCCAATTTCTTGTTCAAAGTGGAAAAGTCCTAAATAGAATGAAAAAAGGGGGCACAATATGGGGCCACTTTCTTGAGATTGTGGCCTCCCCATCCCAGGATTTAATAAAAATTATTAAGCAGCATTAGGTGTTAGTCAGTCAGGTTACTGCCTCTTTAAGAGGCTAGGGGGAGTTTTCAGGAGTAGCCAATGAGGTTTCAGGGAATACTCTGGAAGCAAGGGGTTGGGCTATTTAAGGGTAAGCAGGTGTGGGGCTCATCCTCTTGCCTGCAGGACAACTGAAGAAGATTGGAGCTGACAGCTGAAGAAGATTGGAGCTCTGCAGTTCGCCTACCTTTAATGATGGAAGCCCTGGTGAAGCAGTTACTTGAGAAGGCTGGCAGCACAGGCGGGGAAGCATGGCTACGTCAGTGCCTGGCTCTAGCTCCGGAGGAAGAGGTACGGCTGGAGGTCACTGAAGGAGGCGGCTTAGAGGTGGGCGGTGAGCATTCTCATGCTAATGGCGCAGGGCGGGGAGTGCCTGTGCCCGCCCTGCGGGAGAGAGCGAGGAGGAGCGCAGCTCCTGAACGTTGCGGTCGGGCTGTGGAAGCAGCCGAAGAGGTTAGTGTGCCACACGGACGGTCTGATACAGATGGCGGCGTGACAACACGAGGCCGCCGCGGCAGCAAGAAGAGGCGGACCTGCTCACAGTCCCCAGCGGGAAGAGGAGCAAGACGGCGGGGTCAGCCCCAGCAGCCCGCAAATGACTCTAGGGGGAGTCAGCCTGCGCTGCAGTCTCCCCAGCAGCATACAAGTAACTCTCAGCAAGGCACAGAGGTGCCTCAACAGTTATCAGTTGGGCAAGCTCTACAAGTCCCAGACCCCAGAGCATTGCTGGAGCAGGAGGATCAACACCCTGTATCACAGCCTCCAGCAGTGGGTGAGTTAAATCAATTAACCATGTTAACTGGCTTAGTAGGTTCTCTGTCCTCTTTGGTTCATTCCTTAACTAAAATGTCAGTTCCTGCTGTTTCTCCTTCTGCTCTGGTCTCTATGCCAGTTAACCCTCTTGTTGCCTCTGCTTCTCCTGTACTGTCTGCTCCACATAGTAATTTATTAACTGTTAATGATCTGTTACCTCCTGAGTCATTACACACAGCTAGTGTTAATGTCCCTGAGACATTGATGAAAGATGTCATGCCCTGTGAAATATCCCCTTTAGGATACCATTTGAATGCCGCAATTAAGGATACAATCTGGAAAGGGGATTATGTAGACATTCTTTCTCTCCTGCCATTTCATAATAATTCCATGGTCAATAGGAGGGAGGGGTGATGAGAGAGGGGAGGATGAGCGGCGTAAGTTGATCCCCAGGTCCTTTAACAATTGGCTGCAGGCCTTTTGTATCTACTCTGGTATTATGGCAGAGAAGTACCCAGAACGGTGTGGGGGTCTTTTCCAGCACTTGGATCATATATTAGAGGCATATAAGAACTTTGGGGGCCTGGGTTGGTTTTATTATGACGAGTCCTTCCGTCAAATATTGTCCATACACCAGTCCCTTAGGTGGGGAATGAAAGATGTGGGTCTGTGGCTCAACTTAATATTACCGCAGAAACCGGTTGCACCTAGACAACCCACGGTTACCCCTACAGCAGCAGTTTTTAGAAAAGGCTGCTGTTTCGCATTTAATGATAGTCAATGCCGATGGAACACGTCGTGCAAGTACCGACACAAATGTTCTGTCTGCGCTGGGGCGCATCCAGCAACTAAATGTTTTAAGCGGCACGCAAACGTAGGTCCGAGTTCGGCGCAGCATATTTTTCCCAAGAGCCTGCACTCCAGTGAGGCTGGAAAAAATGCGCCCGTGGCTGGACAACTACCCAAACAGGGAGAAGGCTCGTTTGCTCTTTGAGGGCTTTGCTCAGGGTTTTCCGCTACCTTCTTTTTTGGGGGAAGGGTGTAAAATGGTGGGGAATTTGAAGTCGGTAGATCATTTTCTTCAGGTAGTAAGAGATAAATTGTGTAAGGAACTTGTGGCTGGCAGGATTGCAGGACCTTTTGAGAAACCCCATTTTTGTAATTTTCGTCTCTCCCCGTTGGGGGTGGTGCCCAAGCGTGAGCCTAATGAATTTAGGCTCATACACCATTTATCGTATCCAAAAGGTGATTCATTGAATGATGATATAAATAGTGATGCATGTTCAGTTTCTTATGCCACTTTTGAGGAGGCCATCAGTAAGATTAGGTCGTTTGGCCCTGGTGCATTGTTAGCAAAGGCCGACATAAAATCGGCATTTCGGCTCCTGCCTGTTTCCCCATCAGCTTTTAATTCTTTAGGTTTTTCTTTTGAAGGTCAGTACTTTTTTGACATGTGTCTCCCAATGGGATGTTCGCTGTCTTGCGCTTATTTTGAGACGTTTTCTACATTCCTCCATTGGGTTCTTTGTGTTCAGTCCAGTTCAGACAGCATAGTTCACTATTTAGACGACTTTTTATTTGTCGGTCCATCAAGTTCTGGGATCTGTTCTGATTTGTTGCTATCATTTCAAGCGCTAGCTTTGGATTTTGGTGTCCCTCTGGCGGAAGAGAAAACTTGTCTCCCTAGCACAACTTTGGAATTTTTAGGTATTGAAATAGATACTTGTAAGTTGGAATTTCGTTTGCCAGTGGCAAAATTGGAGAAATTGAAATGGTTGATTGCGAGGGTGTTGCAAAAGAAAAAGATACAGTTGAAGGAGATGCAATCACTTTTGGGTATCCTGGCCTTTGCATGTCGAATCATGCCAGTTGGCAGGATTTTTTCACGTCGTCTTTACATGGCAATATCAGGTCTGAAATCGCCTCGGGCGCACATCAGACTGACGAGTCCGCTTAGAGAAGATTTGAAGGTTTGGTCTGGTTTTCTTGACTGCTATAATGGAAAGTCCTTTTTTCAATCTGATTTTGTGGTAGCACGAGATTTCTGTCTATTCACGGATGCTGCTGGCTCTAGAGGCTTCGGCGCTATATGGAAGACGCACTGGTGCTGTGCGGCTTGGCCGGAGTCTTGGGTAAGGTCGGGGGCCACCAAGAATGTGGTTCTCCTAGAGTTGTTCCCGATTTTGGTGGCTTTGGAGTTGTGGGGTTCAGAATTTGCGAACAGGCGCATATTGGTGGAATCCGATAACAAAGGAGTGCTGTATGCGGTTAACTGTCTTTCGTCCAGTTCTTGGTTAGTGATAAAAGTACTGCGTCAGGTGGTTTTTAGGTGTCTCAAATTTAACATCTGGTTGAAAGTTAAGTATACTCCTGGTATCTTGAATAACATTGCCGATTCTCTGTCTCGCTTCCAGATGGACCGTTTTCGGATTTTGCTTCCAGAAGCGGACACAGAGGGCACCCCATGCCCAGACCATTTGTGGGTGATGAATTGATGACAGTGACGGACGCTATTAGAGGTTCCTTAGCTCCCAAGACCTGGTCCAGTTACACCGCTGCATGGAGCAGTTGGTTGTCCTTTGCTAGCACTGCAGGTTTTAATTTCAATAGGCCTTCTGAGGGCAATGTTCTGGCATTTTTGTCTATGTTAATGCGGCAGCGTTTTTCCAGTAGTCATGTGACGAAGACGCTAGCCGGCATTTCATTTTTCTTCAGATTGTTGGGTTTAAGGGCCTGTACTTCATATTTTTCTGTGAAACAGGCACTGAAGGGGTACAAGAGAGTGACGTTTGTCTCGGATGATAGGAGGCCGATCTCTCTGGACATCCTCAGGGGCCTTTGCGAAAGTTTGGTAGTAGTTTGTTTTTCCCCGTATGAAGCTTTGCTATTTAAGACAGCCTTTGTGCTGGCCTTTTTTGGTGCTTTCCGCATCTCGGAGTTGGTGCCGGCAAATAAGCAGGGTAATTCAGGGATTCTTTTTGATCAGGTGTTGATGGATCAGTCGGGTGTTCACATTTGGCTACAACATTCAAAAACTGATCAATGTGGAAAAGGCCGTTGGGTCAATCTACGGGAGCACGATGAGGCATTCATGTGCCCGGTAGCCACGGTTAGGCAATTTATGGGGTTTAGGCCTTCCGGAGGGGTTTTTTTTCTAGTTCACGTCAATTTACATCCCCTGACCAAATACCAATTTGATGCTGTTTTAAAGAAATGTTTGGTTAGAATGGGTTTAAATAACTTTAAGTTTTCCTCCCACTCCTTTCGGATAGGCGCAGCCTCTGAGGCGGCCCGGTTAGGGTTCCCGGATTCTGATATTAAAGAAATGGGGAGGTGGAAGTCTCAATGTTTTAAGTTATATGTTCGTCCTAATTTATTTGTTTAAATTCTAGGTTCCCAGCTCACAGTTTGGATTCTGGGGCACTCATTTATCTACTGGGCCCACAAACGAGCAGCCCAACGCAGTTATACAACCAATTTATCTCTACATCCGGACTCTTTTAGGTTATTTTGGAAAGGTATCAGAGGCCTTCAGTGGTCCCAACTGTACTTTCATTTGAACAGGTTATGTCAAGTATGGCCGCCGCCTTCTATTTTGGTTGTGCATTTGGGAGGAAATGATTTGGGTAATGTAAAAACGTTGGATTTATTATACATGATCAAGCGTGACTTGCATAGTTTTATTGTTACTTCCCCAGGTACAACACTAGTTTTTTCCGAGGTAGTTGCTCGTCTTTCCTGGCTCTCCTCTGACCAGAGGAGGGTTATGGAAAAGATGAGAAAAAGAGTCAATAGGGCTCTGGAAAAGTTCATGCCTCAGATTGGTGGATTATCCTATCGGCATGTGGACCTGGAGGGTGGTTATCCGGGTCTATACAGGTCGGATGGTGTTCACTTGTCGGAAGTGGGTATGGATATCTTTAATTTAGGATTACAGAACAGCATTGAGTTGGCCGCGACGGTTGGGGTGGGACGGTCTTGATGCTCAAGACCGTCGTGTGGGGACTGTTATTGTTATTTGAAGTTTGAGCTACTGCTCGAGTTCTAATAAATGAGCAGGTAGAAATCTGTTATGTGATTATATATCTGAAGTTATGAGTGATAATAAATATGAGTGATAATAAACAGTTATTGGAAATTAATTGTTTAAACCAATAAAGGTGTCGCGGCCAAAATTTTGCCAAATAATGGTTCTTGAGTGTTTATTTAATGATTTGTATCTGGGGAAGTTTTGGTCCGGGTGGGTGTGGCCTACAATCTCATGAAAAAAGGGGGCACAATATGGGGCCACTTTCTTGAGATTGTGGCCTCCCATCCCAGGATTTAATAAAAATTATTAAGCAGCATTAGGTGTTAGTCAGTCAGGTTACTGCCTCTTTAAGAGGCTAGGGGGAGTTTTCAGGAGTAGCCAATGAGGTTTCAGGGAATACTCTGGAAGCAAGGGGTTGGGCTATTTAAGGGTAAGCAGGTGTGGGGCTCATCCTCTTGCCTGCAGGACAACTGAAGAAGATTGGAGCTGACAGCTGAAGAAGATTGGAGCTCCCTCCCTCCCGCCCTAGTCGCGTACACCTCTTATGTGGTTGGGTCACCCCGGATTCTGGGGGGGACTGTTATTGTTATTTGAAGTTTGAGCTACTGCTCGAGTTCTAATAAATGAGCAGGTAGAAATCTGTTATGTGATTATATATCTGAAGTTATGAGTGATAATAAATATGAGTGATAATAAACAGTTATTGGAAAATAATTGTTTAAACCAATAAAGGTGTCGCGGCCAAAATTTTGCCAAATAATGGTTCTTGAGTGTTTATTTAATGATTTGTATCTGGGGAAGTTTTGGTCCGGGTGGGTGTGGCCTACAATCTCATGAATCCAATGGCACATAGTTCTGACAATGCAATCTCCTAACAGAAACTTGTGTGCCATGAAGTAGAGTGGTTTTCTCTGTGGCTAGGTGAAGCATCCAGGTGTCACCTCATCACGTCCACAGAATCTTCTTGAAGTTTGATTTTAAAAGGTGCAGAATGCACCTGGCAGTTTACGACATCTATTGAAATTCACTCCGCTGTGCAGCATGCTATAATTGGCTGCTACAAGTGCTTCTAATTATTGCATTTGGTAACTGGAGGTCACATTGTGTAAACCACGGGAGTTGCGACTACAAGTGTTGAACAGAGCAACAGCATATTAATTACCTCTCTTTAAATCTCTGTGTACAAGCCTCTGTCATTTTAAACATGTTCAGCATTCCTTCCCTAGGGGATTGGAGTTCATCATGTAAATTCCCTTTAGTGAATAGGTATGCAATATGTACTGCACAACTTTTATCACTACACTTTATCAATGAATGCATTTGCATTTAGGGGGGGGGGGTGAAACATTTGTTCCAAAATTAAGTAATTCTACCCTTTTAAAATTCTAAAAATAGTGTGTCATTTAGCCAGACGTTGGATAGGCCTCCCCATATTTTAGAGTTTAGCTTCTGGCAAGAGTGCAGGGCACGGAAAATAGGATGAGTGTAAGATTATCATATAACGATGCCCATGTCAACCAGGACTCAGGAACAAGCGCATTTATGGTTTGATATTTTGCCAGGATGCAGCATGGTAATAATCATTAAATTTGATTATTTAAATTTCCATGCTGCAAAAGATTATAGCACCTAGAATGAACATTTGAGATATTTATCATTGTTACTGCTTATGCAATTTTTTTCATGTTATAATAAGTCAGTATATTCTCAATTGAAGCCATTGGTTTTTATATTAGTAAAGGGATATAATAGCAAAAGATTAAAAATACAATTAAAAATGAACTTATGTAATACATATTGAAATTCCACTATGAATAAATAACTGTAGCGAATTTATAACTGTTCCATAGACAGGTAATTCGGAGTGGTGGAGTTAACACAGAGAGCAAAAGTACACACACAACAATTGGAACAGTCTTGTATAAAAGAATCAGACACAGTAATGGTGAAGTTGGTGTGAGGATTGCACATGCAGGAATTATTAACAAATATAATGCACTTCCAAGAATTATGTGTAGCACACCCCCCATAGGAGATGCTGGTTTAGATTTTGGGCCTTGCACGTTACCTCAACATTCGTTGTCTAGGGGTTGAGAGTCCAGGGCCGATCCTAGGGTCACAGGCGCCTGGGTGCAAAAATATTTCTGCGCCCTCGCATGGGTGTGTTCATGGGTGTGTTCATTATACTAACTCCTCCCCTTTACAAATGTTTCTATGGCAACGAATTAAACACAGAGATGCTCCCCTAAGAAGTCTTTGATACCCTGGGATCCTCATATGATCTCTTAACAATAAACAAAATACAGGAAGAGAGTGCTTTAATGGGAACTGGAGGGGGGCCTCTCTAACGGACACAGAGAGGGCTGTTAGAAAGAGCCCCCAGACATACTGCAGACATAGTACAGGAGATGGTCAGAGACTGCAGACATGATACAAGACATGGCCAGAGACTGCAGACATAATACAAGACATGGCCAGAGACTGCAGACATGATACAAGACATGGCCAGAGACTGCAGACATGATACAAGAGATCAATACCTCAATTGCAGCCTAGCAGTGCCCAGCAAATTAAGTTTGCCAGTGCCCCTGGATCACGCAGAGTGGCGACAATCTTCTCAGGCTTCTTCTGTTCTGTCAGAGCAACCTGCTATGCTGAGACCTGTAGTGCCCTAGAGGGGACTGAAGAATGCATTCCCACTATGCTGAGACCTGTAGTGCCCTAGAGGGGACTGAAGAATGCATTCCCACTATGCTGAGACCTGTAGTGCCCTAGAGGGGACTGAAGAATGCATTCCACTATGCTGGGACCTGTAGTGCCCTAGAGGGGACTGAAGAATGCATTCCACTATGCTGGGACCTGTAGTGCCCTAGACTAGAGATGACTGAAGAATGCATTCCCACTATGCTGAGACCTGTAGTGCCCTAGAGGGGACTGAAGAATGCATTCCCACTATGCTGAGACCTGTAGTGCCCTAGAGGGGACTGAAGAATGCATTCCCACTATGCTGGGACCTGTAGTGCCCTAGAGGGGACTGAAGAATGCATTCCACTATGCTGGGACCTGTAGTGCCCTAGAGGGGACTGAAGAATGCATTCCACTATGCTGGGACCTGTAGTGCCCTAGAGGGGACTGAAGAATGCATTCCACTATGCTGGGACCTGTAGTGCCCTAGAGGGGACTGAAGAATGCATTCCCACTATGCTGGGACTTGTAGTGCCCTAGACTAGAGGGGACTGAAGAATGCATTCCACTATGCTGGGACCTGTAGTGCCCTAGAGGGGACTGAAGAATGCATTCCCACTATGCTGGGACTTGTAGTGCCCTAGACTAGAGGGGACTGAAGAATGCATTCCACTATGCTGGGACCTGTAGTGCCCTAGAGGGGACTGAAGAATGCATTCCCAGTATGCTGGGACTTGTAGTGCCCTAGACTAGAGGGGACTGAAGAATGCATTCCACTATGCTGGGACCTGTAGTGCCCTTTGTGGGGGACTGAAGATTCCTCAGTCCCCCCACAGAGGGCACTACAAGTCCCAGCATAGTGGGCTGCCACCAGTCCTCCACACAGCATGAGGAGATTGCAGCCTTCCACCCCTCCCATACACTCACTCCCTGGGGAGAGCCCAGTAGTAATGTAGAACTCACTTACGCCAGGGCTGGTCTCTGCAGGCTCTGACAGTAGATGTAGCAATCATACACTCAGGTGGATCTGTCTCCTCCATTGCTTAAAATTTCCCGCCCACGCCCCTTTCTTGTGCACTAGTATCCAGGGATTGGAGTGTGGGCGGGGCAGACACAGAGGAGAGGGGCGGGAGAAGGATGAGCAAATCAATATCTCTCTCCTCTCCTGTCCCGTCTCTGCAGAAAGCTTGGCTTTGGGGAAAATCAACACTCACAGGTGCAGCTAGCCTGTCCATCCCGCCCCGCCCTGCCATGCCCCGAGACAGCTTCTTCTCACTGAAATTTAGCAACACTGCCCAGGCACAATCTACATCCTGGTAGTTGTTGCCTGGGAGGCGGGCACACGGCACAGCACACCTCCCTAGATTCGGCCATGAACTGTCTGTGCTGCTCCAAAGCTGGGACAGTTCGGAAGTATTTTATTTCCGCACATAAGGAGGAGGCGGGTGGGGAGCACTCTGGCACTTCAGCGCCCCCCCTCTGCAGGCGCCTGGGTGTGGTGCACGCGGCGCACCCGCCTAGGACCGGCCCTGTGAGAGTCTACAGTAACTTCAATGTCCACACAAGTTATGAATCCTTTTTCTTCAGGCATTATTTTCCAAATAAACTTGTATAAGTAGAGGGGTGGAGGGTTAGGGAAAGGTTCAGGCACACACAGCAGATCACTGGGGAAAACTCCTAAGATACAAAGTCTCACTCATCACTCTTCTTCGCGTGGGTATTGCGCACCCAGATAGGTCCCTCTCACTTGGCCTAGCAGCCGGAATGATGCACGAACAAATAAGAAAAGAACAGTCTCTGCCACAGACCTTTTTGATGGTTAAGTTGAACTGTTCAGTTATCCTCTGCCACAGGATTTTAGTACCCGGATATCCAGCCTTAGTCTAAGAGCCTTTAAGCCAACCCGGCAGACTGTATGGTTACTTTAGTTACGGTGCATCCTTCAATAAGGTCCCCAGGCCTTCCGAAAGATACCAGACTTCCGCTCGGTCCTCTCCTGGACAGGTCCTCCCCTGGTTTCCTCCATTGAGTCCTCCCGCAGGACGGACAGCACAGGATCACCTTCAAGCGTAGGCCCCAGTCAAGGCAACGGGGCCTACCTGGCATAGTTACAGCCTCGGGCCAACGTGGCTCAGAGGCTGAATTCCCAGTAACACATACCTCGAGCCAGGAGGGCCACGAGGCGAAGAAGAGCCCCGAGAAATGGCGTCTGCCCCTTAAGTACCCTTCCCCAGCACGCTCAGTGGGGAGACCACTCCCACTGAACTGTTCCCAGGGAAAGACACCCAATGCACTTTGGCCTGTTTGTCTTCCACATTGGCCTGGGGTGGTAACGCCACCTACAGGCAAACAGTGGGAAGTCCTTCCAAACACAGCCATAGCCGGAACAGAGGCTGATTTAGCCTTAATTATTTACAAAGTCTTAGCTAATACCAGCTCAGACACCCACTAAATTTAACATAGCGCCTGGTCCTCAGGAGCAGGGCGCTACATATGTAATGTTAAAAAAGTGTAAAGCCCCGTACACACGATCGGTTTGACTGATGAAAACCGTCCGATGGATGGTTTTCATCAGATCAACCGATCGTGTATGGGACCCATCGGTCTTTTTTCCATCGGTTTTAAAAAATAGAACTTGTTTTAAAATTTTCCGATGGATAAAAAAAACGATCGAAAACTCCGATCGTCTATGGGCAAGTCCATCGGATAAAAAACCCACGCATGCTCAGAATCAAGTCGACGCATGCTCAGAAGCATTGAACTTCATTTTTCTCGGCTCATCGGAGTGTTTTACGTCACCGCGTTTGGAACGGTCGGTTTTTTGACTGATGGTGTGTGGGCAAGACTGATGGAAAACAGTTTCATCGGATATCCGATGGACAAATCCATCGGACGAAAATCCATAGGATATCCGATCGTGTGTACAGGGCTTAACTGTTGGTTCTGTTTCTGGTCAGGTACATGTTTCATTTAGCATTGATGCATTTTAAAGTTTCTGACATATGGCAACTGAAAGCCTGGGGCACTATCATTTCACTTCTGTTTTTCAGTTTAACCTCCATGGCGGTATGATTCTGTCTGATTTTAGGTGCTGAAAGCGGTACAATTATTTTGCATGGAAATTTGGTGTTTTATATTGTAGGCCTGCAATTCTTAGGAATAACTCACTTAAATCTGTCCAAACAAGAGTCTAGTAGACATCCTCGGTATGATAAAGTTTGAAACACAAAATCATAAACTATAATATAATAAATAATTATAACAAATAATAATATAATAATAATAAAAATTATTCAATAATGTAATCAAATCAAAAACACTGACATTTGCTCAGTTGCAGAATTGTCGCTGTCATTAGATTTAGTGTTTGATGACGAATTTCCCCACAAATCGCTATCGCTCAATTCTGCAAGAGATTCTAATTTATTATCACTGTTTTCTAGCTGGTCTAAAACCACTTTTGACATAAAGGGACACTTTTTGGTTGCTATGGACAATCTCCAGTTTCCAGGCAGAAAGAACAGTTTTTATAATATAAAATTGCATGCAGGGCACTGGACAGACCACTAGGGACAAAGGGGATGTGTAATTATATGAGACAGTACTGTAATCAGTAACATTACAGTATACTGTATCTATACTGTCTTTTTCACTTTTTGAATTTGTCGCCGAACTCCGTCCCCGTGCGCCGCAACGTCGCAGGGAACGGAGCTCGGCACTCGGCAGTGTGAATCGAGCAAGACACGGCTCACACACACTGCGGGGAGACATCACAGGATCCAGGGAACAAGGTAAATAACTCTCCCTGGATACTGCGATGCAGCCCGAGTCTGGCTCGGGGTTACCGCTTTTGGTAGTAAAAACTCTCCCCAAGCCAGACTCGGGATTACTGCTAAGGAGGTTAAAGTCCAGCTCCAGCAAATACTTTTTTGTAGTATTGGATAGTGTGGGAAGTAGGCCAAGAAATAAAGAGTGATATACATAGTTGGATAGAGTCAGAAAAATGGGTATAATGGGGAACAAAGAAAACCTCTACTAGACTTTTACTGCTGCCTATCCTTCCTGTAACTATGACATTCCCCAGGAGACAGGAAAGAAAATCTCAGTAGGGTGACCTACACTAACTAAAGCAGACAGAAGTTTAATCCCTGCCAAACTCTAAACTAAAATACATTTTTGGCTGGATTCGTGCTTAAATACATGCCATGTCTTTCTTAACCACTTAGGCCCCTTTCACACTGGGGTGGGGGCGGCGTCGGGAGTAAAGCGGCGATATATTTAGCGGCGCTTTTTACCGTCAGATTTGCGGTGCTATTCTTCCGCTAGCGGGGCGCTTTTACCCCCCGCTAGCGGCCGAGAAAGGGTTCTGTGTTTTTTTCTAACTGTGTAAATGTCTTTCTTGTGTGTCCATGTTACAGACCTCATCTGGGGTTAAAAACCACCGCAAAGCGCATCTCTGCAGAGGTGCTTTGCCAGCGGTATAGCCGCGGTGCCCCATTGATTTCAATGGGCAGGAGCGGTGGAGAAGTGGTATACACACTGCTCCTTCATCGCTCCAAAGATGCTGCTAGCAGGACTTTTTTTACCGTCCTGCTAGCGCACCGCTCCAGTGTGAAAGCCCTCGGGGCTTTCACACTGGAGAGACAGCAGCGGCTGTTTCAGGTCGGTTTGCAGACGCTATTTTAGCGTTAAAACGCCTGCAAACCGACCCAGTGTGAAAGGGGTCTTAAGGACCGCCCCACGTACATATACTGCGGCAGGGCGACCCTTAAGCGCAAAATCACATACCTGTACGTTATTTTTTCTTCGGCTCTAGGGCGCGCACGTGCCATCGGAGCCTTACTTCAACTGTGATTGGACACAGTGGAAACCAATCAGCAGGCCTGGCGATCTTTCTGAGAGAGTAAACAAGGCAGATCGCCGTTGTGCTAGTAAGGAAGACAGAGATCTTGTGTTTCTGCTAAGCAGGGATACGGATCTCTGTCTTCCTACAGTTAAACCATCCCTCACACAGTAAGAAAGCACTCCCAGGGAATGCATTTAACCCTTTGATAACCCCTGATGGTAACCCCATCTATGGCAGTGTCATTAGTACAGTGACAGTGCATTTTCTTTAGCACTAATCACTGTAATAGTGTCACTGGTCCCCAAAAAGTGCACTGCAATGTCGCAGTTCCGTTAAAAATCGCTGATCGCTGTCATTACTAGTAAAAAAAAAAAAAAATGTCCATAAATCTATCCCACAGTTTGTAGAAGCTATAACATTTGCGCAAACCAATCATTATATGCTTATTGGGATTTTCTCTTTTTTTTTTTACCAAAAACATGTAGCAGAATACGTATTGGCCTAAATTGATGAAACAATTAGATTTTTTACATTTATTTATTGAATATGCTTTATAGCAGAAAGTAAAAAAATGTGTTTTTTTCTAAATTGTCGGTCTTTTTTTGTTTATACGCAAAAAAATTAAAACTGCAGAGGTGGTCAAATACAACCAAAAGAAAGCTCTATTTGTGGGAAAAAGGACATCAGTTTTATTTGGGTACAGTGTCACACGGCTGCGCAATTGTCAGTTAAAGCAGTGTTTCTCAACTCCAGTCCTCAAGGCGTCCCAACAGGTCATGTTTTCAGCTGTGGTAATTACTAAGGCAGTGAAACTGATCAAATCACATGTGCAAAATAATGAAAAGCCTGAAAACATGATCTGTTGGGGCGCCTTGAGGACTGTAGTTGAGAAACGCTGAGTTAAAGCAACGCAGTTTTCAGTATCGCAAAAAATAGCCTGGTTGGGGGGGGGGGGGGTGGGGGTTGAACCTTTTGGAGCTGAAGTGGTTAAGCACACATATAGCACTCAGCATAATTATAGGCAGATTTAAGTGGAGACACATCAGGCTGCATTTGTCTCTAATCAGGCAGAAGTATAGTAAAGATGTTGATTAATGAAGCTGCATCAACCTAATGACGTATATATAAAGTCTATATGCTGTATGTATGTATGGAAAAGAGGTCTGTAACATGGACACACAAGAAAGTAATTTACACAGTTAGAAAAAAACACAGAACCCTGAAGCATGGCAAGCAATGTTTACAAACTGTACTGCGTGTAAGGGTGCTACGGTGACTAAAATCTGACCTCTAATTTTCCCCATTAATAAAAGAGGTAATATCCCAAAAGGGGAAAGTAGCCTTGAGTTGCTAGAGTCACAGTCACAAATTAGAGAGGAAGGGAAGCAATGACAGGCCAACCAACAGGTTTAAAGCTAAACAGTAAGCAAGCAAGAAATCAAAGTGTACAGACAGGGGAGAAATGGTCAAATATATCCATCAACACAGGATATTGAGAGGTGCAGATAGAGAATTCAGTAAAAGTGTAGGATTTGTTGCTGTGTGCATATGGTAAGTCTCAGTGGGGACTAATTATGCAGGGTGTGTTTCTGGCTGACATCAAAGTAACATCAGTTCCTCCTCCATAAAGTAAAATAGAATTGGTGTTTTTTGGTCGAGGAGGTTATGATTGGCTTGTGTATACAACCCAATTCACAGTCTGTGTTATGTAAAGTGCAATATTGCGATTGCTAGCCAATATGAAGAGATATTTTGTGTTCTGGGCAATTAGAGCGAGTAGCACAGGTAGACATTATCAGTCCTCCAAAGGTCAGAGACCAAAACAAACTGAGTAGAATATAGGCAGTGTGGCCTGTTGAGAGAATAGTATAGACATCAGTAAGAAGGGAAAATTGGTTTACGGTCAACAGCCTTCTTTAAACTGCATGGCATTAATGACTTACTCAACTTAACTCTAGGAAACAGCTCAAATGTTTATACATACCTTCACTTTTACATAGGGACAGTTTTGGTTTAGGGGTAAGAAAATGACTTACCTACTGTGCTTCTTTTCATGTAGGCCAATCATTATTAGGAGGACTAGGAGAGTAAGGAATCCAAACACACAGCCTAGGACTATTCCCAGGGTATTGTCTGAAAGGCAGATAAATCCAGATTTAGAAGGCATCATCTGTATATTCTTTACGCAGCTATGCAATTTCACAAATAAAGAATGAAAAAATTTGTACATGACCATAATGTCAATAAATTATATTGTTAGAACAATATGACCATTATTTAAAAAGACATATTTAGAGAGACAGACGTTATAAACAGATGTTAAAAAATCTTTATGCGGAAAAACTGCAGAAACTTTAGCAAAATACTAGATTTTAATTATGTGACGTTAGATTGGCAAGACAGAAATTCAAATTGTTTTAGGAGACTGTACTTTGCAGAAAGGAGCTACTGCTTCTTTTCGGGTGACAAGCATGACTCAAAAATGTAAAGGCATGCTTTTCCACTTGAAAATGTGAAGGCGTTCTTTTCTGCAATTGCCGTGCAACAATCGTGGCAGGATTGCATCGTGTTTGTTGTGCCATTGTAGGATAATGGCACCCAGATGCGCGCAGCGTGTTGTAAAGCGATTGCCATGTGATTTGGGATTGCGGGCAGAATCGCAGCGATTCTGCCTGCGATCGCGAGATGTGAACGAGGCCTTAGAAATAATTTTGTGATGCCTGAGGTTGACAGTGGCAAGAATATCCTGAGTTCTTCTTCTGTAGACGGAGATTTTAACCCACATTTTTTTTTACACAAGTTCACATGCATCAGATTCAACACATCTGAAGGGTAAATCTTCCACAAATAGAATGTCTAACCCTTCCCCACTCCATCCAAATTTAAAAAGTAAAGTTTTGGCTATATACGCTAACATAGAAACAGTAAGTTAGTAAGTAAATACACCTGAGACACAACCAGGCATAGTACCATACGTGTGGGCCATGTTTGGGGTGCTTTGGGCCTTCAATGGTTCACCATCTAGATTAGCCCTTTAGTCAGTGCTTACCTGAGACTCCTCCTTTGTTCCCCTTGTGACAATTAATAAACAGTAAATACTGAAACTGTACTAATACATCTGAGAGGAGGCTAGTCATAAACTTTGGCTTATGCTTTTTAAATGTCAGGGTTAATTGTTAGTTCCTGTCTGGCCAAGTAGGAAAACTTTCACTTGGACATGCATTGTTATGTTCAGTGTGCTGTTTCAATTCTGTAATCTAATTTGTGTGGGCAGGCACAAAAAATGGCCTCAGGCTAGACTAGTTTGGCAGAGTTTAAGCATACAGTGCTGGGCAAGATTTATTCAGACATTTCTCACTCTGGTTATGCACCACTGACATATAAGAAAGCACAATCAACGGTTATTCAGTCAAGATACTGGCTCATCTTTTATTTGAGCCTCTTCACTAATCAGCTTTATCATTAATACTCTGTGTTTTCCAGGGTGGAGACATGAACAGAATGTTCTACTCCTTCATAAGCATTGGGCAAGGATGAGGCAGTGGCTTACAAAGAATTAATTGATAAGTTCATGAAAAGTAAAGTGAGTGATCAGAAGCCACCTGCCCATTAAGAGTTACATATGGGAACCGGTGACTCAAAAAGAAAAAAAAAAGATGATTTGCCAAATTGTATGTTGTATCAAGCTAATATATACAAATCAGCAAACCAACATATTAAAATATGGTATTGAAATTATGTTTATAAATTGCATAAAAAAATATTTTTGCTTTACCATAATATAGTTTTAAACCATGAATACTTGAACTTACCATAACATGCACAATATAATGATTGTATTTAATTTTTAAGACAAATGGTGATTATAATATTGCTGTAAGGACTTTTTTCATCCCACGTTTTACAGCTATTACTCTTGAGGCAGTAGGTGGGAGAGTATGAAGAAAATCCACTAAAGTATAATTAATAATAACAAAAACAAAACTAAGGACATTGGATCATTAAATAACATTAGCTTGATTTTCTCTCTTTGTGAAGTCTTGGGTAGTTTTCCAACAGTTTAGCACAATCTACAGGAAATGTCAATGTATCTAGAAAAACTAAATTGTTAAGAATTTTAAGTAGCACATATTAACAAAAACAACCATTTGTGCTTTCTTGGGACTTTTATTCCACTAAAATTGTATCGATTTTTTATAAAAGTATTGAATTTCATGTTTAACCTTTTCCAGATCACATAAAAAAAAAATATATGCTGCAGCAGGGAAAGTAGGCTTTAGTGCCTAGCCACCGCACATTTAACGTTCTGAGATGCTGGGAGTATGCTCACTGTATTCTCCCAGCACATACAAGCTGTCTCCAAAAACTTTCGGTCAGAGCTTCTGATCAGGAGCCAGCGGGACGGGCTTCAGATCATGTGGCAGCCATGAGAGCCAATCACATTGGTCACTAGGCTTGTGCAATTCGTTTCATAACGAATCGAAATTCGTCAGAATTTAGCAACTTTCGGATTCGAATTTCCAAACAAAGCAATTACGAATAAAACTAAATCCAAAATAAATTATATCGCAAATAGCGAATGCCCGAATGTCTTCGACATAATTCGTTATGAAAAAAGTTACGAATGTACGAATCCATTCGAATCACAATAACACTCTGCTCTGCTCTCTGCTTCTCCCTCACCGTGCTGAACTCTCTCTCAAAATGGTGTACAGGGGCGGAGGCTATAGCCGCATGTAAAAAACGAAAGTAAAATACGAGATTTCGAATCGTTACAAATAACCGCTATGTATTTAGAAAAGTACAAATCCATTCGAAGCACATTAGGCATAATAGGCAGCGTCGTGAGAGAGACATGGAAAATTACGAATCAACAAACCCAAAAAAAGTTACGAAAGTAGGAGTTGTGTCCAGAATCAAGGAAAAACAATGTACTCTACCGAAAGTACGAATTAGTCCGAACACGAAAAATCCCGTCTAGCAAAATTACGAATCAACAGGACCAAAAAGAAACGAACCGAAACTAAACAAATTTTTCCGTTGTGCACAAGAAACGAACCGAAACTAAACTAATTTTTCCGTTGTGCACAAGTCTATTGGTCACATGATCAGGAAGCTTCTCCACTTCCTGACATTAAGGCTGGGTTCACATATGCTGCGGTCGTGGCTCACAGCAGGGGGTCAGGTGCGTCCTTGTTCACTGATTCAGATGCAAATCAGTTCTGAATTTTTGCCTGAATTCGAACCTGAATCGGACCTGAAAACGCACTGGACCCTTTCTAAATGTGCACCGTGGCCGAAGCGGAGGTGGGTGAACCGTCTCTATTGCGAATCCACTCTCCTGTCATGTGAATTGGATGTGGAGAATTTCACATTCAATTCGCATAAGTGTGAACCCAGCCTGAAGCCCACTTAAAAAAAAATGTAAAAACATTCATAAAGCCATGAATGTGATTGTCACCATTTTCACTTGGTGGAGAATCAATTACTGTAATTTATAACATATGAACCTGGAAAATGCCCCGAAAGAGAATGTCTGTTTTACTTCTTTATAAATATGACCTTAAAGATTTACTTTCCAAAATTATTTGACAAATATAATGTTCATTGTTGAGGCGTTTACATTTAGGCTCTCACAGTAACTGCATATGTGAGTTCCAGGTTGATAAAAATGTTAAAAAAACTTTGGTAACATTTACTGTAAGTAATATGTTTTAATTCCATTTTCTTTTCGGTTTCAATTCCATTTTCAAATTTTTTGTCTAGATACAGATACCCTGGTCCTATTATGAATTTTAAACAAAATCAAGATTATTTTCAAGCTATCTTTTAATAGAATTGAAAACAGAATCAAAACTGCAGCATGCTGTTGTAGGTTTTTAATTTAAAAACAGAATATGAGTAAAAAATGCATTGTTGTTATCTATGTACCGGTAAATAAAAAGTAAACAAAATGTATAATGCTGCAAATGTCTTTCTGTTTCTAAAAGAAATAAAATGAAGACCAAAGTCTAGTACACACAATCAGAAAATCGGACGAAAAATACTGCGATTTTATTTTAATTCAGTACAGTTTTGGTCCCCAAAAAATCGGAAGAACAAGACTGCACATGCTCAGAAACAAAAGAATACATTACTACACCATACAATACATTACATCACTTCCGAAGTTGTATTCTGTACGAGAATTTTCATAACTTTAGTAACCTATTGGTTTTCGTTATGAGACTAGCATGCAAAAAAAAAAACAGACGATCATTCGTCTGATATTCTTATCATGTGTACGAGGCTTTAAGCTAGGCTCACACCGTAGGAGGTCCTGCGTGCCGCATTTGCATGGGCACAGCAGCCCATTCATTTGAATGGACTGCTTTGCCTACGGGAAATGCAGGGAAAAAGTCCCTGATGCTTTTTTAAAACAGCAGCCATATGGAACACGGAATGGCATAATGCACGTTTTCATGCCCTGCGTTTTCTAATGCCATTAAGAATTAAAAGGCACGTGCGTCTGTCTGCAAAAGAGCATTGCATTTTTCCTGCAGATTGGGGAACACGTGCAATTTACACGCAATCCCACTACAGTGTGAACCACGGCTAAAGATTGGCAAGCAATATAATTGCAGCTTGACAACAATCTATTTGCAAAGTTAGTAGGACATATTGACATGTGGTTCTGGAGGCAATAGACAAGCATATATTTATTTATGCTTTCCCAAATAGCTATATTCTTTGTGAAATCAAAATTATTCCGCGCTTGGTTCTGTAAGAGGCAAGTGCACCACTTTTCCAGACCCACCAAGCCAGTGGTGTTGTAATTACAAGCATATTAACACTAATCATTACCAGAATGACTCCATGGAAACGTTCATGAAATCAAACAACACTGAAAAGGAGCACAGATTATGCCTTCCAGGATTTTGTGCTTTTGCATTTTTAAATGGAAAGAAAAATGAGAGGAAAATGTAGTTTGTTCAAGAAGCAATTTTGCCTTTTTTTTTTCTTGACATGGTAAAATCATTCAATAATTTCTCATGGTGCTTACACTAAATTACACTGGAAGTGCACGCTGTGCACAGCAACTTGTTGATGGCCCTTGCTCACTGCCTAAATTTGCATTACTAAATAGCTGTGCAGAAATAATTTGAATAGTCTGGGCTGAGCATAAAAGTGCTTGAGTAAAATGAATAAAATAACAGCAGCATTTATTGTTGATACAGAAATCTTCTTTAGAAAGAATTTGTATAAGATACTGTATCTAAAAGAGGCCTAAATACTGTCAAATTGCCTTCGTACAAATGTCTCCATATGTAGTGCCATTTATTAACATAAAACAATTGCCAACAAAAAATTAGCGTTAACCACTATGATGTTGATCTAATGGCTTGTTAATGAAATCTCAAATGCCTATTGTTTACAGCTTATTAGCCACATGCCTACCGCCCGCCGTCATATGACGGCGGGACGATGAGGCTCTCATTCTGGGCAGATGTCATATGACGTCTTCGCCTTCTCAGGCCCCTAGCGGGCGTGCGTGCACCGCCAGCAGCGCGCGCACGCGCGCCGCGTCACTGGAGACCCGATGCGCGTGCCCGGCGGCCGCGATGTCCGCCGGGCATTCACATGCTGTCAGGGAGAGGAGACCGATGGTGTGTCCCTTGTACAAAGGGACACTGATCAGTCACCTCCCCCAGTCAGCCCCCTCCCCCCACAGTAAGAATCACACCCTAGGGAACACATTTACCCCTTGATCGCCCCCTAGTGTTAACCCCTTTCCTGCCAGTCACATTTACACGGTAATCAATGCATTTTTATAGCACTAATCGCTGTATAAACTGTGAATGGTCCCAAAAATGTGGCAAAAGTGTCCAATATGTCTGCCACAATATCGCAGTCATGATAAAAATCGCAGATCGCCGCCATTACTAGTAAAAAAAAATGCTATAACTCTATCCCCTATTTTGTAGACACTATAACTTTTGCGCAAACCAATCAATATACGCTTATTGCGATTTTATTTTACCAAAAATATGTAGAAGAATACGTATCGGCCTAAACTGAGGAAAAAATTTGTTTAAAAAAAAAATTGGATATTTATTATAGCAAAAAGTCAAAAATATTGTGTTTTTTCAAATTTGTCCCTCTTCTTTTGTTTATAGCGCTAGAAATAAAAACCGCAGAGGTGATAAAATACCACCAAAAGAAAGCTCTATTTTTGGGGACAAAAAGATAAAAATTTCATTTGGGTACAGCATTGCATGACCGGGCAATTGTCATTTAAAGTGTGACAGCACTGAAAGCCGAAAAATGGCTTGGGCAGGAAGGGGTGAAAGTGCCCAGTATTGAGGTGGTTAATGTGAACCTGTCACATACCTTAAAGTATATTAAGAATTTAGACAGCTGCAGTTCAAAGTTAATTTGGTCTGAAATCTCAGTAACACCTGGCAGCTAGAATTCTGAAGCCAGAGAACCAGGGTGATGGAATGGTGGACAACCCACCTGGGCCCTCCACAAGAGGGAAACATGAATTACATTTTTATACCTTCACCCGATGCATCAAATTCAGATTCACCAGATGGTTCTCACAGAAAGATCCTACCAAAGAACAGGAGAGCTTTTCCACCTGCCATCTAACCCATGCTAGAATGGATCACTTTAGAAGAGTCCCAGTGCTTTGCCCAGGGCATTTAACTAATCATCCAACTCCTACTGATGCCCACTAACGGCATTCCCTGTCTGAGGTGGCCAGGATAGCTGTGGACACAAAGTCCACATTATCAGCGGCCATTATGGACCTTTGAACAGATCCTGCTGCCATGTCTGTCAGAGTCAAGAAGACAGCCCATGAAATCAGAAAAGGGATAAATACATTAAATCCCTACAACAAACAGAGATTCACAACACACATCTGATTTCTTTCAATAGATACATTGAAGATCTCAACAATCAAGGTAGGAGGCACAATTTTAGAATTAGAAGCCTACCTGAATCGATTGCAGAACCTCTTGGAATACCTACTAGAGTCTCCAATAGACTTTGACAGGTTACATCAGATTCCTGTGCCCAAGTGGTTCGACAGATGGCCCACCAAGGGATATGATTGATTACATCCCTCTGAGGGAAGAGATTTTAGCTGCAAAAGACAAGATTCTGAAATACAACTATTCTAAGATCTGATGATGATCTTAGAATAGGGCACTGCACCCCCTATAAGACAAGGGCATTGCTGCGGCTCATGGCAATCTAGCTCTCTGGATGACACAAATACATTTTTATGCCTTCACCCGATGCATCAAATTCAGATTCACCAGATGGTTCTCACAGAAAGATCCTACCAAAGAACAGGAGAGCTTTTCCACCTGCCATCTAACCCATGCTAGAATGGATCACTTTAGAAGAGTCCCAGTGCTTTGCCCAGGGCATTTAACTAATCATTTCAATTAAGTCTGTAATATCTACACTCATCGGCCACTTTGTTAGGTACACCTGTTCAATTGCTTGGTAACACAAAATGCTAATCAGCCAATCACATGGAAGAAACTCAATGCTATTAGACATCTTGCAGAAGTTCAAGTTCCTGAAGTTGTTAAAGTATGTTTTCTAAGACTGTCTTCTTTAGTTTAGATGTTAATTTTGGTGACTTGTAATCCTAAGCATTATGCTTTAAAACTTAAGGTAGTCCAGGCCACCATGACCCAAAACATGTTTTTTTACCTCATATTTTAGGAACAGTAGAGATATTATACCCTGCTCCACATCCCAGGAACTGAGTAAAGCACATTTCCTATCAAGACTACACCAACTGGCTCAAAGAGACTTTGAACTTTGGAACCACACTTTAATAAAGGGATCCACCATCTGCCTTGCTTGCTCTATTACAATCCTTACCCTGTTCCTGTGCCTAACAAAGCTACTGGGTTTTCACTCCATCCTTATTATGCAATTGCAGCCTCCATATTTTCCTTATGACTGGTGTACTTTAATGTTGGGTGAGATGCAAAAGAGAGAAAATGTGCCAACTACATTTATTCTGGAAACCTTTTACAGCTTGAAGATATTTTATTATTTTATGTACTTTGTAATTTGTTTTACTGTATCTAACCTTTTTAAATAATAAGCATAATAACCTTCCAGTATATTTTAAGTTGTGTATTGAAACCAAATCACCCATACAATAAGAAAGAACACACAAACACTATGCTTCAGGACTCCATGCTGCAAGGAAAGAACAGTCTCTACAAATCTAAATAACTTTTATTACAATATAATTAAAATGTTTATCATCCTTGAGAGACTTTGACTATTCTTTACTCCTGTGTTTGGTTATCCTTTAAATATTTTATGTGGCAAGCCTGTTGTAAGTGCCATATATACCATCAGAGGTGTAGGGGTCACTTGAAAACTTATTTCATTCTTTTTGTTTTGATCTTCTGGCTAGATACTGTATATAAATGTATTGTATATTTATATATTATTTATATACTTTTATATATTTGCATACACTATTTACCTACATAATGTAGGTGTTCCCACTTTCGTGTAATTTTTCTGTGTTGTATTGAACTGCATTTGATTTTTATTGTTTTACAGTAGGCTAACGTCAAGTTTTGGGCCAACACAACTGGTTTACAAAGTGATTTTGGTATCTTCCTCTGCCCTACCCTCCTTTGTAGTGCTAGGTAATTTAGTCCTAGGTAAACCCTCTATCCTTCATCCATGTTCCCTCAGACAGTGTTAGTTATTCACAGAGACAAGTGACAGGAAAGTCATTGTCTTCCTACACATCAAAAGACTGGAAAAACATAATCTCTACTACAATTGGCTGAAGTAAAATTGTGTTGGAATCAACTTCTGTGTCTTATTGAAGAGTTAAGCTGCCTGTGGATGGTGTCAAGTCATCAGGTGGCCATACTGTTCAGACAGACTGGGTCTATGGAGGTATGTCAATACATAAAGCAGCATTTGAAACAAATCAGCTGGAGCAAAGCACAAATGCAATAAGCAGCAGCCATTATTAAGCAATTGGAATTTACTTTACTAAAGTCTAGCCAATACAAGATTGATTGTGATTATTTGGTATGGATACTGCACTTTGTTCCTTGTAATATTTTATTAAATGAGGCAATTGGAATTGGATGCCATGTTTTTCTGTCCTGATAAAAAGTGACCTGGTAGAGTATTGTTTTTGTGGATGATATGGATCCTTGGTAATCATGTACATGGCCAATATAGATGTCATGGGTTCCTAGGGAATCATGCACATGGCCAGTATGGATGATGTGGATCCCTAAGGAATCATAACATGGCCAGCTTGAATGATAAGAATCCCAAGAGAACAGTGGCCAGAATCAAGCAATAAGCTATTCAGGGCCATTAACCACTTAAGCCCCGGACCATTTCGGGCCATTAGGACCAGGCCTGTTTTTGGGATTCGGCACTGCGCTGCTTTAACTGTAAATTGTGCGGACATGCAATGTTGCACCCAAATGAAATTTGCGTCCTTTTCTTCCCACAAATAGAGCTTTCTTTTAATGGTATTTGATTGCCTCTGCGATTTTTATTTTTTGCGATATAAACAGAAAAAGACCGAAAATTTTGAAAAAAAATGATATTTTCTACTTTTTGTTATAAGAAAAATCGAATAAACTCAATTTTAGTCATACATTTAGGCCAAAATGTATTCAGCCACATGTCTTTAGTAAAAAAAATGTCAATAAGCGTATATTTATTGGTTTGCGCAAAAGTTATATCGTTTACAAACTAGGGTACATTTTCTGAAATTTACACAGCTTTAAATTTATGACTGCCTATCTCATTTCTTGAGGTGCTAAAATGGCAGGGCAGTACAAAACCCCCCCCAAATGACCCCATTTTGGAAAGTAGACACCCCAAGGAAATTGCTGAGAGGCATGTTGAGCCCATTGAATATTTTTTTTTTTTGTCCCAAGTGATTGAATAATGACAAAAAAAAAAAAATACAAAAAGTTGTCACTAAATGATATATTGCTCACACATGCCATGGTTATATGTGGAATTGCACCCCAAAATACATTCTGCTGCTTTTCCTGAGTATGGGGATACCACATGTGTGGGACTTTTTGGGAGCCTAGCCGCGTACAGGGCCCCAAAAACCAAGCACCGCCTTCAGGATTTCTAAGGGCGTAAATTTTTGATTTCACTCCTCACTACCTATCACAGTTTCGAAGGCCATAAAATGCCAAAATAGCACAAACCCCCCCCCCAAATTACCCCATTTTGGAAAGTAGACACCCCAAGCTATGTGCTGAGAGGCATGTTGAGTCCATGGAATATTTAATATTTTGCCACAGGTTGCGGGAATATGACAAACTTTTTTTTTTTTGCACAAAGTTGTCACTAAATGATATATTGCTCACACATGCCATGGGCATATGTGAAATTACACCCCAAATACATTCTGCTGCTTCTCCTGAGTACGGGGATACCACATGTGTGGGACTTTTTGGGAGCCTAGCCGCGTACGGGACCCCAAAAACCAAGCACCGCCTTCAAGGTTTCTAAGGGCATACATTTTTGATTTCACTCCTCACTACCTATCACAGTTTTGAAGGCCATAAAATGTCAAAATAGCCCAAAACCCCCACAAATGACCCCATTTTGGAAAGTAGACACCCCAAGCTATTTGCTGAGAGGCATGGTGAGTATTTTACAGCTCTCATTTGTTTTTGAAAATTAAGAAAGACATTTTTTTTTCTTTTTTTTTTCTTTTTTTACATTTTCAAAACTTTGTGACAAAAAGCGAGATCTGCAAAATACTCAACATACCTCTCAGCAAATAGCTTGGGGTGTCTACTTTCCAAAATGGGGTCATTTGGGGGGGTTTTGTGCCATCTAGGCATTCCATGGCCTCCGAAACTGTGATAGGCAGTGAGGAGTGAAATCAAAAATTTACACCCATAGAAATCCTGAAGGCGGTGCTTGGTTTTTGGGGTCCCGTACGTGACTAGGCTCCCAAAAAGTCCCACACATGTGGTATCCCCGTACTCAGGAGAAGCAACAGAATGTATTTTGG